>OY796885.1:24812756-25210968 GCA_963680785.1 Diplosoma virens | reverse complement strand
GAAAGGTGGAAACAAAAAGTGCTAAAAATAGCCTTCTTTTTAGATTAAAAGTAATACTAAAGTGCTTTGAATATCTTTTATTTGATTTAATTGTGTTTGATTACCAATGAAACTTTCTTTTTTGATGTAAAACTGATTTACCTTATCATAGTTTGAAACTGATGTAAATGTATCATACTTAGATGTAAATCTGATTTATTTAAAACTGATTTACCTTATCATGGACCCACTATTCTTCAGCTTAACATTGAAGGCCTCACTGCAAGCAAGATGAACGTTCTTCATCATCTCGCTATGCAGTCTGAGGCACTCGTCATCCTACTGCAGGAGACCCACTGCACTGATGCAGAAAAATTGGTACTACCAAACTACCAACTAGCTGGGTCTTCTTTAAGCAGGAAGCATGGTCTTGCCACGTTTGTCCACGAGCGACTGAGATACACGCTTTTGGACCAATATCCACCGACATCGGAGATCGAGTGGCTGTGTGTAGACGTTGATGGTTATAAAATAGTCAACGTCTACAAACCACCGCCAACGCGATTGCGAACCCTGGATTTCCCGTGTTTTCTCACCCTTGTCTTTACGCTGGCGATTTTAACTGTCCTCATACTGACTGGGGTTATAATGACAACAGTCCGGACGGTGAGTGCTTGGCTGGATGGGCAAGTATTAATTGTCTTGCCCTTCTATATAATGCCAAGGACGCTGCCAGTTTTTATTCCGACCGCTGGAATACTGCACCAATCCAGATCTAGCTTTCGCTAGAGTTGGTCCAAACAGTCGCTTACCGGATAGTCGTGTCCTTGACAAGTTTCCCAGGTCACAACATCGACCTTCACTTATTACTCCACCTAGGTTTGCTATGGCAGTGCCAATGCCTGTTAAGCGATAGAACTTCCGCAAGGCCAAATGCTAAGACGGTGACGACATACACATTCCGCAAGGCCAAAGCTCAGTCACACTAAGACGGTGACGACAGCCCTTCACTTAAATAACCGAGAGGCCAAACGTGAGCTAAAGGTCTACAACACCGGTACATCTTTACAGTCCTGTCCAACTCCAACTTACCTTGGGGTAAAACTGGACAGATCGCTCACGTTTCGTCACTATTTAGTGGCATTGCGCAAAAAACTATCCTCGCGCGTCACACTGCTGAGGCGACTCGTGGTCTCGGGATGGGGTGCTGGTGCTAAAACACTACGCATAGCCACCTTGTCTCTAGTCTACTCAACAGCTGAGTACTGTGCGCCAGTCTGGTGTTGCAGTGCTCACACTCGCCTCATGGACAATGTCTTGAACGACGCCTTGCGCATAGTCACTGGATGCTACTCCTACAGACCACTTAACCACACTCTCAGGCATCCAGCCAGCTGAGCTTCGCCGAATGGGAGCGACACTCTCCTTGGCTCACCGTAGATCTCTCGACCCCAATCATATCTTGTATGGTCTTTTAAGTGGGTCCTCAGATACTCGCCAAGTAAGACTAAGATCCAAACGCCCGTTTGTGCCAGCTGAGCGGAATCTTTTGGACAATCTTGCCAGACTTGGCATCCGCGCCTCTGAATGGACAAATCACAAATGGAAAACCGAGTACTGTGAAAATGTTTCCAGGCTCCGTGCTTTTGTGCCCGAGACCGGTGCCAGGCCAGTTGGGATGGGCTTACCCCGAGCAGCTTGGGTTAAGCTCAACCGCCTGCAGACTGGTGTTGGGCGATTTCATTCGTCCATGCACAAAAGGGGTCTCGCTCCTTCACCGAATTGCGAATGTGGCACCTCTGAGCAAACCGCAGACCATGTTCCAACAGCGTGGCCTATACATAGGGCACCACATGAAGCACGAGGTTTGACGGTTTTGGATGAAGAAACTCGATACTGGCTTAATAATACCACTGACAGCATTTGATTCAGACAGTGCAGCAGTCTGGGGTAGTAAAAGGATAAACCCTCGGCCCCAGTCCTGTTTGTGTCTGACCTGTAGTGGATACTCTTCAAACGACGACGACGACGATAGTTTGAAAAACTCGAAAAATTTCAGGATAGTAGACCTACTATATTTTTGCAAATGACTGTATATAGTTGGCAGCGTGGTGGTCTATGCGGCACTTTCTCTTGCTTGGTGGTCTTAGCAAGCAGTTCTAAATTTTAGTCATGTCTCTATAAAACTAAAAAACCAAAATAAAAAATTTCAAACGGACAGCAATATCTTGGCATCTCCGGTAGCAGGTCAGGGTAATTGCTTGCCCTATGTATAGCGTCTCAGTCGCTTTCCTGCAAGTCAGGGGATAAAAAAAACGAAAATAAGTATATTTGCAATATACATGCTTTACTTTTTATTATAAAATTATTTAATCTTTTTAAATTTTATGCTGCTAAAAAATTATCATATTTTTTCATAGTTAGCCTAATAAGAATTTGAATAAGAAACTAATGACAAACTTTGAAGGTCAAAATTGATTTTTCGTCATGAATTAGTTAGTTTTAATTTTTATTATCTATATTTTATGTTTGGCTCATTGAACTTCGACCAATTTTATAAATGAATTTATGAAGTTAGCATAATGTAGACCACAAAAATTTTTATTTCTAATTTTGTTTGGACTAAATATTACTGGTGTCATAAAAATGATCACAAAAAACACAGTTACATATACTAAATCTACCTTCAGCAGCAAACTTGTTTATTGCGATTGGACAGTGTCGAGAATGAGACTTTTTTGAGATGTAAATAAGTTTTTTTGATTTAATACTTTTTTTATTTAAAAACATTTTATATTGAAGCATTGATGCCCAAAGATAGAGACTGACCCATACATTTGTAATTTGTAACTCAGCTGTTAAAATTTAGACACAATCGACGTCGTTGATTTGTTGAAAGTTGTTTTTATTCGACAGTTTTGTGTTATTGAATCAAGTTAACGGATCCTAAACTTGATATTGTTTATGACAGATTGCTTATAGGAAAATACTTTGAGAAATAAAACTCTGCTTAAATTGGAATCGTGAGTATTAGAACTACTTTTAGAACGTCAATGTTTGTCTGACCGCAATAGGTTCGTTTTTGCAAACTGTAAGCCACAAGTAACTTTAAATTGCAAGGCATTTGGAAGCCAGACAGACCAGTTCAAAATCTATTCATTTAATATTGTAATAAAACAAATAGTTAAGAAGAGTAAACCCAAATTTATTCATGTTTTTTAAACTAATTAATATTTTAGGCCTATGTATAAGATTTGATCAACTAACAGCAAAAACACTATACATTTACCAGTGAGTTACTGATTTCTTGTAATCTTTCAGCAGCATTATCATAAAAATAATGGCAAAGTTGGCAAACAAGCCGAGCACACACAAAGTAAGATTGATTCCAGCAAATATCTTCCCCTGTGATATTGAAAATAACGTCTCATTTTCATCTTTTTCTAGAAAAAGTAGCACAATTAAATATTATTTTGTACAAATCTTTTTTTAATCGAGAACTGTATTATCAGAATTATTTTTTAATTTTTTCAGAACATTGTTATTTTTATTTTTTTAATTTCTAAATTAAAAAACGTTGCTCTCGGCCAGTGCTTTTACTTGTAGTAATTTTTTAAGAAAATATATTTTATTGTCGCGTTTAATAATTAAAAATTTCAACAAATTTTTACCACTTACCTCAACTTTTTTTTTTGCACACAAATCATTTACTGTTAGCATAGTCAGCAAATTATTAGTTTACTGTACTTTCAATATAGTTTCGGTAAAGAGGTTACTATCAAGTATTAAGCAACAGAGCTGATCTTAATTAAAAAACGTTATCTTGCAAAAAATTTTGGTCAAGGTCAGGTAATAACCGCTTTGATAAAGTTTTTGATTTGACTGTTGCTTGTGCTGACATACTGTAAACAAACTACAACCGCGGAAAGTATTACTGTTTCGGGTTTATTGAAACAGCTGGGTTATCTGCTATCCACTAATTAAAACTCTTTATAAACGATTATAAATTTAATTATTTTAGACATTATAATATTCTGAGTTGATAAGTATTTTTTATATTATCTGCAAACCCTGCTTTTCCTCATTGATTTTTGATAGTCGCCGCGGCAGCCTAGACAAGTAGGTAGAGCCGTTTTTATGCCGATCCAAAGCGCTTTGAAAACTTTCCTATTGTCTTCTAAAGCGGTGTTTAGAAAAATTCATTAATATTTACCTTTTTTGGCAACGGAGAAATATATTTTTAAATAGTTGACTATTATAAAGTGTTTTGAATCTTTTTTCGAAAAAAGTTAAATTTTAGCTTTTTTTGCAATTAAGAACTACAATTCTTATGACAGGGGTAAAATTTATAACTGTTGATCAATTTAATAACACAAAATGAAAAAAAAATTATGAAGTACAGTATAAAGAAACTTTTTTTATAACAAAAAACAAAAAAAAGTTTATTAACGTTAATTAAACCTTCACCTCAAAAAGAGGTAAACGAGGTTAAACTTTCAAGTAAAAAAATGTACGTAAGGCAGTTTTATTATAAAACATACTAAGTTAAGTTAATTACTCACCAAAAACTTCGTCATAGAGTTCCAAAGACATTGCTTAAAAAAAAATTTGAAATAACTATTTAAATCAAATAATAAACTAATTCTGCAAAATTTCAACAGCTTACTGTAGTTATGTCAAAATTGCTTAAATAAATAACTGTACATTTACGTTTGGTGTAACTTTTCTCAAAATTTCAAAAATTGAAATATTTAGTTAAAATTTTTATGAAGAAGGATGATAAAAGATCCTCGTAAAATTGTTTTTATTGAATATTTAATGCTTTGAAGAATTCGTAAAAAAGAAGTTGTCAACATTTTTATAGCTTTGACCCACTTTTTTTGAGCTTCATTAAAATGGCAAAAATTCTTAACCACTTTGTTTAGGTTTAAATCTTTTTTAAGTAAATAAAATTTCTTGTGAAGGTGTGTAAAAAAGAATGGGAAGTTTACGTAAAACATATTTTTTTATATTTTGAGATTCTTTTTTAAGTCTAATGTAAATATATTTGTTTTCATTTAGGTTACACAATTATCCTACAGCATTGTTTCAATGTTTAGTCAAATCTTCTGCACTGGACTATTTCCTCAGAGCTTACAAAAGCTTTTACATATTATTTATTTTTAAGAAGTGGCTCACTGCATTTGAAAAAACTAATTTTTAGAATTTTGGTTTGATAGTTGTTATCAAATTAAGAATGTTTTGAAAATTCTTACAATCAAACATAATTCTTTTCATTGTCATAAGGCAGTATTTCCATGTCAACTTATTCACTGAAGAACTAAATATGAAAAAAAAGGAAAGAAAAAATTCAAAAATAATAACTCAGCAAAATTTTATCTGTTCGTTTTTTTTACTCATTTTTTAATGTCGGACAGAAAAATTTACTTTGGCATTATTTTCTCTTTAAAACAAAAAAGTAACATCGTTTCGAAATTTTTTTCTTCCGTTAAATTGATTAATACTTATTGTGCGTGTTTCCTGCTGAGTGCTAAAAATTCTTATACTCTCCATTCTTGCTTTAAATGTATATCCATGCTGGAATATAATAGACTTTTGAATCTCACTTTTTCTTTTCTATTGATTTAAAAAATATAACAGTTATGTAAATTATTAAAGTTTTGCTTTTTTTTCTTCATTGTCAGTCCGGTTATGTTGCTTTTCATATCTTTTAATAAAATTTTATCTAATCTCGTTTTCTTTTGTTCAAGGTTACAAGTCGGTGATTTTGAAAATTGTTTTACTGCGAACAAGTAAACAAGTCATACAGCTCATATTACTTTTTTAAAAAGTAATAATTAAAATTGTAAAACTCATTTTTAATCTTCAACACACGATTATCATGGATCGCTTTTTCTGTTTCTACTCATTTACTGCGAAAAACATCATCGCGGCACACTCTAAGTGGAATGTAAGCGGTGAGAAAATCGACCACAAAACAACAATCTGCTATAACATAAGCAGCCGATCCTTGAAAAATCTAACAATTGAATGAATGACAAACTTGTTCAATGCCTTATTAGTTTTATTTAAGAACTGCACTCCCAAACCAGGATAATAATCTCATTGCAATGCAATTCCAATACTGAAAAACATACTTTCAAAAATAATTTTCTCAGAAAACACACAAACTAATCTGGATTCAACATCATTATTGGCGTTAGACAGAGTTGTATCGAAAATAAGCGGACGGCAAAATAAGCACGCGTAAATGCGATGACGCAGTAGAAATCGGATAAAAGATTAAGTTTTGGCTAAACTGTTACATTCATTGTAGTAATTTTTTGGTTTTTAATTTAAATTATTTTCGTGAAAAATAAGATAAAAAGTCACTGAAAAGAAATCGATTATTTTTAAATACGTATTCCACATAACGTTTCGTTGGTTCAATTCATGATTTCAGGAAACATTTAGAGTCTCCGTGAAAGAAAATAAGAAACACGGTTTTGTATAGAGATTCTGCTGAATTCTACTGAATCTTTTGACAAAACACTTATAAAATCCAAGTAGCTAATAAAAGATTGGCACGTTTATTGAAAATAAGGACATTGATATATATTTTTTTGAACACATAAGACAATGTTGGTAAAAGCAATAACACTTAGCTGGCAAAGAAAACCCTAGTTATAGAAAAATATTGTTTCTGGGAATAACAGATCACATACTCAAAAAAATTATACTGTATAGCAAACTTAATTCTATTCAAGTTTTAAAGTTGAAATTTGCGTTAAAAAATCAAAATTACATTGTTCAATGTTATTTTGCAATATAAATATATATAAGCGCGTCTCTGATTTTTTTCTAAAAGGAAAAACTGCAAATATACTTAAAAATTAATTGACGCTAATGTTTTTGTTTCTAAATATAATCAACCATACAATGGAAAAAACTTGACATTGAAAATGAAAAAAAAAAGAATATTAATGTTGGTAACCATTTTGCTAACTTAAATAACATAAAATGATTGAAAAAAGTTTTTAGTCTTAAAAATGAATCAATCTTTTTCAGGCTAAAATACATTACTTGAAAGTAATGAAATCTAATTCTAAAAAACTACAGTAAATATACAAATCACTCTTTTTATTTCTTTTATAAGGTGATTGCGCAAAAGATTAAAAACTGATTTTGTAAAACCCACTTCAAACTCATTAATCCCAACTCTATTTGAACTAAATTAAATTACGTTTATTGTGAAAATCACGAAATATGCTTTTATTAAAACTTTCAATAAAATAAACGTATAAAATATTAGTTTGAAAAAGTGAAAGTTATTTTTATTTTATTTGTCGATAGGGTAATCGAATGGATAACAACATTTTTTTGATGGTGACCGTGATCGACTTGATTTGGTTTAACTCCTTCTTCTGTCATTCTCTTCTTTTTTTGATAAAAGCACTTAAAACACTTTTTCTGTTCGGTGGCGTTAACAAGCATTTCTAAATTGTACTTATTTATCTAAATAAAATTTTTAACCGGGCAGCAATATTTTTGACATCTCCCAAAGCAGGTCTAGCTAATTGCCTGATGGTTGGTGTAAGTAGGCGGGCGCTTCAGACGTTGTCCTGTTGTCAGGAGAATAAATATACGAGGATAATTGCTTAGTCGCCAAATGTGTTTTAAAATAAAACTTAAAAAGTGTTAATACTATAGCGCCTTTTTGGTGGCGTATTTTTGATGGAAATAACGATAAGTTTTCAAGGGCAAATATTTGCACACTTGTGAGCAAATTCTGACTTGATTCACATTACAAAAAAAAATTATGTTTCCAAAGTTTAATTTAAAAAAAAGTAACAACAAAAAAAGTGATCATATGTAATACTTAGATTTTTTGCGTATTTCTTTATAATTTACATTTACGCTTTTCCTCTTATTCTGGGCAATAAGCCTAATTTTAAAAGAAAATTAACAAGTCAAAATGTTATTTTTTTTATAAATCAAGCACGTTTGAAAAATAATATTTTCTTCGGGTGACGTCGATTAAAAAAAGTCTTTTTGACTTTTTGTGTCTTTTTTAATTTTTTCCACTACCTTTAAAATAATATTTTAAAAAAGATAAAAAAGTTCTAAAATTCAGCTTAGAAAATTTGAAAAGAAAAGGAAAAATATTCTCTCAATGATGTATATTTTGAAAAAAAATGAAATTCTACATAGCATTGCTATAGTTGTGATCACATGCTGCACAACAAACCGTAACCAAGGCTTGATAATTTTTTTCGAGACGAAGATCTAAAAGTTTTGAAAATTACGGTTCGAATCCAAGGAAAGGCCGAGCCGCAATATTTTATTTAAAGCAAATTACACTTTTTGAAAACGCAATTAAAACACAAATTCATTTTGATAAATTTGTTTTTATTATTCGATAAGTTTATTAATTATTAATCATCTGAAACGTAAATTACATCTCGATTTCAAAAACTTCAAAAACGCTGTGCAAAGTCTTTTTAATCGGGGAAGGCCAAATTCTAAAACAGTTTTAGTTTAACTTTTGTAAAGAATTAAAGACTTAAATGTTTTTCTTTAAAATTACAGGTCAATAAGTGTGGTTGCTGCTATCGGCTGCAATCTCCCTGGACAGCCAAAATTTATATCAAGGTTAGAGTAGTTAAGGTTAATTTTCAATTTTATTTTCCCATAGCTTTCCAACAATAAATTGAGATGGCTTTGGAAATTTGGTGGTTAACGTTAAATTTCTCAAGCCATTTCAAATTAGTTTTTGGAAAGCTATGAGAAAAAAAATTTAATTGTAAACTAAATAGCCTGATTTGAACTCTATATTAAATCTTCAAGATAAATGTGTTCAAATCAGAGTAATGACCTTTTTTTTGTCTTTAACTATATTTCAAAGAAGTATGCAAAATTATGACTAAATATTAAAATATTTTTATCTCTTACTAACTCTATAATTAGCTGCCTTTCACTTCCAAAATCAATAAAAAATTGTTCATTTCCGACACCTTCAAAGCTGAAAATATAGCTAGAAAAAACATTGAGTTGAAAATCTTGTTTTTTTTTTCAATGCAGAAAGTGCAATTAATTAAAAAGACAACATTTAATTAGACTCACTCATATTCAGTCCTATTTAGAAATGATTCCTTTGAAGCTGTTTCGTTGTTTTTTTGTTTATCATTTCTGTTAAATGCATCATTGTAGGTGCTCTTTTGAGAAATTAATCTTTGCCATTTTTATAAAAATGTTTTACGCTTAGGGCAAATACTATGTAAAATTTTGTTTTATACTGTATATACATTAAGGGATATACGCTCACGCGTATTTCATTGTGACATGCGCAATTGCACATGTCTTCGTAAAAAAATCATTTATGGCAGCGGTTCCCAAACTGGGCGCCGCGGCGCCCTGGTGTGCCGCGAGACGTTGCCAGGGGCGCCGCGAAAACTTGTGAAAGTTGTTGCATTTACTGCTTTTCTCACAAAAACTGCAATGTGAAAGTTGGTAACAGCTTTTTACAATTTTACATTGTCTGGTAAGCAGCAGCTGTGTGGAACCGCTTGTTAGTTGTTAGTTACAATAGCTTATCTAGAAAACCAAGCGAGTTTTTTTTCTCGTAAGTTATCAAAAATGAATAAGCATTCGGTCGTATTTTCAAATTTTTTGCAAACACCAACCAAAGCACAGCTTACGTCTTTTAAAGTTGCGTACAGATAACGAAATGTTAAAAACTGCATACCATTGCGGAAGAACTTGTACTTCCTGCTGCTCTTGACTTAGTTTCGACAATGATTGGAGAATCAGCTGCTTAAAAACTAAAAGCTGTTCCACTCTCAAACAATACCATTAATAGGAGGATCGATAAAATTTCGGATGATATTAATGATCAGCTAGTAACAAAAATGCGTGGAAATGAGTTCAGCTTACAGTTAGATGAGGCAACAACCAGTACCAACAATAAAGATGCTTATTTGATTTGTTACGTACGCTTTGTCAATAACGAGGACAATATAGTTGAAGATTTGCTTTTTTGTAAACTCATTTCAGAAAACTGTAAAGCGCATAAATTGTTTGCAATACTGAACAATTTTTTTCGGGAAAATAATTTCCAGTGGAAATATTGCGTTGATTTATGCACGAATGGTGCCCGAGCTATGTCTGGCCACACGGGCTGCGAACGTTAGTGCAGGGCGTTGCCGTTAACGCAAAATGGACCCACTGCCTAATACAACGTGAGGCGCTGGCTTTGCAACAGCTCAGTGGTGACTTTAATGGAGTGCTTGAAGCTGTTGTCAAAATTGTGAACATCATCAAAGCAAGGCCGCTTAAAGCTCGGCTTTTCCAACGACTTTGCGATGAATTAGGAGCAGAGCACAAAAATTTATTGTTTTATTGTAATGCAAGGTGGCTTTTCAAAGGCAAAGTTCTGGGTGTGTACTAATTGAGAAACAAAATCTCCATAATTTAAAAGAAGAAAACCATGCATTTGCTACTACCTTTGAGAATGAAGTTTTTCTGACTCAATTGGTGTATCTCTGCGATATTTTTTTTAAATTAAACCAATTAAACATCTTCCTCAAAGGAAAAGAAACTCACCTTCTGCAAGTCCATGACAAAATTACAGCCTCTAAAAGAAAACTACAGTTGTGACAAACTGATCTGCTGATAAATAACGAGCAATGTGATAACTTTCCACTTTTAAAATCCCATTTAAACTCGCAATCTGGCAATCTCTCCCTGCAGAAGACCGATGAGTGTGATATGAAGACTGTGATGTGTTCGCATTTGGATGCTCTAATCTCGCATTTTGAGAAATATTTTTTTGAAGACATGGAGAAGCACAATTGGATAAAAAATCCCTTTGTTAATAATCCAAATGCCTCTCAGGGGTTTACATCTCTGGAAGCTGAACAATTTATCGATCTTCCTTCTGACCTCACTTTGAAAAGCTTATACAACCTTAATTTACTCATTTCATTTTGAGTTAAGGCTCGAGGTGAGTTTCCACTTGTAGGCTGTTAAGCTCTCCGTGTTCTTGTGCTTTTTGCAACGTCATATTTGTGTAAAGCCGGTTTTTCTGCGGCAGCAGTAATCAAGTCGAAGTATCGCAATAAGATCGACATTGAACGCGACATGCGTGTTGCAATATCAAACATTGCACCGCGGTTTAATAAAATGTGCGTAGAGCAACAAGCTCACTGGTCACATTAAATGTTTTTTAGTATTTTGCAAATAATGCAGACATTTTTGTGCATTTTGAATAATGAACATGATTTAAATATAATTTCTTGGCAAAACTTTAAAATTTGTAAATTTTGGCTTCATTAAGGCGCCGCGAGTATTGATAAGTTTTCGAAGGGCGCCGTGAACAAAAAAAGTTTGGGAACCGCTGATTTATGGAATTACTGAAAACATGTTTGTAATCAGCAATTTAAAACTTAGAAATGGAACTTTAGATTTCTGAAACTGCTTTTTTTACGCCAAAAGCAAAATTATCTCCGAGAAAAAATTGCATTTTTAAATAGAATGACAATAGATGCCGCCGATACTCATATTAGCATATCCTGCTGAGGATGTTCCATTTTGGTAAAAGAAATTGACAATCTCTGTATTCCTTAATTAACATTTTGTTTATTTCGCGCTTCTTTAAAAGAAATTGTGACAAACTCATTATTTTTTTCTGCAGTTTAAGATTGTTAAACATTAGTTTCAATCACCACTTGAAACTTTGGTGGAGAAGCAACTTTATCGGGCTTGAGCTCTGTTTGCAAGCTGGGCAAATTTTCGCAAGTACATTTTATAATGTGGTTTTTAAACAATGGTTGCTGTGGATTGCTACAAAATCAATTTACTGCTATTAATTGATTTTGCAACAGGCAATTTTTTAATCAATTTACTGCTATTAATTGATTTTTCTGCAGGCAATTTTTTAAATGATAGTTTTAGAAAATTACCAACACGCGTGTTTGTTTTATTTTTTTGCTTTCCTAATCATCATTTGGGCGTGCACTCGCTGCCAGCCCCTTTTCGCATTACACTTTAGATATTAGTTAATTTCTTCTTCGAGCATAGTTTTTTTCTGCAGTTTATTTAGTGCTGGCTCGTTTGGGTTTGTAATCAAGTGTAGTAATCTTGATTAGATAAACCCGTTTGTGGGTTTCCCATTTCCCCCTTGAGTCAGCACCGATATGAACTGCTCGGTAAGACAACTGTGTGTTTTCTCTTTATGTTTGATTTTTCGTTCGTTTTGTCTATTTACAGATTACCGCCTCGGTTCGTTATTAATTTTTATTTATATTAAACATGCTTGATTATTTTGACTTTTACTTTTATCGAAGCCATAAGCGCGTTATTCGACAATTCACTTTACAATTCACTTTGCGGCAATCACCAATTTTCAGTGCCGTTTATCGTTATAATAGTTTTGTTGCAATCAATCAATGGGATCAATCAATTGCAACTAATTTTTCATTAATTAACTTTTTACAAGTCCTGGATGTAACCCCTGGGTAATTTGGAGCCTTATTTCTTAACTTTTTTTCTCATATTTTTTCACAACTGCTTAGAAGCTACGATTTACCCGGTATTTTGACACGCTATTACTGCCAGCCGTTGCAAAAACAAAGAAAAGTCTTTAAATAGATACCTGAATGTAATTGTATCAAAATTAAAAATATTCCAGCAAAGCAAAGAATTAATGCAAAAAAAGTTAAATCAAGAATGAACTGTGGCTGTTTCCGATCTACGATTTTCAATTTTCTGGGGACAGTCTCTCAGATGATAATCCGCATGTCGTCTTCAGAAATATTTTTAGAGGAAAATAGTAAATAATGATTTTTACAGAAATATTTGTGAATATTTTCAGAATTATATAAATTTTTGGAAAAGAAATTACACATTTTTGTTTGTAAAATTTACCGTAATGGTAAAATTAACCCGGTTAAAAGTTTCTAATTTACACTAGTAATTTCCATACGAGTACGTGTCTTCAAGTAGAAGATACGGTTTCTACTTTTGTTCAGGCCAAGTCTTATAAAATGAAACCAACTCTCTTTTGCGGTTTCCATCAAACAAATGAATGAAGTTGATTATGCGGCAGGTAGTGATATTCTAAATTGAATATTTTTAGTGATCCGCCTAAATCGTCGAAAAACGTTGGAAGCGTTAAAGTTAAGTTAACTGTCAAGCGATTACCCGAATCGCATTTATAGACGCCAAGATATTGCTCTAAGGTTGAATTTTTTAATTTGCCTTTTTATTTTTAAGGCTGCTTGTTACGACTGTCAAACAGAAAAAAGTCTGGCAAAGTATCTTTCGTAAGGACGAACAAAATGACGTGAGTAGGTTTTGCACCACTTCGTATCGATCCGGTGCACTACCAATACCACGCTACTATCTACTCAGCCACGCTGCCAACTAACGATGATAGTTCTTAGTTTACTAAAAACTGCTTGAGTGGCTCCATTTTCTATGATTGTACTAATCGAGTTAACATTACGAGTATATAAGCTGTTTTTATAATTTCATTGCTGTTATTTATAAAAGAACAAAGATTTGGTATGTTGTCAACTAATTTTGCTTTTTATTTCACTGTTTTAAGCTAACAATTTTTTGGGAAAAAATTGATTAGAATAAATACTGCAATATCAAAGAAGCGGCGAGAAAAGTGCAAAGTAGCATATAAGCGCTAATTTCAGACTGACTGGGTTGATGTAACTAAAACTTACAGAAACCGTAAAAGTGAAGTCTCTGTTTTACAAAAAAAATTTTTTGTTTTCTCGTTGTAAACTATTTAACCTGTTAAGTGCGCATGACGAATATATCCGTTACAGCCAGACGTTCTCTTAGTGCGTATGACGGATATATACGTCTTGATCGTCGCAGCTTTTCACAGAGCGGATTATTTCGCTTCTCGCATTAGCTATTGTTTCGGTGAAAAACGGAAAAAAAATTGTTTGCAACGAAAACCGAGCTCCTGCCACAAATGTCATTGTTTTATTTTTTGTTTTTATCTAAATCTAAAAAGCTTTTTTTTAAAGTTTGAATTAAATACTTTGTGTCTCGTGGTTGTGCTTATAGCTTAGCCTTAGCGTGCGATCTGACAGAATTTTAGCTAAAATGTTTGATTGTGGAAAGCACTCTCAAAATTTTAGTATTATAACTAAATTTGGCGTTTATCATAGAGATCGGTTTTGATATTTTCTTGCGTTTGCAGTTAAATCCTTCATTCAGGTCAGATGTGTTTTTTTCATATACTCAACAATAAAAGCATTTAGACCACTTCTAAAAAAAATCTCAGTTATTTGTTGGTTGTATAATTCCAAAGTAAACTTATCCTGCATTTACTTTCAGTTCTCCATATATATTTGTAAAAAATATTTAGTCTGTATATAAGTGGAACGACCAAACGAATTTCTTTAAGTCTCAGAGGACAAATTTTTAATAGGGCTCGTTTCCATGACGAGCGTTAACAGAAATATTCTTTATTTTAATAACCTTTTTTACTTCTTTCCGCGCTTAAGCGCTAAGCCAAGCAAAAAAAATTAAAACAGAAAATACTCCAGATTACGCTCGTAGTGGAAACGAGCTCTAATTCTTGATGTCGATAATGATTCGTCCTTACTCGAAAGCTCGGAAAATAAAAGCCCCAATGAAGGCTATTTAACCTATTCTTCCCAAGCTTTTTCAAGCAATTGACTCCTTAACGTGGGCTTCGGAAGCCTACCAAAGTTTGACGATTCATAACTTGAAAACTACTTAAGGTGTTGTTTCGCAATTTAAACAGAGTAAAAATCTTTTATTTAATTTTTGTTAGGGCAAAAAAGTTTTTGAAACTTTATCTGAAAAAGTATGTAAAATTGGAGATTAGCAAGGTTGGTTGTTTGAAAAGGATCTCATATGGCTGGATGTTTAAAAAAACAGATAAGTAATTCGTTGAAGAGGGACGGAGGCATCCAGTGACTACGCGCAAAGGGTCATTCAAAACACTATGTATAAAGCAAGTAAGACCGATGCAACAACAAACCGGATTCCAGTACTCAAGACAGCAGTTGAATAGACCACAAATAAGACCACTGTATGTGGTGTTTTACACCAGCACCCGCCCTGAGCCCGCAAGTCGCCTAAGCAGCGGGATACGCGAAGAAAGTTTTTGCGCAATGAAAAACGGTGATAATGGAACGTGAGTGATCTGTGTGGTTTTACCCCAGGATAAATTTAGACTGGACAGAATGGTAAAAGTTGATTGTTGTAAATTTTTAGCTCACATTTTTTCATAATCTGGTTATGGTGAAAAGTAGATTATAAATATAGATATTAAAAAGAAATAAGTCTTGATTGATTTCGGAGAAACATTGTTTTTCTGACACCCGAGAATGTTATTTTAACATAAAAACGGTCTACTATTTTAAATGCAAAGTGAAAAGGAATTATAAAAAGTCAGGTGCTGTTTAATTGTCTGAAGGCGTAAACATCAGGCCTAACATGTGCACTAATTTGTTTAATTTTTTCCCACACAAATGAATAGTTACACGAATGTTCAATAAAAGATACTCATTATAAGAATTGAATTTTGCCCGCTCGATTGATATTCAAGCTACCTTTGTTGTAGTCAAACAACAATTGTTTTGTCTAACAGAAAGTAAATGTGTAAGATGTTTCCAAGTAATCGCCAAAAAAAATTTGATGTTACATAAAATAAGTTTTTCATCGCCTCAGGCATGTCGACGTTAATAAAAGCGTGAAATTTTGCTTTTACGCTTTGCTGCGATAGGAAGCAAAAATATAAACATTTGATGGAAAACGTCTATTTTACCCGTTAATTCCTGCTCGGACCTACCTAAAAATAATACCGTCTTATTTAGCAATTCAAATTAGAAAAAGTCAAGAAATTCCAGAATATTATGTAAAAACTGAAATACAAACGTTTTTGCAAAGGCTGAGCTTCAAAAGCCCGGGCGTTGAGGAGAATAGTGTTAACACAATGATGAAGAAATCTATCATACTGTTTTGATATATTGATTATTCATATTTATTTATTTTTGCGTTTTTTTTTCTATTTTGTTTGGATTTGTATTTCGCTTCATATTAAAATCACTTCGTTGCATTTTTATTTTGCGATTCGTATATTTCAGAATAAGTAATTTTTTCCAAAGCGCTGTAATAAAAAATAATAAATGTAATAACTGTAATAAATGGTGCCGGTTTGCATTAGCCTTTTTGCCAGTCCCAACAATATATTTCAATTTTATACTTTGAAGAGGCGCTACCAGTTCAGAAGTAAAACAGAGTCAAAAGAATATTAACAGTAATTATTGATTTTGCTGAATAACTAAATGCAAGATTAAGGCTTAAAGTAGATTGGCGAAAATGTGTAGTGGTGTGTACTGACGGAGCTGCCAGCATGATTGGTTGTCATTCAGGTGTAAGCGCAAAAATAAGAAAAATTACACACAAAAATGTATTGTCTTACACATTGCATAATTCACTTTAAAAATTTAGCTGCCCAGAAATTGTCACCTGAATTATATAATGTTATGATCGGAGCAGTTAAGATTATCAAATATATTTGTAACCATGTATTGCATTTAAAGGTTTTTGAGGCACTGTGTGAGCGCATGGATTTAAAACATCTCAATCTTTTATTCAAAAGTGATATGGTTTTCAAGAGGACGCCTTCTTGCGCGTCTTTTTGATTTAAGAGAAGCAAATAAATTTTTACTTGAGTGAAAAGTCCTTGTAATGCAGGGGTTCCCAAACTGGGGTACATTTAGGCATCTCAAGGGGTACATTATTATGTGAGAGAATATCCTTATTTAAGTTAAATTCCGTGTCCGGAAGAAATAATAGACTCAAATGTCTAGAATTTTCGAATCCGGTCGATTGTTATTACGTCAAACAGGACAATTAAGAGGGAAGACTTTTTTACAGATCACCGTGATTTTGGGTTTGAATGGCGAAACTTTGTTGCAGCTGAAAAGTAAAGAGTTTTCATTTTTTAAAGATCACCTTGATTTTCGGCATAAATTGGAAAAATCTTATTCAAAGTGAAGACCTTTTTTTTTTATTTTTAGAGAACACCTTGATTTTGGGACGAAATTAAAAAATATGTGACTAAATCCAAGTGAAGACCTTTTTTGTTTTTTTTAGTGATTACCATGATTTCAAGACAAAATTTCTTCTCCATCCGAGAATGTCAGACAATTTTTTTGACCTATTCATAAAGTACTAGAAAATCATGATTTGGGAAAATGTCACAAGATTTGGGCAAAACTTCATTGCAGCCTCAAAATTTTTTGGGCTGGTACACCTATGATTCTAATTGAAAGCCTTTTTTTTTTAGAAAACGTCACAAAATTTCGGGGGTACATGCAAACCTGCTACAGTCTCCAAAGGGCACCGATGAACTAAAAGTTTGGAAAAACCTTGTGTAATGTCTTCAATTGTATTTTGAACAGATACGCAAATGCATAACCTGGAAAGTTAGTTGAAGACTAAAAAAGAAATTTCATCTCCTGTTTACGTCAGTTTGTTTACCCACTGAACTTTCATTTCTCTTGTATAGATTCAAAAAAATAACTCCGATTTTACCCCCTATTCTTTTTTTTTGTTTTTTTCAAATATATTTTGAACAGGTACGCAAATGCATGACCTGGAAAGTTAGTTATAGACTAAAAAAGAAATTCCATCTCCTGTTTGATAGTTCGTTCACCTAATGAACTTTTGTTTTTCTTTTATGCATATTCAGAAAGATTTTTATAGTTTGCATTTATTGTGAGTACCTTATCAAGCAAAAGAGTGCCTCTTTTCTTCGATTATGCACCTTTGCTAACTTACTGTTTTTTGCTGTTGTCAAATCATTGTTCTAAAACTTTGCTTTATTTAATTCCAATTAAATTTATATAAGTGTAGATACAAATTGGACCAAATGCTTTTGTTCTGCAAATTCAAAGGAAACTATTTTCCCTTTATGCACCCGTACTCCTGACTTTCCCTTATAAAAACTTCAATAGAGCCACATTTACTAAGTAATATATCAAGAAGACAACAGCAAATTCCACATCAAACAGAGTTCTTCTGATGCTAAATGTTTCCTTTTGTTTTATTAAAATTCTTTTTATCAATTTATCGCGTTTATTACAATTTTGTCATTAAAAAAGATTACCGGGCGCAAGATTGTTTTGAAGTACTACCGATCCGGTCCGCAAGCTTAAAAAGGTTGAGAAACACTGATATAGACTAAGCTAACAAGCTGATATATTTTAACTTTAATCTTTTTGTGCTGAGCAAGAAATAATTTTGCGCTTTGTTAATCTTTTTGTCCTTGTTGCTTTTAGTCAAAACAATTTTTCTTTGTTTTTTTTGCTCTTTTCACTACTTTTTAATTTTTCCAAAATCGCTTTAAGTTTGAATCGACTTCAAATGTAGCAAAATTTTATTTACATAAGAACTTCCAAACAAATAATCATGGAAACAAAATTTTTAAAAAATTAATTTAAGAGCGAAAATAATGGAGAGTAGTATTTTAAAAAGTTCTAATTCTTGCAATATTTTATTTACTTTTTGCATGTTTTGTGATAAAAAGTAGAGCATTTTATAAATTAAAACTTTTGGTATTTTGGGGCAGTCACAATAAAGTCGCAAAATTAAAAAGAAGAAAAATAATTTTTTGTGCTTTAGACAAAAGCTGGTTTACCTTTAATTAAAAGAATTTTTTTTGTTAAAAGCTTCGATAAACCACACCTTGCTTTTTTTAGTTGATTTAACAAAAGGAGTTTAACAATATTTGTTTGACAAAATTAATGTTTTTCTTACAATTTTGTAAATTCTATCATCTGCATCCATGTCGAGCAAATTGAGATACAAACAAGAAGAAAATAAATCGTTTCCAATTTCATTTTAATCGAAGTTCAATCTACATATATGCATATCTTTCAAAAATCGATATTACTGACTTAATACTTTCTAGGTAATCTATTCTAAAATCAAAGAAGCTTCAAAACGCTATTGTACACACATTCACCTGAACTGTTTGTTGAAAGGTATTGTGAGACTCGATGTAAAAGTATTGGAACTTTAGCGCAAAAAAATTACAAAAAAGCATTCAATCACACTTTTGAAAAATAATCATTGCTTTCTCTCGTGATCAAATAATATTTATTGACGACGTAAACAAAATTGAGTATAAAATTAATCAGAACAACATCAGTTTTAATTAAGTGATAAAATAATTTACAAACAAGTCGTGCGGCTGTGTAACTTGTTGCAGTTAATCATAAAATTGATTGTCCACCAGTTAATTGAAATATTCAGAGATTTTTTATTCAAGCCACGTGAAAATATGCCTAACAACAGATTGATTATTTTGTTTGTTGTCTGTTTTGTTACGTTTTTCCTGTTTTTTGGCAACCAAGGAAAACTTGTAGTTCTTGTTTGTGGATTGTTATTACTTTTTGGGTGAAAATCCTTTTGGATCTGTGCGATTTATGAACTGAAAATAAATATTGATCTTACTTTTAAAAAGATAGCTCACTGCTACGGCTATACTTTTAAATAAATAATGTTAAAAAATTCATAAAGGATTGAACTCATATAGTCTGGTATATAAATTTTTTAACCAAAAGTAAATATTTTTAATACATAGGCATTAACGCTCAAAACTCAAAAATAAACAGTTTTCTTCAAAACAAAACTACATTTTATCAAAAAAAAACTTAAAATATTCCTGGCCCACATCAAATAGCGCATGGTGGGTTTCTGTATTTTACTCTTTAATTACGATGTACTTCTTTTTTCAATTTTATTAATAAAATCAAAAAAATCAAAGTAAATAAATAAAAAGTTTTGTCCACAATTAAGCAAAACTTTTCAACGGGCTGAGAATGTGTAAATGTTTGATAATCCGGCAAGATGTCTTAATATTATTTAACAACACCGAGGTAATAATATTTTAGTTAATGATTTTAGAACAACTAAGGTTTTTGTGAATAGTAGGAACATAGGAAGTTGTTGATATGAAATAAACAGGTTAATCACAAATGATCACGCGCAGTTTGCGTATTTTGTCGCTGTTTATTTCTTTTTAGCAAGCTCGTTGTAAAACAAGACCAACTTTTAATCAATTACAATATTGAGCGTCGTTGTAGCACAAATAGTTTTTTCCTCTATTCATGATAATTGAGAACTCCAATATCTCATTGCTTTATTCTTGGGAAACGCGATTAGCTCTTATTTCTTAATGGGACAAAGTAACTCTTTTTAGTTCTAGTCTGCTTATAAGATAAAGTAAAACTTAAATACAACAATTAAGCTTTATTATTAAAATCTTAACCTTGTGTCTGCTTGCCAAATTCTTTAAAATATTCATCTGAAATGAATTACAAAAAGTATGTCCAAAAGTTAGAAAATTAATTTTGCTCTAGACTAAACAGAATAATTTTTTTTAGTTTAAAGTTTAAAACAACTCGCAAACAATGAAGTTTTTTTTATTCTAATTGCCTCTACAACTTTCTGTTTCTTTGTATAAAAAAATAGTTACAATGAATCAAGTAAGATTCAAGACTGACGCTGAGTTTTTTTCTATGCAATTCCGATTGCTGCACTGTTCGGATCAGATGTAGGCATTAGTAAATCGTCAGAACTCAGATTTCTCCAAATACCTGATGTAAATAGAATGAAAAAACAACGTGGATCTAGGTCTGTTGAAATTCGCTACACTTGCAAGTTGCAACCGATAAAAAAATAAAAATTCTATTTATTTTTAAATGTAGATCTGTAGAAAAAGTTAACGGCGGTTTGAAAGCAATAAAGTTTGGTCCAATGTTACTCTGGTTAAGCTTGTTTGAAAGAGCCTGATTAACTGACCTTAAAAATAATAACACAAACTTTTATGTTCTAGGCCAGAGACAAAATTATAATCGTCCTCATAATCATTATTATCATTTAAAATAATTATCTTCCTGTCTTGAAGGAGAACACGGGAGAAGCTTAACTCAAAGTATTTGTTAAGAATTTCTTTAAACTTTCTTACAAAAATCTAAAAATATTCCTGTGCGATTAAAATTTTTTCCTTTCTAATGTGATAACAGTTTTTTAAAACATTTGTCAATGGTTGTGCAAAAACTTTAAACAATGATTTGTCAACAGTGGGCAACCACTTTTGCACAATTGAAATATATGTAAGCTTATAAATTAGTTGACAACTTATCAGCTGTATATGTCGTGTTTTTTCTTTTAATTTAGCCAAATTAAAAAGTTAATTTTTAACTTTTTCTATAGCAAGAAACCTTTAAAAACAGCCTAAAACTATAAAAACTTTAACTACAATAACATTACCACAATTTTTAAGCTTAAGCGTTCTTTAAACATGCGTGTAAATAATAGTACTGTTCTCAATCCGTAATTTAATTAAAATTTGATCCCAAGGCTGGAAGTCAACATGCACTACAAAAATAAAATTTACAAACTAAGCTAAACCGAAATCCATGTCATTCAATAAAATTATAAAAAGTCTTTTAACAGAAATCTATTACCTTTTTCAGCAAAGTCAAACTGACAATTTTATTTAACTGGTCGAATTGCGATACATAAATGTATCATTCAATAATTATGTAACGTATTCGATAAAAATATAAACCTGAAACAAGCATTGAAATTGAATTTAAAGCACTTAAATGCCTGCGATTCATGAACGACACAATACTTACCCAAAAAGTAAATCAAATTAGGTTGTTTTGTGTTTATTAGCATATAAGTTATTCATTTTTAGAAAAATCTATAGCAAACAACTTTCTAACGCAAGATTATGTTGCTTTTTTCGTGTTGCAATAATTCACGAACTATCAAATACGGTTATTTTCTGTTAATAAGTCGGTCAATTTTTCTTCTATTTAAATCAAAACTTGCCACACATCATTTTTATACAAAGAATGAACAAGTCTTAAACAATTCACTTACAAAGCAATGAAAATTTTTTTCTCATACTCTATTCAGTGCTAAAATATTTTTAAAAACAACTCAAGATTTTGTGAAGTATTTACAATTTTCAAGAGCGCAAAATTGAAATATTTAATGCATAGGCATACCAAATTTCTGAAGGGGTAAACCGGGACGTCAATTAAAAAAAATAGTCTTGAAAAGGCAGTATTCTCTAAAGAAAAGGTCTTCACTGTGAATGTGACTTGGATTTTTTAATTTTCATCTCTAAAAACCATTGCTGTCGAAAAGAAAAAAGGGTTTTCACTTAAATTTTGAAATATCGGGACATAAGGTTAACCGGGCGGGACACCGGGACAAAACCCTAAATATCAGGAAAGTTCCACCTGAATTGGCACGTATGGTAAGCCTACTTATGCAAAAACCAAACGCGATGTTTTTGCTGCTTTTAGAGTGAGTAAATAGTTGAAAAGCGGTTGATAAACATTTATAGTGCAAAGGCGAGTGCTACGAAAACTAAATAGCTATTTATAAATGAAGATACACTATCAACAATGTTTTCAGTAATCTAATTTCATAATTATCTAAAAAAATTTGCTTTTTTTTTTTAGAAAAGCTTTTTTTTGGCTCAAACTTTTGAAAGAAACGTGAAGTATTTTACAAAATACTGCCTTATGCATGTCATTTGTAAATAGACTTATGCCAAAATTAGACTCAAAACTACACGTTTTTTATGTTTCTGTTTCTCTTATTGAGTACTGTCGGTTTTCTAAAAAATGACTTGCTGTATTTAAGTAGTTAGCCTTACATAAAGTTTTTAGATAACAAGAATGCTACTTGAACAAAACAGCAACATCCATGTTCTTGTCGTGGCACTAAAAACTTTATAAGATGAAAAAAGATCAGAAAAACTGTTTGAAAAAACAAGAAATGGTGTTAAGATTTTTATAAAACTTAGCTATTTTTGTGCTTGATTACAATTTTTGGTAGAACTTTAATGAAAGAACTATAATAACTAGAAAACTTGAAATTTGCAAATTTTAATTTAAATTTTTACTAACACATTATTCTTACACTCTAAACAAGATAAGCACTTAAAACGAACAGTATCTTTATTAACTTTTCAACAAAAAGGGTTTCATTTACGACCAAAAAATATTAAAGTTCAAAACTTTAATAAATTATTATGTCAAATATAGCGTAAGGAACTCCTTCAATTGATAAAAAAAACCCGATAATTATTGCATAATCTTACTTAGCATTAAGCGAGAAAAATTTATTGAATTTGTAAATACTATCCAAGTTTCAAAGTTGCCTCCAACTCTAAAAAACAGAGAATAACCAAATATGCCTTTGTAAAAAATTCAATCAGCAAAGTCTTTAATGCTCATTTAACCTGGTATATTAAAGTGATTGCAGGCCCTCAATCGAAGTGATTATAGTCAATCGCTGATCATGACATTCCCTTACACAAACTTACTCTACTACAAACAAGTGTTTAGTATTACCTCAAATAATACTAAAAACCTATTATGCTAGTACAAAAAATTTATTGAAACTATTACAAGAATAAGAAAATCTCTACAAATCACAAACATCAGCTTTTAGTTTCCACTTTTTTTAAGTTGAAACAAAAACTTACATTTTTGTTACTTTTAACCTTAATAGATGTTTTTTATGCTTTTTTTCTCAACAATACAAATTTTTATACGTTTTTATCGTAGAATCTGCATGTATCAGCATGAAAAACTAATATTGTTAACGAATTCTTTCAAACAATGTACTGTTTAGTGAACCATTACAAGCAAACTAGTGTGAATTTAAAAATTTAAATTCGTATAAGAAAACCGTTTAGAACAGTTTGCATAAACTACAGAGAAATTCGGCAGAGAAATGCTTAAAACACAAAAAAAACTGCTTTGTTTTTAGATTTTTTCAACTAATGGTCGGGGTTTGTTGTATTAATTACATACTTGACTTTTTTCACGCGTTAGTAATCAAAAAACATTGTAATTGTGCTGTCATTACATAATGTTGCACAAATGACTATATAAATTTTTACACGTTTCGGTGCATTAAGTATATAGATTCAAAAAAAGTTAAGCACTTTTACAGGAGTCTTTCTGACTTTCAGAGCAGTGATAAAATGTGATTAGCTTTTTAATGGAAGTGTTCTAACATAGTGTATTCTACTGTCCTATTCTAGCATATTCGATTAATCGACAGACCAAATATTTTTATATAGTTTTAGAAAACAAAAGTATAGAATGCTTGCCAAGTTAAGTTACTTGAACAAAAAAAGAATTTGGCATAAAAGATTTTTTGTGACGCACTGCAACAAAAACGGTAAAAGTCAAATTTCAATGATGTCGATTTCATTTGTTAAAACAGCAAATCAATTACGTGTTGTACATAAATATCCATTACGTTATTTTATTTAAAGGCAGATGCAACTGAATGAGGCGTGACGGGGCTTTCCTCTAATCGTCACACAAAACTTGACTTTCATGCTTTACAAAACTTCAAAGCAATTCACAGTGCCAACAACTTCGAATAATCACTAAACAAATTTGTACTGACTAATTTTAAGCATAAATTAGCACCCCAATGCCTAATATAAAATTTAATATTTTGTCCCAACAATTGTATCTTGCAATGAAATTAATTTCCAAGGCACCACATTGACTGTTGACTACTCAACCACTTAAGCAATTCCACGCAGGCGAGAAACATTTTACAGCTGCACTCAACTGGAATGACAACTGGAATAACGGAAATGAATTTAAAAATTTAACACCAAAGATACTAGAACGAACAAGAATTCTTCGATTAATTATTATGCTAATTTTAGCCATCAGACCAACCACTTTGTGACGTCACAATAAAATCTTTACAGCATTAGTTTCATAAATAAAAAAATATTTTTATTTATAATCGATAAAAAATCTTAGATAGTTGTATGTAAAATGCAATTAATATTACCGAACGTAATTCTGATGACAACAAATTGAGATGTGACATTGAGACTTTAGATATAATTCTTAGATAGTCAGTGCTTTTAATTTTGTTTAGTGTAGCCCCAAACTCATGACACACTTCTCTTGAGAATTTGAGAAGCAAAAACGGTTGAAATAACTAATCAAAGTATTCAAATATACTTTTAAAGCGTCGATTAAAAGAGAAAATACTGCACTTTAAAGCATAAAAGTAACAAATAAAGTTTTTGAACTTCAATTACTACACTTTTAAAAAAAGTTTCAAAAAAAGTGCCGGCTGTGAGTTTTTAAATTTTTGAAAAGTGTCTGAGAAGAGTGAAAAACTTGGAACTTTTTGTTTTAGACTGTTTTAAAATGAAAGTTTGATGACAATAAATCTGTTTATAGTAAATCAGCTTAATCTTTCTTAAAATACAAAGATTCTACGCTTTGACAGATCGGCGAGTATCTTGGTTTAGAGTCGTTTATTCCAATAAAACACGTTGGTTTGGTGTTTTTGATTTATAAACTTTATGAAAAAATTTGCTTGAATGATAATGAATAAGTAAAAAACAAGATTTATCAGAGCGTCGAATTTCTGACCTACTGCCCACTTTAGGGTTGCAACAGTTCGACTAGTCTGGTCGATAAAATTACACTTGCTTTACTATGCGTTTAACCTTAGTTTAAAACATAACATTTAATTTTAGTTAAATAATAATATAAACTTTTGTCGGTATCAATAGAAAAATAAATAAAGAATAATTCATGTAACCTTGCCGAATTCTAAGCCACTATTTTGTAGAACAGATTTTTGGAACAAGTTTTTAAAAAGACGACGTCGCAACTTTTAATTCGATCCCATATGATATTACATTACAATTATTCGATTCAGCATGAGTTTTTAAGATAGCGTGTGTAGTTCAGTTCTAAGCAAGTCGACGAATCAGTTCAAAACAATAAAATTAGTTGTTCCTTGAAAGAATAATGATAATATCTTGAACTTAAGTTTATTTGATTTAGCTTTTAAAACCAAATGTTCCATTTAAAGCTCTTTTGTTAATTGAGTAGCCTTAAAAAAGGCTGTTTTGAAAAACTCGAACGCTTTCGTCTAGCTCTCTTCAGGAGGTTTCGCTAGAATGAATTGCAGAATTCATAATGGAAAATGGTTTTCCAAAATTCCTTATTGATTCGAGAATTTCTAAAAAAACTTTTGCATTTCCAACAAAGCACTAAAGAAGGCTCAAAAAAATGTCCAGTCTATTTAAAAGTATATTGGATTGGTAAAAATTTTCTAAAATTTGAAAGAAAAATAAAATTATTTATTAGTAAATGTTTTGGAGCGGTCTAACCAGGGTAGGGTACTATTTGGCGAAGCCGTTTTGGCGCTGCCGTTTTGGCGCCAGTCTATATGAAACTAGCAGGAAGGTTTGAATAAAACAGTATAATCAATCACCCTAACCCTAACCTAACCCCTAAACCCTTACCCTTTTTAAGACTTTACAAATAAGAAAATGACACACTGCCACAATGGCTGGCGCTAAAACGGTGGCGCCAAAACGGTTGGGCCAAATCGTCTCATCCCGGTCCAACCACTAGTAGTCTTTTCCACCAGACAAATTTTATCTGCATTACATAAAGACGTTTTTCCCACTTTTCAACGAAATAACGTCGTATATGAATACGTGTGCCACTGCGATAGTCGGTACGTTGGTCGCACGTCTCAACGGCTAGAAGAGCGAATTAAACAACACGTTCCTAAATCCATCACCAATCCTCGTACCTCGGCCAACCGCCAAAGTCTTTCCCGCTCTTGCAAAAACAACATACGCCCACAACAATTTCACGAATCTGCTATTGGTCAACATCTTCTTGACAACGCCCAATGTGCCCTCCATTACAGCAACGAAAAATTTTCTATTCTCGCTCGAGGTCGCTCTTCCTTTCACCTTTCTGCTCTTGAAGCTACTTTCATTAAATCTCTCAATCCTTTTCTGTGTAAGCAAAAAGAATTCGTATACTCTCTCAAAATTTCTTAACCTTTTTCTCATTGGTTGACTCTTTCAGCCAATGAGAACTCTACTTTCTTCCTTTATAAATTAGTTCGGTTTCAATTCTACTTCATTCTGACGATTTCCCCTGAAGAGTGTCAGATGAAAAGCTTTGGGAAGAAAAATCGTTTACTTCAAGCAATTTCCAAATTTTAATACAAAACTTGCATAATTTTGTTTCTTTTTTTTGCAAAAAAATTTTTACGCTGACCAAACGTGGTTTTATTTGTTAAATATTTTCAATTATTATAATAACTATTACTAACCTTAATTTTCAGCCAATCAAAATTAGTCTTAAAACTTTTGAAATAGTACATTCATTTCTGTAATTCATTCTAATGAAACCTCCTAAAGAGAGCTAGATTAAGGTACAGCCTTTTTAAGGCTACTCAATTAACAAAAGAGCTTTAAATGAAACATTTGTTTTTAAGAGCTATTTTAAAGTTTTGTACCAACAAAAAGCTGTTTATTTAATTTAATTATAAAGAAAAGTGTTTTTAACCGTAAAAAACTTTGATTATTTTTATCAAAGATAAAGTTACATAGAGTAAAGTATATAATCCTTATAACTGTTATAACTGTAATAACTATATTAAAGTTATTTTAAAACTCTTTTTTAAAGTTATTGAAAACACATTATTAAAATAGTTAAAAATTCAAAGGAAGATTAAATTTCAAATTGAAATTTTATCAAAGTAAATTTTTAAAAGACTTTATCTCGTTGTCAAAGCAAAAGACGCAAAAATTGGCAAATTAGCTTTGTTCATCAAAGTCACGTGATGTTCGGTTGACAAGTTAATGTAAACAAATCCGGCGTACTATCTATATACAAAAAAAACGGTAGTATTCAATGTTGCTGTAAGCAAGTTTTTTTTTAAATATTCTCTAAAAAAATAACTTTAAATTTACAATGTTTTTAACAAATCAAACAAAAAATTTTTTTGCATATTATAATAAGTCCAAAAGTTAGCAAATGCTTCTTAGCTGTTTTACTTTTAACAGAAAATCTACACATTTTTAGTATCATTTTTTTGCAGTTTTATATTTAATAATCTTTATATTGCATATTGTGCTAAACTTGTTTTTGAAATACCTCAATATGTTTGAAATTAGATTGAAATTGCCATAAAAAAAAATAAAAAAATCTCGACACTAAACACTGAAAATACTAATTATCAATCTTTTATTGTCCACTAGCTCAGTGCTCTGCAACTGGTGTGCTGCAAGCTGATGCTAGGTATGCCACGAAATAACTGTAATTTGAACATACTGTTTTAAAATAGAAAAAACTTTTATTTTTGAAATTTAAGCTTTATAATTTTTGAATAATTTACTGACTGCAAGCTCTAGCAGAACTCTCTAACTCAATTAAACTCAATTTAATAGCAATAAAGTCCATTTTGTGCTTAAATTCATTAGATTGTTTTACCATTTTTGGTAGTAATGTGCCGCAAAATTTTGTAAGTTTTTTTAAGTGTGCGGTGAGTGAAAAAATGTTGCTGAGCACTGTACTAGTCATTAAGCATGTCTGAAACACTTATTCTTTTAAAGCCGTGAATCTTATTTGCTAATAAACATTTTCTGCTTTTGAGCAAAAAAAATAATCAAACATTAGTTTTTTTTACAACTTTGTTCTTGAAAGCAAATTTGGTTTTGATATTGATACTAATTTTGAAACTTTTTTTAAACAAAATACCGTGTTTTTTGCGATTTCAGCTTTTTGATGTGTAGTTATTCAACGTGTAGTTAGCAATCGTATATATTTTGGTCTTGTTTTGCTGTGTTGATTTTGCTATACTAAAAGCTGTAATTACCTTTGAGCTGAAGTATGATTAAAAATTCTTTTTGTTTCTACAACTTGGCACTTCTTCATTATTAGCCGCAATTACATTTCTGAGTTTGTTATTACTAGTCTCTTCGTAAGTCCAAGTGCTCTTTTAATTAATATGAAGTAAAAAAAAAAAAAAAAAGATAAAATTTTTTTAATCACCAAAGTAGTCGATTTGCATTCTTGGCATAAATGATTTTGAAAGTTTAATCTTTTTAGCTGTATTATATGCGACATCTTGTGGAAGCACGCAAAAATAATTATGTACACGCTAGCTCACTAAAAACACAGCAAAAGCGTGAACTTTCATGACATCAAATATCTAGTAAAGTTGATGTAAGAAACTGAAAATTTTTGCTCTAAAGTAAAAAGCAATTTTGATGTTACCGTTACAAATCAGATAATTTATGAGAAAGAATTTTTGCCATTGGTTAAATACAGTGTTGTGCGCGTCAACAGAAAATCTTGACGGCGTTAGCGTCAGCGTCACCTCTTTAAATTCTTATCGGCGTCATTTACGCCGAAACGCTCAAAAATGTTAACGGCGTCAGCGTCAGCGTCAAGATTAGCGTCAATCCCACAAATTAAAGTACTGTTAAGAAAAAATCATTGATTATGTAGCAGGGTAGAAAAATTAGGAATTTCTGAATTGTCATAAAATGCTTTAATGTCAAAACAAACGCGTCACAAAATGATTGTTCACTTGTTTTATTCATTTATTTACTTCAGGTTTAGAGCCCATACGAACAATGGCACACAAAACATTAACAACAACTAAGCACAATAGTAAAAGAAAAAATTTTCCATTGAAGTAAATACTACTTCACGGATCTGCAGCACAATATGTGCGAAATAATTTAGATACACAGCAGATTTTTATAAAATCCATAAATATGGGATTTAAAAAGAACATCTAAGTTTACAAGACTATCAATAAAATTAATATTTGACTGAAAACTACAATTTATGAAAGTGGACGTATATTTTTTCTTAAAATAGCATTAAAACGTAATAATATTATGATAGACCTGAGGTTCTCGTGCACTGATAAAGCATGGGGTATTATGTAATAATCTTAGTGACGATCGGTGGTCAAATTTTTGGTTAATCAAACCAAAGGCCAGATTAACAAACAGCAATGCAATAATCCATGGAATTATCAGTCCTATTTTTTTTTCGTAAAAACAATAGCATTTCAAAATGCTTGTCGGTCAAGTGGCTTTTCTTTGGTTTTAAAACATCTTTTCCAGTTAAAAAAAGACGCTCAACAGCTGCACTAGAAGGAATTGGAGTGTTAAATTTGATATACTGTATAAGTCTTTAATTGTATCGTTTGAGAAAACGCTTAAATCAAAGTGCTTTAATGGTGAGCTTTCACGTAGAAATTGTTCTGTTTGATTCACTCCTGATTTTTTATCAGGAAATTCTAATAAAGTGCTCATAAATTCGTCCTCTAAATCTTTGGTTTCAATTGGGTGTCCTGCTTCGTTGTTTTCAAATTCTTCTGGTTCGCTCTCCTTTATTATGTTAATTAAGTATTCCTTTGTTCGGTAGCGAAGTCTTTCCTCATGAACACCAGGAAGCCAGTCGACCGATGGTGTAAGTTTATACCGAGGATCGTGACGCTGACAAGGACGCACTCAAAGTCCTCGAAAAGATGATGAAACCTGAAATAGCAAATTTCTAAATAAATGTTTTTCACAAAAATATTGCTTTTTCAAGTCAGGAAACTTAAAGCTGTCGAAATAAGATTATTTATATTTTATAATGTCTAAGTTTTTAACGATCTCGAACATATTAAACTTTGAAAATCAAAAAAATTAAATGCTGTTTAATTACCTTGATTCAACTCCTTGAATGAAACAATCAAGTAAAGGCAGGCAGTAATTAAGATCACCGTTGCGCTTGGATTTCAATTTTACTAATACGCCAGCCAGCGTAGGTAGTAATCGGCCCATATACGCTTTTTCTTCCCCTTGAAGAATATCCAAACTCATGGCTATAGGACTCATTATGCTTTTATATTCTTCAAAAAAACTTCATGTCCACTGCAAACAAAATTTTGTTTAGCCTAAAGACTAATTATAATTTAATGTTTGCTTTATTGAACAAGTCAGCGAAAACTATAGCAAAGACATTTGTCAAGTTTTTTCGTTTAAGAGGTTATAATTAAAGTAAGTCAAATAATTCTATATGATCTTTAAATGCAATTAATAATATTTGTAACAAAAAAATTTCTTTTTAATGTTTAATGATTTATATCATTTTTTTCTGGATTTTATTTATGTGATTCAGATATATAAAGTGTATGCGCAAAGACGTTATGTCTAATCAATAGAATATACTAACTTGTATTGAAAAAACAAAACAAAATAAGCTAGTGTTTCCCGATTGAAACATTCTATCCTTGTGTTTAAATATAATTAGAAAAAATATATACAGTATAATATTCATATAAAAGTTTTTTCTAAAATTCAAAGTTGATAGATGGTTGATTTTAAAAAGCGGGAAAAAACTTAAGAAAATTATTTTTGTATCTGGCTCGTCAAACATCTATAGCTTGACTATTGAGTCAAATAGACCTCAAGAGAAATTCTTCAATTACAAAGCAACAATTTCTTTTAAAGGCTTACAAAAACTTAGAATACTTTCAAAGTACTTTTGAATAATTTTGAAATACTTACACGACGTAAAACAACAAACTTTTAGTTTTTGACAGACATTTGAAAGGCCCGTTTTATTGTTGGTGCTGCTGTACACGCTGAGCAAACTTTTCACAACTATGTAAATAAATAAATCATTCAAAAAAGATATTAAATCCAGTATGGCTGCTTTCAGTAGCAATTTTATGGTACAAAAAAAAAACTCTCTACCGAAACTATATTTTCTTTCTTCGTAAACGCCTGGGTCTCTTAAAGTTTGATTGTACGTGTCACATCTCAACTGTCATTTTAGAAAGATCCATTGGCCATTTTTGTCCTTCATGCCGTCGCTTATGTCTATAGTGGCGAGTAAATTTACATTTTTTTTATATTATTTTTTATTTATTTTTATCTCTATTTATTCTCCTAGCTCGCCAGACAACGGCGGAGGTGTTATGCTTAGGGCAAGCGATTACCTCGACCAGCTTTCGGAAATGCCGAGATATTGCTAAATCTACAATTATAAATTTCTAATCATTAAACATTGTTTCTATAGCAGGAGTTCCCAAATTGGGGTACATTTAGGCATCTCAAGGGGTACATTATTATGTGACAGATTGTCCTTATTTAAGTTAAATTCCGTGTCCGGAAGAAATAATAGACTCAAATGCCTAGAATTTTTGAATCCGGTCGATTGTAATTACGTCAAACAGGACAATTAAGAGGGAAGACTTTTTTTTACAAATCACCGTGATTTTGGGTTTGAATGGGGAAATTTTCTGGCTGCTGTAAAGTGAAGACTTTTCTTTTTTTTTCAGAGATCACCTTGATTTTCGGCATAAATTGGGAAAATTTGTATCTGATTCAAAGTGAAGACCTTTTTTTTTCAGAGATCACCTTGATTTTGGGCATGAATAGGGGGAAAATTAATGGCTGATTCTAACTGAAAGCCTTTTTTTTTAGAGAAACGTCACAAAATTTTGGGGGTGCATGCAAACCTGTTACAGTGTCCAAAGAGTACCGATAAACTAAAAGTTTGGGAAACCCTGTTCTATAAGATAGTTTAGTAGCTTTTTAGACGGGTTTATGATATTTTTTATTAAATTGAATACCAATTTTCAGAAACCCTCTGGAAGCCTAGTCGAAGGCTATAAAACCTTTTGTCAGTTTTGTCTCGCCAATCGCTAATTTAAAAAGCATTGAATTTAAGAAACACCTTTTTATAAAGAGGTTACGCTGGGGTTACAAATAAGGAGACAGTTTTTTGATTATGATCAGAAAAAAATTAAATTAACAAGCTACAAATTTTGACAACAGCCAACACGTCAAAAAAATTTATTTGGTTATGTACGTGTATTTTCAGCAACGTCCTTCTTACTATTGCGGCGAAATTGACTTGTCACAATATGTGAAGTTGGGATGAAAATACGCGCACCTTGGATGAATACAGTTTTATATATTAAAAATTATAAAACAGAAATACCGTAAATTCCGGCGTATACGTCGAAGTGGCGTATAAGTCGAGGTCTATAAGTTTGACCTAAAATCCTGAGTTAAATATGTTCCATGTTATGAAAAACGTCATCGCGGTATAAGCCGAGGATGGATTTTTAAACTTGAAGTTAAGTGTCAAATTTTTGACTTATACTCCGGAATTTACGATAAACACAAATTTAAAAACTAACACAACACACGAACACTTACTAACTGAAATCCGCTTCACGATCTTCAAACAAGAATGACGTTTGCGTTTGATTTGAAAATGGCCCACGAGGGTCCGATTATTTATACTAAAATAACACGTGGAGAGAGGCGGGACGAAAAAGTAACTTTAAATGATGTCATTATCGGCAAGAATTACGTAATGCAATAAAAATAAAGTAACTTTGGCTTTTGGTTTACAAAGTATTGGCGGGAAAAAACTAACTTCTGATGATGTTATTGTCGAAAACAATTACATAGGGCAAAAATAAAACAACTTATGATCTGATGATGATGATGATGATGATGATATTTTATTTATGCTTAGTAACATTATTAAGCATATGCAATGTACAGTACTATGAAGCATGAAAAGGAAACGCGACACAACGACGAACGTTAAACATGCAAAAAGTATAGAGAGAGTTGAGAAAGAGAAAAAATAAGAAGTACGGCCGCGTTACCTAATTCAAACTAAATATGATCTAAGAGATAGTGGCGGGAAAAGACAACTTTAGATGATGTAAACAGCAAAAACAATTACGTAAGGCAACGAAAATAAAGCAGCTTTTGACTTAAAGACATTGGTCGAAAAATCAATTTTAGTTAAAAAATCTAACCTCAACTGAACTCGAGTCTGCATTAACACTTACTAAGGATAGCGCTGAATATCGGTTGAAGCCTACTATTGTGATCTTGTACAGACTATATTGAAATTGCAATTAACATTTTCGTAGTTTTAATAGTATGAAAATTAACTGTACTGTGAAATTCTTTATTTAATAGCCTAGTCTGTTTGCTCTATAAATAAAATTAAAATTTATTTTTCTGATAGCAATTTTCTGTCTTCTGAGCCTCTATTTAGCTAACATTTTCTACAGACCACAATTATGTGATTTTTAGTTTGATTGAATTTGCCAACTGAGCTGGGACTCGAACACTTTTAAGCACCACGCATATCTTTTTTTTTTTGTGCTCAAACAACATCCTGCGAAAACAAAGAAAGTTACTATCGTGCCCTTAACAAAAACAACTGCGCTTAAGTTCCTCTACTGCGTTTCTTTGATTTTGCGGCTTTTAATTAAGTTCCAGCAGGTGGATTTTCTAAAAACATATAGAAAGCAAATCAGAACACAAAAATAAATCATCGGCAGAAAGTTGGCATTGCTGGTTAAATGTTGTCAATTTTGCCAACTTTCTCCCAACCCAGCCGCGCTAAAGCCAACGTTGGCCCGATGATGAATGTTTACTGGGAATTGCTTTTTCGCAATTACGCAATATAATTAGGTAACAAGCAATTTAATGTTTAAGGAGAGTTTTTAGCAACTGTTGTTGAATTGAGATACGTTTATGTTATTATTTAAGTAAAAATACGAGTTTCAATTATTTCCAAATTGAAATTATTTTATTGAAATATTTTACAATTAAAACTTTTCGGCCTTTTTGCGCCCCTGTCCAAACATGAGCCATGGCTGCCATACCCTAGATACGCCACTGTTGTATTTCAAACTAAGGAAAAGTATTGAATTTTAAAACCGATTATCAGATCTGAAGGATGGTTGACCGCCCTCTTAACTAGAAGTTAAGCAACAGGCTTTTTGACAGATTATAAACCGGATATGTAACAATAAGTTTGTTAGTAGACTGCATACTTAACAGTACAGAAATTTTTTTACAGCGAAAAATTTCAAGGTATGTTTTTGTAAACTAAAGTACTTTTAAGCAACAATTACATAGGCTGCTGTACTATATACGAGTGTCGCTTTTTTTTTTTAATTTTGAGAAAAACCGTGAAAATGTTGTACCTGTACTTTGAGGAAGGTGAAGCGATTTTGCATTGTGTCATTGGACATGGAAAAATCATGTTATCTTTTCTGTATTTACTGCTTTTTTTTCTGAAACGTTAAGCGTCTTTCGAAAACCACTGCAACAATGTTTTCGAACAAATCATAAGCTCACAACTAAGCTATCCCGAAATCTATCAAGCGGCAAAAGGAAAAAAGACACTGGTGCAATTTCTTTATTAAATTTCATTCCCAATACTAACTATTTGATTAATAGTTGATTTGTTGGTTTAAACAAAAGATGCTTCTACTGCCATTGATGAAAAAGCTGAATACTGATGGTTACACAAAAAAGTATTCATTATTTGCTTTTGAAAAAGGCAGTTTATTTTGCTTGCAATTTTATTAATTCTTCTAAATAATACCTACAGCATTTTGCTAAAAAAACAAACAGGTTTTTTTTAAAAACATTTTTGTCTTTAAAAATAGAATAAAGCCTAAAAAATTTTCTTAGATTGAGAAATCTCAAAGATATTTCAGAGTTGTTTTGTAGAGCAGCTAAGGAAGGTATTAAGAATTCTGAGAGCTTGACTAAAAATTTAGCAGCAATCAGTCCTCCCGGTTTTACGCTTTTAGGTGTCGTATTACCTACAAGCAGGCGTAAATCAAAATTTGACGGAAATCAAGAGTTTGGTGGCAATAACATGAATAATTTATATTTACGGCAACCACGGTCATTTATAGGTAAAGAAATGATATCTTTTTTACCTTGTCCTATACTTTTCTTCCCTTGATTTTTAATTGACTTTTGCAGAAGACGAACGCCATAAAAGAATTAGCCTACTCTAGATTCGCATTCGAAATAAAAAATTTTTTAATAATACTTTTGTGCAAAAAATTTTAAAAATTACGCGCCAAAGTTTTAAAGGCAAAGAAGAATTAATTTAGTGATTTAGTTATAAAGGTATGATCTAAGTTTCCATGTCATGCCAAAGTTAATCTTGCCATATACAACAGGCCCATAAACTTTTAATAAGCTATCGTTTTTAATTTTAATAAACCTAAATTTTGCTGTACTATATAATGGTTTATGTAAATCATATTCAAAAAAATAACCGAATGGGAGAAAGTACTCTAACTGAAAATTAATAAGAACACAAAAAATCTACTAAAAACTGACAGTTTATAAATTTTCACAATTTATTTTAATATTAAACAGTTTGAAAGCAAAAGTACAGAGCGTAACTTAATGGATTAATTAGTTAGATTGGATGTGTACATCTAATAAAATTAAAACCATTTCGCAGACTTTTTATTTGACTTTGTAGATTGTTAATTAATTGCTTTTATACAGTATAATATCATGAAGTTTGGTTTTTATGGATACAAGATTACCAGTTTTTGACCTAAATCAGTAAATCATGTGACTGTAAAATTTACCACTTAATTTTTATATCAATTCTTAACCGCTGCACACCGCTCGCTGTAATTTGCTTTTTATTAAATTAATAAGAAGTGTTGCTGCGTTTGTTTTGTTTATTCAAAAGTCTGAATTGAAAATGACTCATTAATATTTCAATTTTCTCTTTTAATTTTAGATAGTTTTTTGGATTTAAGAAGACAACTTTGATGCGTTTTGTTGCGACGTTCCAAACAAAATAAAATGAGTTTTGAAAAGACAAGTTTGGAATAATATTTACAATCACTCAAAAATTATAACCTGAAGCCATCGATCCCAGTTATTATCAATGGGGCGCTTCTAGCTACACGAAGTAGCCTGCTAGCTAATTTAGTAACTGACGAACTGATTTTAGGCAACGGAGCTAAGTAGATAAAAGCGCTGCATTGATCACAAACGCAATAACAGATTTTGTCACTATGTTCAACAAAAATGATGATGTTTCTTAAGATGAGTTTATACCCCTTTAAAATGACTCAATGAGGCAATATGACTTCAAAGGAAAACGTTATCTGCATGTTGGTCAGCAATAACTCTTTTATGTCAGCTGCAAGAACAGCCGTTTGACTTTTTACGCCTTTTATGTTGACCCAGCTGTGTGAGACTGACTTCTCTATATTATTAAAAATAAAGAATAAGGCCAAAAATAAAGTAATAGTAGAACAAGATCTAAGGTACGTTCTTACAACAACAGAAACACGCATAAACAGGCTATGTCGACAAGTTTCAATTAATACCAGACATCCCATTGATTTTGTTTGGTGAGTTTTGAACTTAATAAACGAGTTTTTATTTAACTAAATAATTAATTTCAAGTTTTTTTGTTAATACAAGCGTTCCCAAAAATACTAGATAGCCTACTGTATGAGTACAAAAAATAAATGTAAGGGGTTTGTCAAGATACATTGGGTTGCCAAAAATAGTATATGCATATACTTGCTGTTTTCTAAATTTTCTAGCCTAGGAAATGCTTCGAGTGATCGTAAAAGCTTTTTTAAAAAGCCTCCTCTTGGTGACTTTTTGCTATGTTAATTCGCTTTTAAATGCAATAAAAATGGAATTTAACTGCTAAATTGTTTAAAAAATTCACATTTTGCATTGTAATTACCATCAATGTGACGTTTAAATTTTTTCCAATTAAAACTTTACTTTCTATTTTAAAAGTGCTTGAATTTTAGCAATTTGTTAATTTAAACATTTAAATATGTACTGTAGTTAAAAATAGTAAAAAAAAAATAATATAGAATTTTTTATTACGGACTCCTGTATCAAATGTAGAGACCCAAAATGTATTATAGCAACTATGTTTCACGATTTCAGTCTAGTTTTGACTTTTTTCAAAACGTATTGTACAGTATAAGTACAAATTTAGAGAAGACCAAATTAGAAAGCCACATACCGCATAGGATTATTTAAGGCCTCCAGTTCCAGAATTCGTATTAAAGAGCATCACTGGTCAAAAGGACTGGGGCCGAAGGCTTATTCTTTTACTAAAATAGACTATTGAACCATCCCGTTCAGATCCTGACAGTGATTGGGTTTTGTTGCCTCAAACCGTCAGACCCTAGCGCTTTATGTGATACCTGGTGAAGTAAGTGGCACGCTGTTAAAATGTGTACTGCGCTTTTCCTTTTTCTTTTTTGGTTTCAGTATAGTTTTTAGTAAAAATTTACAGTACATTCATACTTTTAAATTAACAATAATAAATTCTTGGATCAAGTCCCTTTTTTTCCCCACGTTGGGAAATTTGTGAACTTGCTCATGCAGTTAGACAACGAGAGCGTGAGATCTGGTGGGGAAGAAAAAGCACTTGAAAATACAATGGGGAAAAAAGGGACACGATCCAAATTCTTAAATAATTAATTTAAATTTTGAACTTTGAGGTTCATTGTGTCCTATATTTATAAAAACCTTGCTTATTTTTTTCTGAAAGGTAACATGCAATTGTTTTTGTTAAAAATATTTACTGATTAAAATGATTTATCTTAGACACAGTGCTTTGCAGTCCAAGAAAGATAAAGTAATTTAAATACTGAAAAAAGAAATAGAAAAACTGTAATTCTCCTTAATCACTACGGAGCCTTTGCCGATACTCAAATCAACTAATTATTCCTTGAATTGTGTTTATAAAAATCTGATTCTTCCATATTTAAATAGCAATCTATAAAGTAAATTCTTCTTTCATCAATAAAAATTATATTTTTGAATAAACATTTTAACTACTTCAACATAATATTTTGATTATCAGAAAATTCATAATTTTGATACTTTGCCTCGCTATTTAACTTATAAATCAAAGCATGTTCTTAATAACTCCGCCAGTGGTCTCCGGACGCAAAATAGCTATCAATTTTTAAGTAAAAAAACATTGTTAACCACCAATATGATATCGTTGCCGACTATTAAATAAAAAAATCAAAGTAAAAAAACCTCTGTTATATATTATATAGCAAACTAGTTATTAGCAGTGATGGGATTCAAGGGGTTCTCTCGGGTTCGCGCGGACCCGTTCATGGAATTTCAGCACGTTTAGCAAACCCTTTTAAATTAACGTGATCTATGTATTTCTATATTCCTGTATTATGAGAAAACCTGTAGTTAGTAAGTTCTATAAAAAAAAGAACCTGTTCTTAAAACTTTAAATCCCAACACTGGTTATTAGGCTTCTTTATGTACACCCGTACACTTTACAAAACACTTCCATCAATAATTGAGTATTTAAACAATCATTCTATTTTTGGATTACAGTTGCCTCTAAACTTGCTTCAAAAATATACATTAAACAATTTTGTATAAATATGTTGAAAAATGCTTCCCAACTTGTTTTGAGATTAAAAATGCTGTACTTCATAAATTTAATAAATTGACGCTCTAATTTTTGTTATCGGGAAATAAAAAGAGCATAAACATGATCATCCACTAACCGAAGCTGTTGAAATACAAATTTTAAGCTGAAAATAGTCTTTTGATATGGTTCTAAAACTACTTAATATTTTCCTGGCAACTTGTTTTTTAACCGTTCTACTTTTTAAAGTAGTGGTTTTCAACCTTTTTTCGCCTGTGCCACATTTTGGAACTTTTTCGAAATTTGCGGCACACTTGGACCAGATTTCTTAATTTTCGTCCTTAAAAAGTATTAGTGTTTTCTAAAAAAAGAGTCTTTACTTTAAATCTGTCGCGAATTTCTTGATTTTTGTTCCCAAAAAGTAATGTTTCTTAGAAAATAAAGTATTGAAAAAATGTCATCAAATTTGAATCTTTCTCAAATTTCTTAATTTTTATCTCTTAAAAGTAGTGTTCTCTAAAAAAAGTTTTTACTTTGGATCTTTCTCGAATTTCTTGATTTTCATTCCTAAGAAATACTCTTCTTCTTCATTGGGGGAGATGAACTGGAACTAGATGGTCAGCTAAACGGATGGAAATGTTTTCTTCAACCAGGTTACCAGGCTCTCGTCGATATCTGAGAAAGCAAGGGCTCCATTTGGATGGTCATAGATGAGGCAAGCTGTTATTATATGCTCGGTTGTCTGCTTCTTTGTGCCACACTCATCGGCCGCCGTAGAAGCCACACCCTATTTGTACGTTTCTGATCGAAATAGAGCAATCCCGGTTTGGAGGCGGTTAAGCTTGACCCATGCAGGGCTGAAAAAGCTAATTTTGGGTGGCGTTAGGCTAACATCGTTAATAATTGTGTGGAGTCGAAAAGTATTCTCCCGCCTTTCATGCTCTATCTACATTCCGCCTATCGTGCTACACTGTGCATCAATAGGTCGTTCGCCAGTTCCAATGCAGCAGGCGCAAATGGGTGTCTTGATGTAAGTTGCCGCAGCTATCCACTAAGTGAAGAGAGAAGCCGTTTGTATAGGAGGTGTTCTGGCTCCTGAGCGCAGCGAGCTAAAGACAGTACGATTTTTGGCGGCAAGGCTCAGTTGGTTGGATGCTTGCTAAGATGAAAAGGTTGTCTGTTGCAGTGTGGGACGCAGGCATCCGGTCACTATACGCAAGGCATCGTTAATGGGCTTATCAATAAGGCGAGTATAAGCACTGCCACAAAAAGTAATATTTATTTAAAAAAAAGAAGCAAAAAAGACTTGATAAGTCCTAAGAAGTAGTGTTTTCTAAAAAAAGGTCGCAGAAAATTGGACTAATGCTTTTTAAAAACTGTCGCGGCACACTTGAAAACCACTCACGTCACTCTATGCGGCGGCACACAAGTTGAGAAACATTGTTTAAAGAGTTCTACTTTTTTTTTTAGAAGTACGGTAACGCAAAAATATCTACAGGGTTATTTATAAAAAAAATCCGGGATTAAAAATCCTTCAACGCTGAACAAACTCCGGTCACTTGCATGTGATTGCATATAAGTCCTAAAAGTTTTATTGTGTTAATTGAAATCTTGATCGGAGAAAAAAGAAAATGTAAAATGTGAAATAAATGTAACCACTCCGCTCGGCTTTAGTATTCAAGTGTTAGTCTGAACTTTCTTGTTGGTACAAAACTATTAAACACAACATTGCCTAGAATTAAAATTTAATGTAATAAAAATCAAGTCACGCCTAAATATAACAAAATTAATAACAGAAACATCTAAGTAATCGATAACAGTGCAAACTCAAACCCCAATAATAACTTGTAGAAACAAAATAGCAAGTTTTTGCAGCATCCAGCCATCAAGGCGCAACAAAAATTAGATCGCAATGATCAAGATATTTTTGAATAACAATCGTTAGTTCAGCTATTGAATATCGATTACATAATTTCGGTTTTTACGTTTTATGTTTGATAAATTGCAATGTCGTGGACCCCATTATATTCACATAATTTGAAGTACCCTGTCAAAATTATTTTCAAAAATAATGTGTGTTATTCACAAACTAGTTTTAAAGTATATTTGAACAAAGTCGTTTACATTTTTACGATTCTCTTTTGTGTGTTCTTTTTGTGGAGTAAGTTTTGGTTTTGGGGCCGGAGCCGCCTTAATATTCGAGCCTGGGCTAACTCCAACAAATATTCTTATAAATTATAATTTTTTGTCTCTTTGATTTAAAAATAAAAAAATGTTCTTAGAAAAAAAGATCTAAAAAACTTTAATAAAAAACATTTATTAGTCTAATTTCTGACCCTGGTGCCAAAATGCTAAGATCCAGCTAGGCCATGTTGCGCCACCCCTAAATGTTTTGACCAAATTACTTTGATTTATTTTTAACAAAAGTTGCAGTAAAAGTTGTTGGATTTATGAACAAGCATTTTAGATGACAGTGATCTACTAAAGTGATTTATTTGCATACCTATAATCTAAATATTTTCAAATAATATTTGGAAAAAACTTTTACTAACATTCTGCGTAGCTTCGTTCCACAGGCATAAAGTTGCTTGGAAGTTTAACTATTGGCATACAGTTCTGGACTGATGTTTGGCCTGGTCATTTCTAGAATTGCTTTTAAATCACAATTCAGTTTGAATCGGTGATCCACATTTCTGTTTTTTAAATCACACCTGAACATTTTGCGTAATATTTGATAAAAATTGCAGTAAAAAATTGGATGTAAAAAAGATAATAGTTGCAAAAAGTTACAATATAAAATTGTTCAGAATGCTTCAAAGCTTCAGAAGCCCACCAAAGTTTGACGATTCATAACTCAAAAACTACTTAAGCTGTTGTTTCCAAATTTATACAGAGTAAAAATTATTTACTTAACTTTTGTTGGGGCTGAAACGTTTACGAAACTTTATCTAAAAAAGTATATAAAATTAGACTTCAGCAAGGTCACTTCAATTTTTACGTTTGAACACTTATTTAACAAGCGTGAAATGAAATTTTGAATAAATCGCTGTTGATTAACTTAATTAAAATTTGTACGCAATTAAAATTTTAAACTTATTTAAAATTTGGACTTAAAGAGTGACGTCAACGCGCACGACAATTACAAACAGAAAAAAGCCAAGAATAGCTTGCTTTATTGCCTGATTGGTCAAGTTATTGAAAATATTTTAGACCAGTTCAATTATTTGGTGTACAACTAGTGTTGTAAATTTTTCAAATGACATAAAAAATCAAAACACATATCTTGCAAAAGAACGAAAGTACAGTATTTTGAATGGACAATATATTAATATTTATCCGTGTTACAAAAGCTATTACAGACTTAAAATATCTACTACTTATAGTGCATAATCAAAAAAAACCTTTAACCTTGTTATACTTTGTTTCTTTGTTTTTAATTTGTCGCACAATGAACTTTATCTGAGTATTTTTTGCCTACTATATATAAATAAAACCACATTAATTAATTTCAATATAAAAGGATACATGAGAAAACAAAATTTTTTAATTGTTATTTTATGTCATGGAACATACTGTATTTCTAAGTACTGTTCAAAATATAATGAATAAATTTGAAGGCAGAGCTAAAAATATGTTCTTTGAATGGCTTGTTTGTCACTAATTTTGTGGTTTGTTTATATTCTTCGAATTTTTGGCTCGGATTGACTCTACTTCTAGAGCAGAGGTGGCAGCTTTTCCTCAAGCTAGACTTTGCAGCTTAAATTCCAGTACAATCATTATAAAATGTTTAAGCATTATAAAAGAGTCAGTTACACAAAATGTTCCGCTAAGAGATATGTAATTTTTTGTTGAAATGTTAAGCTATACAGGTCTTTTTTTAACATTAGGTCAAACATGGCAATTCTCTGCCGAAATTGTTGTAGCATGCATTGTATAAGTATCCACTCCAAGTATAACACATACATATGACTGGCCCCTTGGTTTATCTTTTTACTACAAATTGTTATTGTATTGCCTGATCAGATGCTGTCAGTCATGTACCAAGCCACCATCATTTTTTTTTCATTCAGAACTCTCCGACCTTGTGCTTTTTGTAACGCCTGATGCATATGACCCTCCGAAACAACGTTTTCTCCAATTTATGCAATGGCACCGCATTTGCAATGGGAATAAGGAACGAGACCCCGTTTGTGAATGCACGTATGAAAATGCGCAACTGCAGTCCGCAGCCTACTGGCCGCAACCCAACTAACCGCAGCCGACTGGTTAGTTAGGTTGCAGCCAGTTGTCCTAGACCAGTCCGCAGACGCTTAACCAAAATCCAAACTGTTTTGGGCTTGCTATTTCAAACGAGCCGGGTACAGGCGAGGCACCGGTAATGAAAGCACTGAGCCGGGATGTACTCTCACTGTAATCCTTGTTCGATCTATAATTTATCAACTGGGCAGCACGGATGCCTAATTCGGCAAGATTGTTCAAGCTTTTGCGCAGCAGGCACAAACAAGCGTCTAGATCTTTGTGATTTTCGCCAGGCATTTGATACCCAATGAACAAACCATAATCAGGATTTAGAGCAGGGTTGTGCAAAATTTTGAAATCTTTCAAAGTGCACCGCAGGTTCGTAAAAATAGTGGAGCACTGGTCTAGAATACCACCTTTAGCCAAAAAGAGTGTCGTTCCTAGTTAACAAAATTTAGATGGCTGCATTTTTGAAAAACCTGATAAGTGATCCGTCGGAGAGGGCGGAGGCATCCAGTAACTACGCGTGAAGGATCATTCAAGACACTATTTATAAAGCAAGTACCGGTAAGTGCGCTGCAACAACAAACCGGATCCTAGTACCCATCTGTCGAATAGATCACAAGCAAGACAGCTGCATGTGGTGTTTTGCACCAGCACCCGCCCTAAACCGCAAGTCGCCTCAGCAGTGGGACACAAAAAAAGTTTTTTTCGCAATAACAAACGGCGGTGATGGAACGTGAGTGATCTGTCTAGTTTTATTCTAAGTGTAGCAAATTTTTTAAAATTTGTTAAAATTTTTGAATTTTTGTTACTTCCACAAATTTAGTTTTTTGAAATTTTGTAGAAGTTGATTTAAATTTTTGTAGAACTTAATTCGGTAACTCAGTACGTTTTTTAATCTTATAACCTTTTGGTGCCTGTTAAGAAGGCCTCCCCGATAACGCAAACTTGGCCGCCTACCAAAAGACAAAATTCTTAAATCTTCTTACTGGACCTGCCCTAGGAACCAGTAACAGCAAAAATATAGTCTAGCTAAACCACACTCAGACTACCACAATAACTTCTTTATTAAAAAATATGCTCCAATCCACTTAGGAGTCCACAATAGTATAAATCAACAGCAAATACAGATTCAGTAGCTTAATTCTTCACAATCACGTAGGCAACCAGAGACTTGTGATCAAAAAACTATGAATTCCCACAGTTAACAAATTTCCAATACTAAGTTACCACAACGAATCATAATAATGCTTCCGAGCGAGTCTTATTTATATCACTCGGTCGTGAGTATCTCGAACGTTCTGAAAGTTACTCAAATCAAGTTAATCACAAACAATCACTATTACGTCATAGTCAAAACAGGTCAAGCGGATAGTTCTGGATCTTTCTCTACCAATCAGGAAATTAAGCAGTGTTGCCATTTTCTTGTAATTAAATGTAAATTATTTAAATTGCTTATAAAACCGTTATTTCTTCGGCTATTTGAGCCGGACCAAAGCGAAATCAAAGAAATTTTTCAGGAGATTGCAAATATACACAATGGGGGCAATTTTTAAAAACGGAACACTAAGATAAACTGGAATCGGACAGAATGGTAAAAGCTGATTGTTGTAAATTTTAGCTCATATTTTTTATAATTGGGTATTGTGGAAAGTGGATTATACTTATTGATGTTAAAACAGAATTAGTTTTAATTATTTTCCGAGGAATACCGTTTCTCTGACACCCTAGACTGTTTTGCTGACGTTTCCCAGCAGCTAAGAGAAAAACGTCTGTTTCGAACAAGTTCCATAATAGTTCAAACCATGTACTTATCCAGCAGAAACATTGGCAGCTTGCAGTTAAAGCCAATTTTGCATACAATAGCAGATCGACAAGTATGACACCGGCCTTCTTTTTACTTTCAAAAAACCTTTGATGTTTTGTATTAACAAAACGAATTGATTCACGGTTGACTTTTTGCGTCAAACCCAGTTTGTTCTCCAGAAAGCAATAGATTAATTGATACAATACGGACATAGGTAAACATCTTGAGTTTCTTGCAAGGGACCCAAAGGAGATATATTTCTCAATAACTCTTTCTTTGTCGTTTGGATCGCGAGCAGAGATGAGTGAAATGTGTTTTTTTACTCCGAATTCATTCCAACTTTTTGAAATGATCATCTAATCCGATCCGAGTCCGACAAAACATAAACACTGACAGTCCACAGTCCAATCAGCCCAAAAAAATTTTTGGTCGCACGATTATTAATTCTTTTACAATTGGCGCCAGGTTTGAGGTTATGTAAGCAAATCCACATCTATCCTCATTTCAATCTAAGTATGAAATTATGCTTGGGCCAATCACATATTTGCACTCAATCATGACCTTACAAAAACTTTCCGTTGCAAGAAAAGTAAGAGGGGCCTATATTTAGTGTACCAACACAAGTGATCTCTAAAAAAAAGAAGAAAAGATTTTCATTTTTGGTGAATCACTGCTAAGTGTTCCAAAATAGTGTGATTTCTAAAAAATTTATTGTTTTATTTGGAGGGACCACTTTTTAATGTCTCAAAAAAAGGTCTTCATTTTAGGGGGGTCACTGTTCAGTATTGCAAAACAATGTAATCTCTTAAAAAGGTAATCGTTTTATTTGGAGGGGCCATTTTTCAGTGTATCAAAACAAAGTAATCTCCAACAAAAAAGTGTTTATTTCAGACATGCCACCCATCCCGGTGCTACTATTAAGAAATAGAGTAATATCTTGTTTAGCGGGTCACTTTTTAACGTACGTATAACACTGGTCAACAAAAAAAATTTTTTTATTGGTACCTCAAATGTTAGAGCTGTTTTGGAGTATATTTGGGGCGCTGATTCCGAAAATGACGGCGGTTTTTTCGCATCAGCTCTAGTTTTTGAGATACGGTATACCGCTCATATTTGTTTAGAACTAGTATTGTGTTTTTGTTGAAGCCCCGTGGAAAAGTATCGCCAAGCTGAAATTCAAAACAATTATCTTATCCAACTACATTCAGTGATGGCTTTAATAGGGTGCGAACGGAGTGGCCGCACCAGACCCCACATAAAATTTATCAAAAAGTGGCCTCCTGCGCAAGAAATTGTTCTATATCTTCATAGTAGCACCAGAGCGTCGATGGCATGTCCAAAAGAAAAAATTTTGAAGATCAGCATCATGCTTTCCTTTGGTTGTTGTCTCTTGTTCTTCTGAAAATGTGTGAAAAAATATTGACCTTTTTTTTACGGATTACTAGGTCTTGAGGTAGTAAAAAGTGCCTCTCCATGTTTCAGAACACCCAATAGTGGCCCTCCTAAGTTGAAGACCTTTTTTTTAGTGATCACTTTGTATCTTCATGCTTTGGATTACTCAATAATGGCCCCCCCTAAATTCAACACTTTTTTTGTTTTTTAGAAATCACTTTGCTATTTTTTTGGAAATACACTAAAAATGACTCCATTAGGTTTCTTGCACCAGGCCCCTTTTTTGTAAGGCCATCACTGACTACATTCATATAACTGGATCAATCATCAAGCAATAAAATAAAAAAAGGTGAACCCACATGTTGTTTAATTTTCATGTGTTTTTAGATTCTCAGCTGTAAAAATTATTTTGGATAAATAAAAAATTATAATTTCCAAAAACTTGTAAGATTTCAGTTACTGTATAAACATAAGATACCTGTTTTTTAGTTAACTGTGTAAATAGACTATCTTTATTAAGTTATTTAATAATTTCAATTTTGTCAAAAAAACAAAAAAAAATCAAAGCATTGTCGTTACAACGCTGCTTTAATTTTTTTTTAATTTTATCAAAATACCAAACACAGATTTTAAAATAAGCTATAGGCTAGCTAAATAAGCCATAAGCCTTTCATTAATTCATAAATATTTTTTTTGAACAATTGATAAATGCCCTTATGGTCACACTGAACAAATTCGGTTCAATATTAAGTTACTACTACAATTACAAAACAGCAGTACATATCTGTTTTAAGCAGAGCTGGAGAGTAGGAGTAGGAGTAAGGACTAAGAGCAGTCGGAGTTTTTCCAAGGAGCAGAAGTAACAAAAAATATTCATTACTCCTTATTCTTCTACAGCATTATTGGTTTGCCGTACTGTCTGGAATTTTTAGAACATTGTAATTGAAAAACCGAGACTGATTCCAAGTGAAGATCATTTTTTTTTTAGAGAACTCCATGATTTTTTCACGAAATGGAAAAATTTGAGACTGATTCTAGGTGGAGAAACTTAAACAAACTTACGCCGGAGTAGGAGTAGGAGTAGGATTAAGAAAAAACATTTTACTCGCAAGAGAGTAATTTACAGAGTAGGAGTAGGAGTAAAAAATCACCACTACTCTTCAGCCCTGGTTTTAAGAATTGTCAATAAAATACAAATATCTTTTCAACGAACTACAGTTTTATAAACTAATGAGAAAATTTACTATAAAAAGATGAGTATAGGGAATCACTCCTAACTCTGCCACTGCTTTAATGAATATAACCAAAATCACTTTTGGCCTGCAATATATTCAATTGATCGAGAAAATGCACACACAGGGGTAATTTGACCTCTTACCATCGAGGCAAATGACACATTACTGTGCAAAAGTACAAAGACTCATTCGATTTCGACCAATATCACATTGGTACTTCGCTTACGACCGCATTGCGCTAATTTTCAACAGCCAGGACAATTACTGGTGAAAATTGACTTGGTAAAGTGCAAACAATAATCAAGCTAGCTAATTTGGGAAAAAAAAAAAAAAAAAAAAAAAAATTTTATCTAGACATAAATATTAGAAGATTGAAAGCATAGTTTGGGGGCCTCAATTTGTAAAAGAGAAAAGGTAATCTTGTCATAAAGTTTAGTGCATATAGCCTAATTAAGAACAGAAAATACTATAGGGTAGCAAAATCCTCCGCCAGACAGCTGTTTCGACTATTGAAGTCTTAAATCGAATGAGTCTTTGTACTTTTGCACAGTAATGTGTCATTTGCCTCGATGGTAAGAGGTCAAATTACCCCTGTGTGTGCATTTTCTCGATCAATTGAATATATTGCAGGCCAAAAGTGATTTTGGTTATATTCATTAAAGCAGTGGCAGAGTTAGGAGTGATTCCCTATACTCATCTTTTTATAGTAAATTTCTTGCTTGCCATAAAACCAAAGATAATGAGAAAATATTTAAAACAAACTAAAAAAAAATAGTTCTGCCAGTTAATATTAGGGCTGGGGAGCCGGAGCCGGAGCCGGAGCGCGGAGCCATGGAGCCAGCCAATTTTGGAGGAGCCGGAGCTGGAGCTGGAGCCTTTTTAAATATTTCTGCGGAACCGGAGCCGGAGCTGGAGCCACAAAAATTTTATTTCCTCCGGCTCCAGTAATGGTTCATAGGATCAACTTCATAGAATGAAATTGACTGTTATGGATTTTTAAACATTAATATAACAATAAATTTTGTGTTATACTTTCTTTTCATTTATTAAGCAAAAACATCTCTACAGCCTATTTTATCTGATTAAGAAACTAAGAAACAGATGAAATAGGCTGTCGGGTTGTTTTTTAATAAATGAAAAATAATTGTATTTGTTCCGACTTTCATTAAGCGCTCTACAAAAACACGTCGATTAATTTTTTCCTAATTTATATATATTACTTAAGTTTCATATAATATTACAATATATATAGTATGTAGAGAGAGAGAGAGAGAGAGAGAGAGAGAGAGAGAGAGAGAGAGAGAAGCAAGAGTGAATCGATCTTCATTGCAAAGTGCTCAAAGAAAAGATCTGAGCAATTTCGTACAAAATTTATTTAAACTCTATTTTAAAAAATCTCAACAGTCTATTTCATCCAATAAAATCTTTTTTTTTGATTCCTATTAAGTAAGAGAAGGGGAGTCAGGTCATCTTAATATGAATGCATAACCTGAGTCATTTTTTCCTATATGACATCACAGGAATTGCATTATTTGCTTGATTAGTTTAACAAATTATTTTTAACAAAAAATCTCAGCTAAATAGTACTCAGCTCTATAAACTTTCGTTCGTTCAATTTCTTTAAATGAATATAAATAAAAAAGAAACAGATGATGATTGAACGTAAAAAATATTTGGTATTAAAAAATATTAAAAGAAATAAAAAGAATAAAACCTGTCCTTCATCAGCTGTTTAATTAGCTGATTTTATTTATAGTTGTCTGAAAAAATTGAATAAAAAGAAGCTTATAGAGCCGAATGGTATTTAGCTGAGATTTTTTGTTTAGAATAATTTTTTAAAATAATTTTCTAAGTCTATGTATCCTACAATAAATACTCGTATACCACTCTTTGCAAGTTTGGACCTGTTTTACTTTTTGACAGTTTTGAATTATTTTTGTAGTTTAACAAACTATATATTTCGAAGCATAAAATTTGAAAAGCTTAAATAATATTTCTATTGTTAAAAATAATTTAAAATTTTGAAACAACCTCTTATAAATTATGTTTTGCAGAACTACGTATTATTTATCGGATAAGATTGACTTATCGTACTATGCTTTCTTAATGATGTTATGAAAACATAGTACTATGTTTACTAATGATTATAGCCTATTCTTTATTTTTCCTCTAAACACAGGAAGATTCAATAGAATGAAACGGACTGTTTTGGTTTTTTAAAAAGTAGTTAAATAAATTTTGTATAATATATTTAAATATCGTTTTTCAAATAGAATCTTTCTAATTGAATAAGGATCAAGATTTTATTTAAATAAATAAGCAACAGATGTTTGTGGTTTTTTCAAAACAGTGATTAAACAAATTTTGTATTAAAATATTGCTCTTATTCTTTGCACTCTGCGAGGACGATTGATTCACTTTTTAATATACATATAATCTTTAATTTACAATGGCTAATGGTGAACAATTTAAAACAATTAAGAAAGAGGCACTGTACATCAATTATGCAACTAATTAAACTAGGTGCTTTTATTGTTAGCCTCATATAAAAAACAAAGTGAATTCTGACTAAGAAGAATTGGAATCGGAAAATGTTGTTGAAATCGGCATCGCAGTCGAAAAAAAAATTGGCATTATGCCATCACTAATTTAAACACTCAATTGTCGGCAGCGTGGTCGAGTAATTAGAGCGCCGGGCTCGTGACCAACACGGTATCGGTTCAAAACCCACTCGCGCCATTTTGTTGTGCCCTTGGGAAAGACACTTTATGGCACATTCCCCTGCTTGGTGGTCCTGGCAAGCAGTTCTAAATTACAGTCATATTTCTATTAAATTACAAGCAAACAGGAATATCTTGGTATCTCCGGAAGCAGATCGGGGTAATTGCCTATCGTATGTATTAGCGCCGCCGTCGCTTTCCTGCGAATCAGGAGGATAAGTACAGAAAGAAAATAAAAAAAATAAAAATAAATAAAAGTAAATAAATATCAAAATTTAATATGACTAAAACATAATGCAGCCGTGACAATTGGATAACTTAAATTTTTTATTTTGGTTCAATTTTCGCATGATTGTTACGTCGTAAATTTATCTCTTAAAATTGTAGAGTGAAGATTTGGCTGACTCAATCTTTTTTATTGCCTTTAATGTTTCATCACAAACGTTCTCGCTTATTTCCTCGTGCGTTAAATCTCTTGGGAGTTTCTGTTTCGCGCACATGTGCTTCTAAAGTTTTCCACTAAAAAGATAAAGTTTAGCTATTTGTCAGTGCGGAGTTTGCAATTCATAATAGTTCCTTTATCATATTTAACCTTTTCAATGTTTAGATAACGCAACAATTGATTTTCATTTAGTTATATTTCTTAGTACTCGCTTTTAGATTTGATTAATATAATTGTAAAGATCAGAAGTCGTGATTCTTGTTAGAATAGAATAATTTATCGCAAAAAAGATTTAAACACTAAATGATAAACTACTTGTTTATTAAAAAGTTGGAGAGCCGGAGCGGAGCTAGTGGATAAGTGCTTGATAGCTCCAGAGCTGGAGCCGGAGCTAGTGAATGAGTACTTGATAGCTCCGGAGCTGGAGCCGGAGCTAGTGCTCTCCTACAGTGGCTCCCCAGCCCTGGTTAATATACATAGTTTATTACAGCAGTATCAAGCAAAATAAATGTAATAATTTTTATTGTTCTAATTTAAAGATTGACTAGCTCGAACATTGGGTACTGTGATAGCAGTAGTCTAAAGTGCTTAAAAAATTATTTAGTTTCAACTGTCACACTTCATTCATAATTTTAATCATAACGATGTAGTTTATCCCCGTTAAAAGCAATTCGTAGTTTTATTATAAGAGAATAAATGCGGCTCTTTTGCGATATACGTCCAATTTGTTCTATTGTTCGATACATGTATCTTTTTTCTCTTTCGCTCGACAGTATGACGTAATATGTTTTGTTCAAGCTTTGCTATCTCGAACATAGTAGAATATTCGCGTAACGATCTCTCCAGGGAGTTCTGCCTACGTCTCGAATTTACAAGAAAGTTTACGTCATGTAATTTTGGTTTCTATATAAAGCCGATGCGTAGCGAATTATTAAGATGAGATGTGATTTTAAGACGACTCGAGTGGAAGTAATTGGTTGGGCGCGGAAGGCCCATTAGTTTTTGTATTGGTCGTCGAATGTTGAATTTATTTTGTGCCAGTGGTTGGCAGTTGTATTCTACAGAGGTAGAATTATTTGTGTTGATTGAATCAAGTTATAGCGTTGATTTCGCTTTGCAGTTTGGCAAAGTGTGGAATAGAAGTTTTGTCGGACATGATTTTTGTAATACATTCGTTCTTATTAGAGACAGTGGTCTCTGTTTGTTGTGAAGAAAAGTCTTGAACGAAACCAATCCGAGCTTTCGTTAAACCAACTGCATAAACCGTCAGGCTCATAGCAAGACTACTTCTTGAGCCGGAATAAAATAAAATTTAGACACAGCTTTGTTTCAGCGCTGGTATTCGGGTTACCTAGCTCAAGTGGTCCTTTGGGATTCCCAAACAAAGTTTGTGACATCAACTATTCCCACTCTTCTGGCTGTAACTATTTTTTTAACGTTACTGCCCCTTTTTGGACTGCTGTGACTGTGTTTTTATGTTTTAATTTAATGTTGATGTTTAATCAGTTTTAAAACAATAAGATTACTTATATTTTATGTTGTTTTTTATCATTGCAATTTGAATATTTATTTATTTTTGACTCATCAGACAACTTTGCTGGCTTTAATCAAGGTAATCTTGAAACCTAAGCTTGCAGATAATAAATTTACTAAATTTACTGGTTTCCCATCAACATTATTATATTTTGTGATCAGTAATGGCTTTAATAGAGTGCAAACAGGGCAGCTGCACCGGACCCCCTAAAACACATCAAAAAGTGGCCCACCTACGCAAGATATTGCTCTATTTTTCATAGTAGCACCAGGACGGCGGCACGTCTCAAATAATGACTTTTTTTTTAGAGATCACTTTGTTTTGATACACTAAAAAGTGGTTCCCCTTATAACAATGATTTTTTTCGGCTCCATTCAAAAAACACTTCAGTCCAGCTCCGATTGTCTCTGAATCCGGTCCATGCTTATCTCCAATCGCAAATACAAGCGACCTTTGTAGATTTTGGAAATTTGAAGTTGACACAAGCGGAAAGAGAGAATTGTTGTAATCAAGGCTTCCAAGCAACTCCAGCATAGATTATAATCCCTGAGCAGATAAAATCAGGGCTACAGAGTTTTACCGAGATTTGCGTGAAATTTATTGTTTTTATTTAAGACAATCAGATTAAGATATTTTGAAGTTTAACAAATTCTGTTTAATCTTTTTCTAAAAAGTTACTTTAGTTCAAACTACAGAATTTTGATGCAGTAAAAATTATTTGATGGTATTAAATTAAATCTCGTTCGTAAATTTAAAAAAGCGTGTTTATTACTTAAATTCCGGAAACTCTTCTTGCATAAGCACGCAGAATTTCAATGCTATAGAAACAACTGTTGGTCGTAAAAGTAACAAAAATCCATGTTATTGCATAGAACTCTGGATTTCGTTGTTGCCAATAGACTAGTGCTTCCTAAATTTTTTTTATTTGCGACACACTAACAATCTGTAATTTTTTCATGGCACACTTGGTAGCCTAAAACATTAAAAGTTGTTCTAATGAATTAATTTTAAAATTCTTTTGCTAATTTGCTATGAATGTGGCTAAATTTGATAGCAAATGTGGTAAAAACAAAATTGTAGTATTGCAAGACAAATCCACATTTTGTCGTCATCTATCCTTAAAAGTTTCTGGTTTCAATTTTTGTCCCAGCTGAAAATACATATTTGTAATGTCATAAAGATTCGATAAGAAAGATTGTTTATACAGTTTTTTTGCTGATCATTGTTTTCAGATCAGACAGCAACAAAAAATTTATAAAAGTTGTTTTAAAAAGATTTCGATGGGAGAAAAATGATTCTTTTGCAAATCAATAAAGCTGCTCTTCTTCTTTGACAGATTGGTTGCTTTCTTCATTAACTCCGTAAAGATTAATCACCAACCTATGATGGTTACAGCGTACTGTAGGCCTACTCCGTTGATTACAGTGAACTCTGAAATAGTCCAGTGAATGTGTTCAAAATTTCTGATTTTTCTTTAGTAAAAAATTAATTAACAACAAAAAACTAGTTAATTTCTTTTTAAATTTGTTAATTTATAAAGTTAATTTTTCTATCCAAACAATTTAATTGATACTACAATGATTATATTTGCTGATGGTTTATAGAGAGTGGTCACCGTTTAGTTTATCAAGCAAAGAAGCAAAAAAATTTTCAGCCATCAAACTTCATCAAAAAAAGCTAATTTCTTAAAATGAAAAAAATGCAGCTTCCGACTAAACCAGGAGTGGGCAAACTTTTTCGCTCGAGGGTTGCATTCGCAAGTTGATTTTGTTTGCGGGCCGCATTATAGAGTTCTGTAAGAAAAAAGTTATTGTTTTCAATCATATCCAAAATCTCCTTTTTCGTCCCAAAATTGTAACATTTCAAATTCTGGAGATTTTTTTTAAAGATTACAACGATTGAAAGCAAAGAGAGAGTAAAGTTATCTTCTTGAGGCTTTTGCAGGCCGCACAGAAAGTCTTAACGGGCAGTAGTTTGCCTACCCTTAAACTAAACCAAGCATTTTGATATCTTTTCCAAAGAAAGCCCGAGAGTTTAAAAAGTTTGACCAAAACAGTACAATTTACTACAGATACAAACTTTAATTTTTTAAATTTTTTTCAGGAAAAAAATTGTTACGATTACATTGTCCAACAAAAATTTTTTATCTGATAACCTGAAGAGCATTTCAGGGTAACTTTTGGGCGCTGAATTTAAATCCCTTTAATCAGATTTTTTCTACTACTCTAATTTCTGAGATATTGAGTACATGATGAAATCTGACTCAATACATTCTTATTACAGTGTTCAACATATTATTACAACATCCCTAAAAGTGTGAACAATAGCTGCTACTAAAAATAACAATATTTATTGATCTCTATCAAAAGAATGTCTACAGGTCTTAAGCTGATATCGCTGTAAAACCAACTGAAGCGTAGACATAGGAAGTAAATATTTGAACTTAGCCTATACCACATTTATGTGGTAAGGGAGTCTTACAGGCATTCCACATGTATCAACACCGATTAAATCACTGTGTGCTAGTAAGCTATATTCATTGCTGTTGATATCTCTGCCTTCAAAGTTGTATGAGTAATAATGTTATATTGTCAGATGTGTGAAAAAGAATGACACTTTAAAAATAAGTTTTTTATTGAATTTGTTGGTTGAAAGAATTAAAGGACTAAATAATGTAAAACGACTGAATTCTGAAAAGAGGTGGAGAGGAGTAAGAGGACTGGCTCAAGATTTTTTTTATCAAATTTAAATAGATGATCATTAGACGTCTTTCTGCAACGCGCATTTTGAGCAGTGTTCCATCTTCAAGTTTTAATTTAATCAGTTATAGAAAAAAGAAACACAAAAGAAAATCTTCGGTTCTTTTAGATAAAGATTGAAAGTGCGTCACATTTATCTGTGCAGCTTTGGTGTCATCTTTTGTAATTTGTTGGCTTTCATGTCATTCACATTAAAACCTGCATAGATTCGTGGAATAGACGACATTAAGGTTTGCTGAAAATTGAAAAATAATTAGAAGATAAAATTCCTGAAAGCGATTCACGTTCTTGGTAATTTTCGACATTTAAATTTTAAAATTATTTAACATTATAGCCTAGAGGCAAAAGCACCCTTGTCATGATCAACATAGTTTCGGTTCAACTTCCATCTTTATCATGTTGTTTTTTTATTAAAAATTGCACAATATCCTACGTATGGCCACATATTAAGCAGTTTTAAATTGTAGCAGCATATAAACTAAAATTTTAAATGTAAAGTAACTTGGCATTCCCAAAAGTGGATTGAAGCAATTCTTTACTGTTTACTTAATCAGAACGCTCTACCGTTTCCGGCAAGTCAAACGGATAAATAGTCAAGGCGCATCTACTGCTACACTGTAGCTTCTTTCAATCGCAGCTGAAGCTGCCACCGCAAGCATTCAAGCGTAAACTGTCTACACCGACCACTTTGTCTTTGTGCGACTAATTGCTGCTGTAGATTAATCGCAAAGCAGCAATAGCTGAAAATGCTTTGTAAGTGAAAAAAATGCTTATGTCATCGCAAAAAATTTCGAAGCTTATCAAAAGAGTGCGAAATTGAAATAGTTTTTTAAAAGTGTGACATTAAAATAGTTTTTGATATCATTTAAAAGTTTTCATTTATAGTTGTTAAAAGTTTTTTTAAAAAAAAACCTTCATATCTGTTGTATGTTTTTTAATATTTTTTACCAAATATACTTTTAATATCTAAAGTAATATTTATGTTTGATTGAATAATTGTTTGGTATTGTTAAAACTGTTCATTAACTATTTAGTAAAATTTTTAATGAATAAATAAAAATGAGCCTGTATTGTTTTTTAGAAACAAATCTTCCGTTCAGTTTTACAACAACATTTAAAAAATATCACAGCAATTGAAAAATTTTTTCTTAAATTTATACAAACTTCAAGCTTTTCATTGTTGAAATGAGCTATCAGCTGATTGCTTTGTCGCAACCACTGCTCGTTTCAGAGGCACAGGCTCAAGCTGCTTGAATTTTTGCTCTTCGGGCGAAAACCATTCTTGCTTAAGCAGGCGTAAGCACGATGAAGCAGATTAGCTTGCGCCTGCGACCAAGTAAGCCAAACGGCTCAACAACTAATGGCTCAAGCCAAAACGAAATTGCAGTGTAAGCCAGTGTAGATCCGCCTTTTAATCTTTTGATATGAATTATGCCTTTAACAAATTTGATGATTTCCTTTTTCCAGTTTACAACGAGAAGATCATTTAAACTTTTTCGTATTCGTTTAAGCCAGTGTTTCTCAAACCATGGGTCGCCATTCGCCAAGGCTATGCGGATGGGTTGCGAAGGCTTGTAAATTATTGCGCGTAAAAGAAAAAGATCTGTCTGCACAAGATTTGAGAAGTGAAGAACCTTCTTGAGGTATCATTATGAATTCAAGACGAAAATGTAGAAATCAGATTTAAGGTGATGACTTTTTTTTTTTTTTTTTTTAGAGAACACTAAACTTTTGTGATCTAAATCAAGAAATCAGAGACAGATTGGAGGACTTTTTTTAGGGATCACTACGTTTTCACCACGCTCAGTCAAATTTACTTGGGTCGCAAATCGTTGTTTTTAGCGATTTTGGGTCGCCGAAAAAAAGGCTTGAGAAACACTGGTTTAAGCAATATTTTGTTTTTATTAAAAAATTCGTAAAAATTGAAATTTCTTTTACAAAAATGCTTTAATTTAGTTAGATATAATATTTTTTTTATAGATTGAAGTATGCCGAATTTTGTTAGTAAGTGGAAATCTTTTTGTCGTTTTGAACTCAGATTTAAATCCATATCCGTACAGTTTTTTGGGAACAAGTTTTTCACAACGTTGGAAGAAAATGTTTTGCTTAAAAAATCAATTTTCCAATTTCAAAACTACTTTAATCACTGCATGGTTTTTATTGTAAAAAATAGCTAGAAGAATAGAAACATGTATCATTACCTTGGAAAAATTATCTACTAATAGCGTATAACTATAAAACTTCAACCGTGTGTTCTTAGAGTTGCAACCTCTTCAGGTAGAAGATCAGTTAGTTGCAAAAGAAACTCTTCTTTTGATCAGCAGGAAAAAGTACTAAAGCAGAGATGTCTAACCTGCAGCCCACTTTAAAGTTTTTATGATTTTTTTAGTTGTGTTTTCGTAACCGTATCGAATTCGATGTCATTGCTCTTATAGTAACATATAGTGAAAGAAAGTGAATGCGTCGGTTTATTGCTTCGTAGACACGTCCAATGAACTGATGAATGAAAATTTTTGTGGGAGGAGTTTATTATAAAGACGCTTGCCCCAAGCATCATTTTAATATTGATATTGTTTCGCAATTAAATTAATATTGAATATGTTATTTCTAAACAATTTTTACAATATCAAGTGATAGCTTTTAATGACTTATTGGTAGTAAAGATAGTAATTTTGAACCAATGCGGAGTGCATGGTTTGGAATAAGATTACTGCAGTACCAACAATGTTGCTGGTGATAAAAAAAAATTGTGTAAATTTATTAGGATGGTGGAAAAAGGATCAGACATTTTTAGAAATTTTAGGTTTACTCTAAGAATTTAACATATGACTTTCAGACACGAGTTCAAATATATATTTTTGGATAGCCCCGTGAAGTTTGGAGAGGCAATAAACAATTTGGAGGTTTCTGGGTTGCATTTACCTTTTGGTGTCAATAAACGCCATCATGCCCAAAGATTTTTTTCTTCTTCAGACATTTTGGTCTCAATTGCACCGAAACCACTGAAAGGGATGTGGTTAGGCCTAGAGTTGCACTGTTAGCGCTCCAACTCGGCGAAGATCAGCTGGCTAGATCCCTAAAAGTATTGGTAGGCTGTCAATTGGAGTGGGACACAGGAATCCAGTGACAATGTGTAAAGCGTTATACATGACACCATCTATTAATATAAAAAGCAAATGTTAGCGCTACGACACCAAACTGGTGCGAAGTAGGCTACTCAGCTGTTAAGTAATCCAGAGATAGGGCAGCTTTGCACAGTGTTTTAGCAGCGTTGCTACACATTCTGAGCCTGCAAGTTGCTTCAGCAATGTGACACGCTAATATCGTTTTTTGCTCAACGCCACGAGATGATGACGGAATGTGAGCAATCTGTCCACAAAATAAGTGGGGTTAAACAAATTGGTAAAAGTCTAATGCTGTTGAAACATTTAGCTCACATTTGTTTTTTTGTTATTTAAATAAAATGCTGCCGTCACCGTCTTAGTGTGACTAAGCCCCAATAAGGTCTTTCAGTTTCCAGAGGAGTGCAACAATCCTAGATTATCTGCGTAGGTAAATTTTTAGGAAATTGTGTAGGGCAGATGTAGACGTTAATATAAAGAAGTTGAAATGAAGAGGAGCCCAGACCGATTCCTAAGAAGACCGTTTTTCAGATGACAAATCCTGCTTTGCTTGCTGTCACTGATAATAAGAGTGAAACTTCGGTTTTGGACAAGCTCAATAATCATTCTCACCATGTGCGTATCTGACAGAAATCTCAAGCAGTTTGCCTGTAAGGCCAAGATGCCAAAAAGAGTCATATCCCACTGTCAGATCAATAAATCGACAAAAATACGCGATGTTTTCTGTGAATAAAATAACTTGTTTCACGGTTGATTTTTCGCGTCAAAACTCAGCCTGCTCAAGAAAGCAATGGATCTATAATGGTTCAACGCGGTCGTAGATAAGCCTTTCGAAATTTTGTAGGAGACACAGAGCAGGAATATCAGTCGATAATTCTTTGGGACCTCTACTGGCTTCATCAGCTTTGGGATTGTGACCACAAGCGCTCTTCTCCAGATCTTCAAAATCTGAATCAGTGCAACCAGAAAGAAAGAAACTCACGTAACCAGGACTTGAAAGCAGCTCCAGCATGGACATTTTTAATATTAGTTACGTAATGATTATAACAGTTTTACATTTTACTGAGAATCCTAATTAATTAATTAAATTTAAATTTATGTTTTAATACTCGTCATTTGGTTATGGCTTCTGATACTAGAAAGTTAAAATTTCATAGACATTTAATTTTTGCGGCCCGTTGAATGCACTCAAAATTATAATTTGGCCCATTATGAAAAAAGATTGGACTTTTGTCCGTCAAATCGAATTTAGATTAACCGAGGTTTACTGTATTTATTAAAGCAATTGTTACATTGACAATTAAATTTTATTCAGAACAATAATACAAAAATAAGTAATTGCACATGTAATTATAAAACTTTCAATAATATAGTTATAAGGAACACAAGTGTAATAATATAATTGATACATAAACCTTTTGCACATACAAGTATTATCCACCCATTTTTGGATTACCCTGTATATAATTAAAATTTTATCTTACGATTAATAAGCAAACTCGTAGATTAATAAGCAAAATATTTTTCAATTATGCAAATTTTGCTTTATTGAAACAAATCAGCAGTATATTGTGCATGTAGTATTTTTTAGAATTTAGTTAGAAACCGCGATTGCCATCTAATAACGAAGTTTTTGTTTGGCATCTGCAAAAGTTTTTTTTTATTGAGAATTGAATCTTGAAAATACCTGAGCGAAAGTGCTTGTCTGACAGACTATTGCTTGCTAGTAGTTTCAAACTCAAGCGTAAAAGAGGGAAAAATTTATTATATTTTCAAAATACAACCGATTTTTCTTGGAATTGATCTTACTTATACAAAACTTTTTAAACTTACGTTGGTCTTATTTGATTTCAAATTTTATGTTAATTTTAGAAAATTTAGTTGGTAAAATGAATTAAAATGTTCAGTTTTATGATGAATTTCTTTAGTAAAAGTGAAAAAATGTAAAACTTTTTAACATAAACGGTTGCAATTGATTGGGGATCAAACTAAGCGGTGTTTTGAAATCAAAATATGTTTGGTCAAGCTTGTAATAAATTTTCCTTTTCACAGAAAATTGTTAAAAGTATAAAAATCAAGGTGTATTATAAAAATTTTGGCTTACTCTATTTTTACTCTGGAAATTAAGGTAATCAGATTTTCAAACTCCGATCATGAATATGTCAGAAAACGTAATACGCTATGAACAAAATACGGCCAGCTTCTGTGTAAGAGAGAGAATTTGACGCAATTATCAAAAACATATTGTCACGCTTACAGATATTACGGTTAGCTTTTTTATTATTAAAAGTTTATAAAACGACCAAAAGATTAAACGTAGTTGGAACTGAATTCATTTTTGAAACAATTAAAATGTTAACACTAGAAAGCGAATTCATACTCCATAAAAATAATAACTATGTTTGAATTCGGTTTACTAAATAATAAAGAAAAAAGACGACTTTTTTATTATGAAACATCTGCTTATTGAACACGAATAACCTATCAATAAAAATTTTTGTTTAAAACTTTTAAGAATTACTTTGACTGTGAATAAAAATCAAGGTTGCCAAGAAAAAAATTGAATTTAGATATAACAAAAAACGAGGTTGCTTAGAAAAAAAATTGAAAATAAGTATAATAAAAATCAAGGTTTCCAAGAAAAAATTGAGGTTAAGTATAACAAAAATCGAGGTAACCAAGAAAAATTAAACAAAAGTATGACAAAAATCAAAGATGTTTAGAGAAAAAAATTGAAGTTAGGTGCGACAAAAGTCAAGGTTGCCAAGAAAAAAATTAAAGATAGGTGTGAGAAAAATTGAGATTGCCAAGAGAAAAATTGAGGTTAGGTACGACAAAAATCAAGGTTGCCAAGAAAAAATTAAAGACAGGTGTGAGAAAAATCGAGGTTGCCAAGAGAAAAATTGAGGTTAGGTACGACAAAAAATCAAGGTTACCAAGAAAAATTAAACAAAGGTAGGACAAAAATCAAAGAAAAAAAATTAAACAAAGGCATGACAAAAAACAAGGTTGTTTAGAAAAAATTGAGCAAAGGTATAACAAAAATCAAGTTTGGCTAGAAAAAATTGAGGTTAGGTATGACAAAAATCAAGGTTACCAAGAAAAATTAAACAAAGGTATGACAAAAACCAAAGTTGAATAGAAAAATTAAAGATAGGTACGACAAAAATCAAAGAAAAAAATTAAACAAAGGCATGACAAAAACCAAGGTTGTTTCGAGAAAATTGAGCAAAGGTCTAACAAAAATCAAGTTTGGTTAGAAAAAATTGAGGTTAGGTATGACAAAAATCAAGGTTACCAAGAAAAAATTAAACAAAGGTATGAAAGAAATCAAGATCGCCGAGAAAAAATTGAAGATAGTTATAAAAGTTAATGTTTTTAAGAAAAAATTAAACAAAGATATGACAAAAAATCGAGATTGTTAAGAAAAAATTGAAGATAGTTATGAGAAAAATTAAGGTTTTCAAGAAAAAATGAAACAAGGAATAACAAAATCGAGTTTGTTAAGAAAAAATTGAAGATAGTTACGACAAAAATTAAGGCTTTTAAGAAAAATTAATCAAGACTGTTAAGAAAAATTAAAGATAGATGTGACAAAAAATCGAGGATGTCAAAAAATAACTAAACAAAGTTATGACAAAAATCAAGTTTACCAAGAAAAAATTAAACCTAGATATAAGAAAATCAAGATCACCGAGAAAAAAAAAATTAAAGAGAATTATAAAAATTAAGGTTTTTAAGAAAAACTTAAACAAAGGCATGACAAAAATCAAGATTGTTGAGAAAATTAAACAAAAGTATGATAAAAACAAAGGTTAATAAGAAAAAACTTAAACAAAGGTATGACAAAAATCAAGATTGTTAAGAAAAATTAAAGATAGATGTGACAAAAATCGAGGTTGTCAAGAAATAACTAAACAAAGTTATGAAAGAAATCAAGATCGCCGAGAAAAAATTGAAGATAGTTATAAAAATTAATGTTTTTAAGAAAAAATTAAACAAAGGAATAACCAAAATCGAGATTGTTAAGAAAAAATTGAAGATAGTTACGACAAAAATTAAGGTTTTTCAGAAAAATTAAACAAAGGCATAACAAAAATCAAGATTGTTAAGAAAAATTAAAGATAGATGTGACAAAAATCGAGGATGTTAAGAAATAACTAAACAAAGTTATGACAAAAATCAAGGTTACCAAGAAAAAATTAAACCTAGATATAAGAAAATCAAGATCACCGAGAAAAAAATTGAAGATAGTTATAAAAATTAAGGTTTTCAAAAAAAAACTTAAACAAAGTTATGACAAAAATCGAGGTTGTTAAGAAAAAAATTGAAGGGAGATTTGACAACAATCAAGATTGCTTAGAGAAAAAAGTTTTTAAATTGAACAAAGGCATGACAAAAATCGAGTTTGTTAAGAAAAAATTGAAGATAGTTACGACAAAAATTAAGGTTTTTCAGAAAAATTAAACAAAGGTATGACAAAAATCAAGATTGTTAAGAAAAATTAAAGATAGATGTGACAAAAATCGAGGATGTTAAGAAATAACTAAACAAAGTTATGACAAAAATCAAGGTTACCAAGAAAAAATTAAACCTAGATATAAGAAAATCAAGATCACCGAAAAAAAAAATTGAAGAGAATTATAAAAATTAAGGTTTTCAAGAAAAACTTAAACAAAGGCATGACAAAAATCAAGATTGTTGAGAAAATAAAACAAAAGTACGATAAAAACCAAGGTTGATAAGAAAAAACTTAAACAAAGGTATGACAAAAATCAAGATTGTTAAGAAAAATTAAAGATAGATGTGACAAAAATCGAGGTTGTTAAGAAATAACTAAACAAAGTTATGAAAGAAATCAAGATCGCCGAGATAAAATTAAAGATAGTTATAAAAATTAAGGTTTTCAAGAAAAAAATTGAACAAAGATATGACAAAAATCAAGGTTACCAAGAAAAATTAAACTTAGATATAAAAAAATCAAGATCACCGAGAAAAAAAAAAATTGAAGATAGTTATAAAAATTAAGTTTTTTTAAAAAAAAAAAAATTAAACAAAGTTATGACAAAAATTGAGGTTGTTAAGAAAAAAATTGAAGGGAGTTATGACAAAAATTAAGGTTTTCAAGAAAATTAAACAAAGGTGTGACAGAAATTAAGGTTCTTTAGAAAAAAATTAAGTTTAGGTGTGACAAAAATTAAGGTTGCCTAGAAAAAATTAAACATAAATAAAACAAGATTGCTAAGAAAAAAATTAAACAAAGTTATGACAAAAAGTAAGGTTGCCAAAAATTAAACAAAAGGTATGATAAAAATTAAGGTTCTTTAGAAAAAAAAAATTGAGTTTAGGTGTGACAAAAATTAAGGTTTTCAAAAAAAAAAAAAATTAAACAAAGGTCTAACAAAAATTAATGCTTAAACGTGCACCAGTATTGCCTTTGAGATTAAAGAAAGAAAAATTAAATCACTTTTTTGGACTTAGAGTTTACTTAAGGTCAAATTGATATGATTCAGAACAGGAAATGACGCGGCTTCACGAAATACGTCGTAACTGTTTAGAACTTAAAATCGTTTTCAATAGATCTTACAGCTGCATATCACTAAGACTAAAAATAATTTTTGAAGCTAAATTGATTTAAAACGTATAGTAAATGAATGATCTACTAAAAAGTAAAATGAATGGTGTTGTAAATACTAGAAAGTAAAAATGAATGGTCTACAGCAACAATCAAAATTGCCAAAAATTCAACAAAAGTATAGCAAAAACCAAACTTGTTTAGAAAAAATTGAGTTTAGGGTGACAAAAATTAAGGTTTTCAAGAAAAATTAAACAAAGGTCTAACAAAAATTAATGCTTAAACGTGCACCAATATTGTCTTTGAGATTAAAATATATTAAATCGCTTTTTTGGACTTAGAGTTTACTTAAGGTCAAATTGATACGATTCAGAACAGGAAATGACGCGGCTTCGTCGTAACTGACTAGAACTTAAAATCGTTTTCAATAGAATTCATCTTACTTTTTTTTTTCGAATTTATTAATTTTATTTTTTCTTTTAGAACTTATTAATTTTATTTTTTCTTTTAGAATTTATTAATTTGAAACTAAATTGATTTGAAACATTAAAAAGATAGGGTTTCGACCTTGGCTCATGGAGTCTAGGGTTCGGAACCGTAAGCGGGATGATGACGTGACCGCGCCATCGCGCCAGCGCCTGCGCCATCGGACACCAACGAAAATTCCTTTTATATACTACTGACCTTATTATTTTACTCCTTAATCGCTTTAAAGCTTATCAGTTTTTTCCGCTTGCTTGCAATTATTCGCTTCGTAAACAATCCGTTCCCTTTTTAGAAAAAGCTTCTTATAAGTAAATGTCTTTGAATGCTTTGTGGGCAGATGTAGAAGCTTGAAGTAAACTTAATAATCGATAGAATAATTCCGGACCTACTAATTGTCGAACTTAAAAAATTGCAGTTTTAAATATGTTTTATTCTAATTTGCTATTTTTCTTTCCAATTTTATTTGAATAAGGATTTTTAATTGTAATAAATTTAAATTGGTTAAACTTTGTTAAACGAACATATGATGTGCATGTAAACGATGATACAGTATATAAAAGATAAAGTTTTGTTGGTTTTATAATATCTCTAAGTCGATATTTTAACACTGCTAAATATCAAAACATAGCCAACTTTAAATTCTTTTATGTAAAAAAAAATTCATTTTTGTTTATTTTATCCTTTTTTGAAAAAAGCAGCAATAACTATTAGTAACGAGAAAAACATGTTGACAAAACATGTGAGCAAGTAAATGAAACTGGTCAAAAATATTTTTCATAATTCGACCATTCAAACAATAAAGAAGCTAATAGAAGCTTGCTCTTCATTGTTTGTAATTGTCGTGCGCGTTAACGTTACTCTTACGTCCAATTTTTAATTAAGTTTACAACTGTTACAACAGCGAATCCGTTACAATCGCATTTCATGCTAGTTAAATGAAATTGAAGTGACCTTGCTAAATTGCAATTTTGCATAATTTATCAAATGAATTTTAAAAAACTTTTTTGCTCTAAGAAAATTTAAATAAATGATCTTTACTCAGCTTAAATTTTACAACGATAGCTCAAGTAGTTTTGGAATTATAAATCGTTAATTTGGTGGGCTTCTGAAGCCCCGCCGTTGAGGAGTCAATAGCTCGAAAAAGGTTGATAAGAATAAGGTTAATTAACCTTGAAAAATGAAAATTCGGGCGTACGCATCTAGATTTTCTTGGCCATTGCATTGACAAAACTGGCGCGCGCCCACTCTCTACTAAAGTTGATGCTATTCGCAATTTTCCCCTTACCAAAAGTAAAAAATATTTACAAAGGTAAAAAATCAGCATGATTAATTTTTATCATCGCTTTATCCCTTCTGCAACTAAACCCATTATATCGCGCCATAGCAAACAAAAATAAAATTTTGCAATGGAATGACTCTCTACAAACTTCATTCACACAAATAAAACAAGCTCTTGCTAATGCAGCATTGTTACATTATCCAAAAATTAATGCCCCCACGGCAGTTACTGTGGATGCCTCGGACGTCAGTATTGACGCTGTACTCGAGCAATTCAACGATCGTGCGTGGCAACTATTGGCGTTCTTTGACCGTCTGCTGCGAAAACAGGAAGTCAAATACAGCGCATTTGATCGTGAACTGCTTGCTACTCGTCTTGCCATTCGTCAGTTCCGTTATTTTTTTGGAAGGCCGATGCTTCGTAATTTTTACAATCACGAGCCACTCACGTTTGCTTTTTCCAAAATTTCTGATACTTGATCCGCTCGGGAGCAGCGCCATCTCTCAGCTATATCAGAATATACCACGGATATTGGCCATATTGCTGGGAAGCAAAGCTTTGTGGCAGACACACTGTCTCGTCCAACTATTGCTTTTCTTCATATCCCTCAGATTCATTTGAACTACCAGAACATGGCAGCAAATCAGGTGGTCTCAGAAGTTCAGGCCTACCACACAGCCATAACAAATCTTTAGTTAGAAGATATTTTATTTGCAAATTCTAACGTTTTTTTACTGTGCGACATATCCACTGGAAAACCTTGGCTAATCTTTCCAATTTCTTGAAGGAAACAAGTTTTTGCTGCAATTCATGGTTTGTCTCACCTGTCCATTCGAGCCACACGCAAGCTAATTGCTTCCAAGTTTGTTTGGCACGGCTTAAAAAAGCAAGTCGGGCTATGGACCAAGCATTGCTTAGCTTGCCAAAAAGCCAAAATCCAACGTCATGTCAAACCACCAATTATTTGTTACCCCCTTCCTGACAGATGTTTTAATTATGTAAATATAGATATTGTCGGACCCTTAGCACCGTCTGAAGGAAACCGTTTCCTTTTAACAATGGTGGAACGTTTTACCAGGTGGCCCGAGGCGATTCCTCTTAAGAAGGTAGCAACCTTGGTCTGCGCTTAAGCTTTCGTTGCCACATGGGTTTCCCGTTTTGGAGTGCCCACTCACATTTCCCGTAACAGAGGCCCACAGTTTACTTCTCAATTATAGTTCTCCATTCATCAACTGTTAGGCATCCACCTTCAGCACACCGCAGCTTATCATCTACAAGCCAATGGATTTGTAGATAAATTTTACCGGCAATTCGGGTGCAAATTGGGTTGATTAACTCCCGTGGGTTTTGCTCGGCATTCACACCACGCCTAAGGAAGATATTAACTGCTCTACAGCAGATTTTGTCTAAGGCAGTTCTTTTACGGTCCCGAGAGACTTTATTCCCAGTACAAACGAGCCCCGAACCATTTTTTTACTATTTCCTTGGCTCCGATAAGCTATTAGCAACTTGAATTTTACACGTATATCGCAACACTGTAGCACCACAACACATGCCTTGTGAACCTTTAACTGGCCCATATAGTTTATCCGACGTGATTCTCACAGATCACCACCAACACCATCCTATGAAAGACCCAATAAGGTCTTGCAACACGGTACCAAGTCTTTTCAGATTGATGTTGGCGGCCGAGAAGAAGCTATTTCTGCTTATCGTCTTAAGCCTGCCTTGGACACGACACGACACTTCTGGCACAACTTGGTCATCCCAAGAAACGAGGAAGACCACAAAAATCATAATATTGCATGTGTTTGTTTTGAATTCTTTTGTTTTTTTGTTTTTTGTATTTGTTTTATTTGTCTGTATCCATCTTTCCTCAAGTGCACTTTTTTAGGGAGCTGTGAAGCAACGTGTTTTTTTTTCCGCACTGTTAATTCGTGTCACAAGCGTACTGATAACTCGCTACTCGATTACTGCTCTAGCAAACAGTTGTCTTTAATAGTAAAAAGTGCGAGCTAGCAAACAGGAGTCTTTTCTTGTCGACAACAAAACACGCCAATCATCCTTTTTTGAGATAGCTAAACTGGCACCATTCTGATGTGTCTTTTGGAAAGATACTTTACGACTTTCCCCTGCTTGGCAGTCTTAGCAAGCAGTTTTAAAATTCAGTCTTATCTCTGTAAAACTAAAAAAACAAAATAAAAAATTTTAATCGGACAGCAATGTTATCTCCAGAAGCGTGTCGGGGTAATTGCTTGCCCTATGCATAGCACTCTATCGCTTTCCAGCGAGTTGAGAGAATAAATGTAGAGATGAAAAAAAAACTTAGCCTTTGTATAATCAATATCAGCATAATTAGCCTAAGTCACAAGACAAATATTTTTTGTCTCGGTAGTTAATCTCCATAATTAAAAATTTAGGAAAACATTTCTGCTGATTAGGTAGCCTATATCAATCGTCTAACAACCCATTTTACTTTATTATGCTGTTACTGGTTGTTTTCGTCATGATCATAACATATCAACCTTTAAATATGCTTTAAAGCCAATATAATTATGCTTAAATTAAAATTTAAATCTTTGTATGATTTATTTCATTAAAAACGTAAAAAAATTCAATAGTAATACGCGTATTTTACGGCTGTTAATTTTATCAATAGAAATTAATAAAAAAACATTTTTTTTATTTAAATTAAAAAAATTTTTCTTTGATTGTTAAGATTTTAATTAGGTACTTTAGGAAAATTACTTTTTCTTTTCAAAGTTATTAAATTTTGGCAGGCTTAACAATACTTTGATCGCCAGAATTTTCATTGTATTTTTTGTTCTTGTTTACCATCTAGCGGTCGTATTAGTTACTTCTATAAGTTTTTCTGTTTGCTTTTGATTTTAACTAATATAAGAATTAATATTTTTGTAATTACCATATGCTGTGTTTTTTGATATTAGTATAGTAATTAATGCATTATTTCCAACGCTTATGCTAAAACTTAAGTTTAAAATATTAATTGATAATAAATAAAATAAAACAATTGAGCCTAACAAAGATAAGTTTTTATACTTTTCTAAAGTTACTGAAACAATGGACAAGAATCATTCAGTTTTTGGGATTACTCAGTTATTAAAATTGATTTTCGATTTTCAACAACATATTTTAACGTTGGACATAAAGTTACCGGTCCGTACTTGCACTTGCATGGCTTAATCTTTGAGACGAGCATATAGCTACTGGCAGGATCAACCAGGTAATCTTTTCAGGACGGGGAAATGTCTAGATAAAACTGCACTTTTCAGGGCACATTGCTAACAAGTTCCGAAGACCCACTATTCTTCAGCTAAACATCGAAGGCCTCACTGTAAGCAAGATGAATGTTCTTCAATACCTCGCTATGCAGTCTGAGGCACTTGTCATCCTACTGCAGGAGACCCACTGCACTGCTGCAGAGAAGTTGGTATTTCCGAACTACAAACTAGCTGGGTCTTCTTTGGGCAGGAAGCATGGCCTTGCCACGTTTGTCCACAAGCGACTGAGATACACGCTTTCGGACCAATCTCCACCGACATCGGAGATCTAGTGGCTGTGTGTGGACGTTGATAGCTATAAAATAGTCAACGTCTACAAACCACCGTCAACGCGATTGCAAACCCTGGATCTCCCAATGTTCTCTCACTCCTGTCTTTACGCTGGCGATTTTAACTGTCGTCATGCTGACTGGGGTTACGATGACAACAGTCCGGACGGTGAATGCTTGGCTGGCTGGGAAAGTATTAATTGTCTTGCCCTCCTATATAATGCCAAGGACGCTGCCAGTTTTTATTCTGGCCGCTGGAACACTGGCACCAATCCAGATCTAGCTTTTGCTAGCGTAGGTCCAAATAGTTGCTTACCCGATAGACGTGTCCTTAAAAAGTTCCCCAGGTCACAACATCGACCTTCGCGTATTACACCACCAAGGTTTGCTATGGCAGTGCCAAGCATGCCTGTTAAGCGATGGAACTTCCACAAGGCCAAATGGAGTCACTACATTGCTTTGACGAATAAATTTGCAAAGACTTTGTTGCCGCCTGATTCACTTGATGTGAATGCGGTTTACCAGGACTTCTGTAACATCATTAAGAAAGCAGACAAAAAGACTATCCCACGCAAGTATCGCAATAACTATATTCCGTGTTGGGATGCAGAGTGTAAATCCCTCTATAAAACCTTTCTGCAGTCTCCTTAGGGAGACAACTTGAGTTTGGCTGCTACAGCTCTGCTTGCCAAGTTTGATAGGAAGCGGAGAGATCGATGGTCTGAGGCAGTTCGGAGCATTGAATTCTCACACTCTAGTCGAAAAGCGCGGAGTATTTTGAACAACCTTACTGACAGTTCACGACACTCTCCTCGTCACTGTCCCGTTTCAGCCGATACTATTGCATCTCAGCTGGTTAGAAATGGGAAATACGAGGCTGTTGATTGCAAGTCATCGCGACTTGTCTCTCAAGAAGTGTTTGATCTTTGGAGGGCCACAACACCAGACGCAGTAAATATCTCTGACAATTTTTCACAGAGAGAATTTACTGCTGCCCTCCAACATTTAAAACCAGGTAAAGCTCCGGGTCCTGATTCAATCTGCTCAGAGCTTATACACCATGCTGGAGCTGCTTTGAAGTCCTGGTTACGTGGCTTCCTTTCTTCCTGTTTGCGCCGACTCAAAATTCCCAAGATTTGGAGAAGAGCGCTTGTGGTCGCGATCCCCAAACCAGGAAAGCCCGTGGGGGACCCAAAGAGTTATACACAGAGCAGAGACCGATATAAGCGCCAACCCCTACTTACCTTGGGGTAAAACTGGACAGATCGCTCACGTTTCGTCACCATTTAGTGGCATTGCCCAAAAAAGTATCCTCGCGCGTCACACTGTTGAGGCGACTCGTGGTCTTGGGATGGGGTGCTGGTGCTAAAACAGTACGCATAGCCACCTTATCTTTAGCCCACTCAACAGCTGAGTACTGTGCACCATTCTGGTGTTGCAGTGCTCACACTCGCCTCATCGACAGTGTTTTAAATGACGCCTTGCGCATAGTTACTGGATGCCTGCGTCCCACTCCAACTGTAATCTCAATCATCCAGCCAGCTGAGCTTCGCAGACTGGGAGCAACACTCTCCTTGACTTACCGTGGATCTCTGGACCCCGATCATATCTTGCATGGTTTCTTAAGTGGGTCCTCAGATACTCGCCAATGAGACTAAAATCCAGACGCCCGTTTGTGCCAGGTGCGCGGAACCTTTTGGAGAACTTGCCCGACTTGGCATCCACGCTTCTGTGTGGACAAATTACAAATGGGACGCGGAGTAATGTAAAAATGCTTCCAGGCTCCGTGCTTTTGTGCCCGATACTGGTGCCAGGCCTGTTGGGATGGGCTTATTCCGAGCAGCTTGGGTTAAGCTCAACCGCCTGCGGACTGGTGTTGGGCGATTCCATTCGTCCATGCACAAATGGGGTCTCGCTCCTTCACCGAATTGCTAGTGTGGCGCCTCTGAGCAAACCGCAGACCATGTACTAACAGCGTGCCCTATACATCGGGCACCACATAGAGCACGAGGTCTGACGGTTTTGGACGACAAAACTGCTTGGCCCAGATGGTAGGTGCTTTCACGCAGCCTGGGCCGTGAGTAAGTCTGCTAATTGATTTTAAAATGACAGACCGAAACCGAACCTAACAAAACGGAAGGGTATCCACCCATTCCGATGTTCAGTGTGGGTCTGTTAATCGGCAAACGTCCTTTTCAGGACGGGGCAATGTCAGGATAAAACTGCCCTTTTCAGGGCACATTGCCAACAAGTTCCGAAGACCCACTATTCTTCAGCTGAACATCGAAGGCCTCACTGCAAGCAAGATGAATGTTCTTCATCACCTCGCTATGCAGTCTGAGGCACTCGTCATCCTACTGCAGGAGACCCACTGCACTAATGCAGAGAAGTTGGTGCTACCACACTACCAACTAGCTGGGTCTTCTTTAAGCAGGAAGCATGGCCTTGCCACGTTTGTCCACGAGCGACTGAGATACACGCTTTTGGACCAATCTCCACCGACATCGGAGATCGAGTGGCTGTGTGTGGACGTTGATGGCTATAAAATAGTCAACGTCTACAAACCACCTCCAACGCGATTGCGAACCCTGGATCTCCCAGTGTTTCCTCACCCCTGTCTGTACGCTGGCGATTTTAACTGTCGTCATGCTGACTGGGGTTATGATGACAACAGTCCGGATGGTGAGTGTTTGGCTGGCTGGGAAAGTATTAATTGTCTTGCCCTCCTATATAATGCCAAGGACGCTGCCAGTTTTTATTCCGGCCGCTGGAACACTGGCACCAATCCAGACCTAGCTTTCGCTAGCGTAGGTCCAAACAGTCGCTTACCGGATAGACGTGTCCTTGACAAGTTCCCCAGGTCATAACATCGACCCTCGCTTATTACACCACCAAGGTTTGCTATGGCAGTGCCAAGCATGCCTGTTAAGCGATGGAACTTCCACAAGGCCAATTGGAGTCACTACATTGCTTTGACGAATAAATTCGCAAAGACTTTGTTGCCGCCTGATTCACTTGATGTGAATGCGGCTTATCAGGACTTCTGTAACATCATTAAGAAAGCAGCCAAGAAGACTATCCCACGCGGGTATCGAAACAACTATATTCCGTGTTGGGATGCAGAGTGTGAATCCCTCTATAAAACCTTTCTGCAGTCTCCTCAGGGAGACGACTCAAGTTTGGCTGCTACAACTCTGCTTGCCAAGCTTGACAGAAAGCGGGGGGATCGATGGTCCGAAGCAGTTCGGAGCATTGAATTCTCACACTCTAGTCGAAAAGCGTGGAGTATTTTGAACAACCTTACTGGTAGGTCACGACACTCTCCTCGTCACTGTCCCGTTTCAGCCGATACTATTGCATCTCAGCTGGTTAGAAATGGGAAATACGAGGCTGTTGACCGCAAGTCATCTCGACTTGTCTTTCAAGAAATGTCTGACCTTTGGAGGGCCACAACACCAGACGCAGTAAATATCTCTGACAATTTTTCACAGAGAGAATTTGCTGCTGCCCTTCAACATTTAAAACCAGGTAAAGCTCCGGGTCCTGATTCCATCTGCCCCGAGCTTATACTCCATGCTGGAGCTGCTCTGAAGTCCTGGTTACGTGACTTCCTTTCTTCCTGTTTGCGCCGACTCAAAATTCCCAAGATCTGGAGAAGAGCGCTTGTGGTCGCGATCCCAAAACCAGCAAAGCCCGTGGGGGACCCAAAGAGTTATCGACCGATATCTCTGCTCTGTGTCCCCTACAAGATCCTCGAGAGGCTTATCTACGCCCGCGTTGAACCATTAATCGATCCACTGCTCCCTAAAGAGCAGGCTGGGTTCCGACGCGGGAAGTCAACCGTAGATCAAGTTGTTCTGCTAACCCAGAACATCGAGGATTCTTTCGAGGCTAAAAAGAAGGCCGGTGCCGTATTTATCGATCTGACAGCTGCCTATGACATTGTCTGGCACCGTGGCCTTACCTGCAAGCTGCTGAGACTACTTCCGGATAAGCACATGGTCAAAATGATCATGGAGCTTGTCCGAAATCGAAGTTTCACCCTTACCACCGGTGACAGCAAGCAAAGCAGGCTACGCCGTCTTAAAAACGGCGTTCCTCAGGGATCGGTCTTGGCTCCCCTCCTATTTAACATCTATACGTACGATCTTCCTTCCATGATTTCCAGAAAGTTTGCTTATGCTGATGATTTAGCATTGTTGCCCTCTTCTGGAAACTGGAAGGACTTGGAGGGGACATTAAGCCAAGACATGTCCACACTGTCATCGTATCTCCAGACTTGGAGGTTGAAGCTCAGTCACACTAAGACGGTGACGACAGCCTTTCACTTAAACAACCGAGAGGCCAAACGTGAGTTAAAGGTCTACAACAATAGTAGACTTTTACCGTTCTGTCCAACCCCTACATACCTTGGGGTAAAACTGGACAGATCGCTCACGTTTCGTCACCATTTAGTGGCATTGCGCAAAAAACTATCTTCGCGCGTCACACTGTTGAGGCGACTCGTGGGCTCGGGATGGGGTGCTGGTGCTAAAACACTACGCATAGCCACCTTGTCTCTAGTCTACTCAACAGCTGAGTACTGTGCGCCATTCTGGTGTCGCAGTGCTCACACTCGCCTCATTGACAGTGTCTTGAATGACGCCTTGCGCATAGTTACTGGATGCCTGCGTCCCACTCCAACGGACCACCTACCTGTACTCTCAGGCATCCAGCCAGCTGAGCTTCGCCGACTGGGAGCGACACTCTCCTTGGCTTACCGTGGATCTCTGGACCCCGATCATATTTTGCATGGTCTGTTAAATGGGTCCTCAGATACTGGCCAAGTGAGACTAAGATCCAGACGCCCGTTTGTGCCAGGTGCGCGGAATCTTTTGGACAATCTTGCCAGACTTGGCATCCGCGCCTCTGAATGGACAAATCACAAATGGAACGCGGAGTACTGTGAAAGTGCTTCCAGGCTCCGTGCTTTTGTGCCCGGGACCAGTATCAGGCCTGTTGGGATGGGCTTACCCCGAGCAGCTTGGGTTAAGCTCAACCGCCTGCGGACTGGTGTTGGGCAATTCCATTCGTCCATGCACAAATGGGGTCTCGCTCCTTCACCGAATTGCGAGTGTGGCGTCTCAGAGCAAACCGCAGACCATGTACTAACAATGTGCCCCATACATCGGGCACCACATGGAGCACGCGGTCTGACGGTTTTGGATGACGAAACTCGATGCTGGCTTAATAACATCACTGCCAGCGTCTGATCCGGGCAGTGCAGCAGTCTGGGGTAGTAAAAGGATAAACCCTCGGCCCCAGTTCTGTTTGTGTCTGGCCTGGAGTGGATGCCCTTCAAACGATGACGACGACGACTGAATGCTGGCTTAATAACACCACTGCCAGCATCTGATCCAGGCAGTGCAGCAGTCTGAGGTAGTAAAAGGATAAACCCTCGGCCCCAGTCCTGCTTGTGTCTGACCTGGAGTGGATGCCCTTCAAACAATGACGACGACAACGATAGGACATAAATTTTTTATTTATTTAATGTTAATGCAGATTTTTAATTACCAGAAGTTTAATAATAATAAGCAATGTAATAAGCAAGTATTATCACGTGTCTGTCACGCTCTACCTACTTAGTACTAGAATAACTACAAGATACTAGAGGCGAACCCTACGTGAATATTGCAGAAAATCACCAGCCTGTTGAAAGGAGCTTATGCGAGTGTTAAACTGGCGGGGCCTAGCGATTTATAAGGACAGACAGGTATTATAATCTGAATTAATTATATTGAAGAAACGAAGACGAAAAATTAAATGAAAATAAAAACAAGCGCCAAAATTATACACGAGATGCTACAATTTACCAATAGATTAAACACATACAAATTACCTAACCGAATTTACAGAGCCGCAAAAGAATGTTATGAATTTTATAAATTTTCCCGCTAACGCTTACTACCAACTTGCCGCCCCGACAGATACATGCACATACTAAAATATACACAGAATACGTTCGTCATCTCGAATCTCCCTTTATATCAGCATCTACAATTGAATCTGAATTATGTCTTCTCGTTGCCGCCCCGTATATATACAACTTTTTAGCGACCACATGTGAAACAACGCTCTATACCCGTTCTTTTTCAACAACGAGAACAAAGTCACTTCACCGCGTAAATCCGTAATCCAGACAGCTGTCCAGGGCAACAACCGCAATGGAAGAATACTGGCAAAGAGTTACAAATAAATTTTAAATACTCGCGTCAACGTTAATGCGATCTAAACAATTAATTTAAAAAGGTTACGATTTACATAAGTAATTCAAAAAGGTTTCGATTTAAACAATTAATTTAAAAAGGTTACGATTTGAATAATTAATCCAAAAAGGTATCGATTTAAACAAATTATTTAAAAAGGTTACGATTTGAATAATTAATCCAAAAAGGTGTCGATTTAAACAATCAATTTAAAAAAATGCAATGTCTTTATTTGATAAAATTGAAATCGTAGCGTGACAGTGTCCAATTACCTATATGTTAACTGATAAATTTTGCTTTTAGGCAGTTTATTTCATAATCTTAGTAGAAGTTTGTAAAATTTTTGCTGCAATTTTTTTAAACTACAACATACAGTAACTTAGTGTTTTTAAATAGAAAATCGTTTATTCCGTGTTTTGAACTTAAGTAATTTTGTAGAAATTATCTTTTATCAACTGGTCTATACATTAATGAAGTTGCAATTTAAACAAAAAGTAGCAATAAATACGACTTAGATGGTCTTACATTTTGTCATAATTATCAAATGCCAACCCAAAAAATTGACAATAGTAAAAATAACGCATAATAAAAATGCAGAAGCACTAAGTTTAATGAATGTTAGATTTTTTTGTATTTGTGCTGTCGTCGTCGTCGTCGCGTGAAGGGCATATACTCCAGGCCAGACACAAACAGGACTGGGGCCGAGGGTTTATCCTTTTACTACCCCAGACTGCTGCACTGCCTGGATCAGATGCTGGCAGTAATGTCATTAAGCCAGCATCGAGTTTCGTCATCCAAAACCGTCAGACCTCAGTATTTGTGTTTATTGTATTTCTTGTTTTGTGTATGTATTTTTAAAATGTTTATTTTATTTAATTTTATTTTATTTTGGCAACACTGAAGGATTACTATAAATTTAATTGCGCCGAATAGTTAGGTCTTTTTCGCCATTTCAATTATATGCAATATATTGTCGTTATTTTTCGGTTTGAAAACCTATTGGTAAGCCAATATTATATTTGTTTTGAAAACGTAATTTGTATAACTTGGATTTGAATAACTTCAGTTTAAATTGTGTTCGCTTTCAAAATATGGTATTTCATTTTGATTTACGCTGTGCTTTTAACTTAAATAAAAACATTGCAAATCATCGCAAACCATTGCAAGTCATTGCAAACTATTGCAAATTGAAATGCATGTTATTCAAACAAAAAACTCGAGCATGGCCGTCTATTGTTAAAACCTACACCCAACAATGAAGTTAAAAACAAAGTGTCATACTTTCAGTAAGATCTATTTGTTAAACGTTTTAAAAAATTTTATCAACGAAATATCTTATTAAAAAAATTTTCCACGGTTTTAACGCTTATCTACCTAGGATGTTTTTTCTGTTGACTACCTAAGGGGGGGTCCTCGGAAGACCCTAAGTTTACATGTCCAGTACTCTTAACAGACAGTAGTTGCGCGGTTGATTTTTTGATATGTTGGAGAAAATTTATTGAAAACCATATTCAACTGTTTTCTATTTTTAATATACTATTTGCTCTTTTTATTTTGTTTAAAGTTGAAGGTCCTCAAATTTTTGTTGATTGCTTTGTTTTGCCGACATAATAATTTATCTACAGTATATAAAAATCTATATTGCCGCAACACTAAATCTTCACGTTGCCCCTCACGTGACTCTGTGTAAATAGGATTATCTTATGCCACAACAAAAAGTGTACAAAAATCATGAGGTAAGTCAAAAAATAGACTGCTACACTAAAACTACCCATCAGATCTGCTCAAGTGAAATATCAAAATATTCAGAAATAAATTTTAAAAAATGTCTTAAGATTTTAAATTTTTATAATCAGAATTTTACCAGTTACAAACGTTTTTAAAAAAGGAAGTTCCTCTGAGGACCTCCCTTAGGTTAATTAGTGTTAAAGTACGTTAAAAAACTTGTGAACATTTTAGTCACGCTATTTTGAATGATATTATTTTCCTGTTAATTATTAAATATAAAATAACAACTTCAAGACAGATTTCTCATAATATTTGCAAATTCCGTTTCTTTCTTTGTATATAGTACCAATTACTATTATCGTAAAAAACAATAAAAATTTATTTACTGTGACTAAAAGTTTAAAATATTGCAATATCTTTTGACAAATTTGGGATTGTGCTTGCAATTAATTCTGTTACGTTAGTAAAGAAAAGCAAATTTTTCTTTGTACTAATTATTTTCCTTCAAACTTTTAAAGAATTTATTCGAAAAAGACAAAATAGAAGACTGTCGACAAAATTAATTTTAAAACATTATCGCAAGAAAAACTGCAAAAAATTGGCAAAAAAGTGAATAAAATCAACCCTCCCAATTGCTTTTTTAGTCATTCATTTTTAGTCAATAAAACATGTTATTTTTTATAGTAAAAAATCTTTTTTTACAAAATAAACTTAAATATTGTCTTTTTCGTGGTAGTGTTGTATAGCTGGCGACTAGTCTATTTTTACACAACTTAAAATAAACATGGTCTTGATTAAATATTACACAAGTAAGATTTATGTTTAGTAAATGCATTTACACAAAAAAACATGAGAAATTTTGTACAATTTAGAATGAAATATTCTCTAAGTAAAAAAAAATTCTCATTATCACTCATTTCATTAAAAAAGTACAAAAACTAAAGTAAAAACATAAAAAAAGTTTGATAGATTTTACATTGTAAGCAATTGCAAAAATTTTGAAATACTAAATGAATATTTAATGAAAAATATTTATAATTCATTTTAAAAAAATCCAAAACGGATGCAAAATTTAATTAAATTTGACTCTTTTTAAATTAAAATGAATATAAAGTTCAAACACAAGTTTTGCTTGAAAAATCATGGCACAGTCAGGAAAATCAAACTAATTGAATTTTACCTTGTAGTGGTTAACTTATCGCCTTAATTAAATGGCGAAAAAATAGCAAAATTAAAAAAAAAAAAAGTAGCACATTTTTTAGTTAGAAAAGGAAACAAGCAATAATGGCTTAAAAGTTTATACAAAAAATAAATGTATTTGTACATGATTTAATTTTCAGGACAGGATTCAACATTTCCTGTATCAATTTTCCGAAAATCCGAATCGCTGTTGATTTCAACCAGCTGAAGTGAGAAATTGTCGTCATTGCAGCAAGCTAAAGAGTTTGCAGCGTTTGGCCTGTGTGTCGGATCTTCAGAAATAGAAGCGCAATACTTTGAACCCACTCTGTTACACGTAAAAATAACCTTAACGTTGATATAAACTCTAATTAATGCGAAAAGTGAAAAGCTTGGTTGCAAAACTGTAATAGTCAAAACCACAGTTTTTTCAAATTTGCTATTTTACACTCGGGCAAATATTTTAAAGGTTTGCGTACTGTAAAAAACTAACCTTAACTTAACATTATTCCGCTCCGATTTGCAAAATAGCTGTTTATTTTTATTTCTTGCTAACGATAAGATGGTTTTCAAGTTTTAAGTAAAAAAAAACAATACGAGAATAAGTAATTGTACCAATACCTGTTTAATTTTGTGTCGGTTGTTTTGATACCGGAGGTTGACGCGTTTGGAAACAGTTTTGTCTCGATTCGGGAAGCTCTGAAAGCCGAGCTGTGTGAGAATATTGATCTTCGGTTGAAGGTTTGTTGAATTGACCTTGTAGCCATCCTGAAGTAATAAATGTAAGTTATTTTAAACTACCCGGCTTTATTACATTCAAAATTTGATGTAAAGAAGGAAGTTTTATTAAATACAAAGAATGTTCTTACAAAAAATGCGTAGTTTCAAGAGGAAAAAGAGCCTCTTTAAAAATTGACAGAACCCTTTGATTCAAAGAAATATGAAGTTTACATTATACTGTAACTAAAGTGGCATAAGCGGTTTCAAAACATTGAAATAATTATGTTTGTTGTGTGGCAATAATTGAAAATCGCTAATATAATAAAAATAGACATTGCTTAGAATGGTTGGATTCTTCGTGACCATACCCGAACTTGCCAAGGGGACAGGGGGGAGATTGTCCCCAAGTCTCAAAAATTTAGAAAAAACAAATTTTTTCTGCATCAAAAATGAACCCTAAATGCAGAAAAAAGTTTAAGATATGAGGTGAAGACTCTTTTTATTTATCTATTTTTTTAAGGTCATTATGTTTTTTGGACAAAAATCCAGAAATCATTGAAAAATTCACAATGAAAACTTTTTTTGGTCTTTACCCTAATTTTAGACAAAGTTCTTCTCATATCCGTAAAGTAGTAAAAAAATTATAATTTAAGCAAATGTCACAAATTTTGGGCAAAACTGTATTGCCCTCCGCAACATTTTTTGGCTGCATTAAAAAAATCTTTAGAATTAAAATATTTTCCTTTCACTGGTCTTAAAGTGTCTAGTTTATTTTAGTTATAATTTTGTTATATAATCAGCTTGTTTTTGTACGATAATATCAAAAATAAAATTTAAATTTATAGAATCACATTTTAAATTGTAAGCTTATTTATTTGAAATTTACAAGAAGCCTTTTATTATACTAGATACGCCATCAAACTATTACCTCTGATGTAATGTTTTGATGTTATACAATATAATCGTGTTTACTTTGCTTATAAAACACTTCACTTAACTGATACCTCTGGGACATTTATGCATAAATCAATTTCATAAAGAGTACATGGATTGATTATATGATGTAAACGGAAAGAACAAATCATTGTATTATTAATAGTTTTATGTAAAAGAAAAAAGATCAATTCTTTATTTTTTCCCACGTATGATATTGATTGCTGCCGGATGTCGTCATAGTCACTTGAACACTATTGCGTCAAATTTTATTAAACCAAAATAGAAAACTTTGTGTTCTGTTAAATTAGTTGTGTCCAACCTGTTTAAACCGAAGACTATTTTGGCTTATCAAAAATATATGCTGCGACCAAATTTTACAACTAACGGTTCTTTTTTTTGTGTTCTTCACTTCGCAAAAAAAAAACTTTTCAAACTCTACACAGTGAGGCCTCGGTCCAAGAGATTTTTGGTCTACAAGAATCCAATCCGAGGAATTTTTGACTCGGTCTACGACCAATGTTTCGGTCTACAAGAAAAGTTTCGCTAATTATTAAACGTTCGGAAAGGCATCAAAATGGCCGCCGAGCGTCACGAGAAGCTCTCGAGCGGATAGCAGCGCTCTCACGTGTTAGTTCGTGGACGCCACCGCTAGTTTGCGCGTACGCAGGTTTTATTTTTTTTTAATTTTACTGTAATTTTTTTTTCTACTTTTTTACAAATTTAAGTTCTGTCGAAATTTTAAAATTAATTTTAAAAAAATGCAGAGAGGATATCCGCTACATTTTACAAATCAGGAGCGCACGCGGATTTAATTTTACATCAAACTTGCGGATCCGGATTCGAATTTTTGTTCGTCAAGTCATATGGAAAAGTGTTTCCCAAAGTAAGCCACTCGGCTCACTAAGAAGGAATTTTAAATCTGAAGACACTAGATTTTAGAGACAAAATTTGAAAGAAATTTAAAGTGAAGATCTTATTTTTTTAGAAATCTCTACTTTTTAAAGATGTCGAAAAAAAATGACAAAAATTGAAAAATCTGTGACAAACTCAATTTTGAATGTACGTAATTGGGATTGCAGGAGTTCGGATCACAAATTTAGATGACGGCAAAAAGGACCTAACTTTGATTCTACTTTATGTGGAGTCAGCCACTTCTGTTTTAAATGCAGCTGAAAAATTTAACGCAAAGTGACGCAAAATGAAACTTTTATTGGTAGATTTTTTAACCCTATTTATTGCTTTATTTATTTCTATGTTGTATATTTATGGTTATTAACTAAACATAAGCACATAAAAGACATTAAAATTTTAATTAATTTGAATGGGAAAAATTGTTTCGGTCTACGAGTGTTTCCGTTTACGAGCACGTTCCTGGAACAAATTAATTTCGTAGACCGAAGCTCCACTGTATTTCTATTTAGTTTAGGTCATTCCGGAAATAACATTTTGATTATTTGCGAGGGCCACGTGCTAGAAGCACTTTAGTTAAATACTAAATCCATTTGAAGAGCTTAGTTCTAAATGTACCTAGGTCACATAATGTCATTTTGAGAAAATGAAATTTAAAGTTTTCAAAAACCCTACTTCTACAATAGAAATATGCTAAGATTTCAAACCTCTGTGCTATTCAAAAAGTGATTTCCTGAAAAGATTTTTTGTCAGAATATTTCTGGCAAGTAAACAAACAATTTTTTCAGCTTATCTCATTTTTTCGAAAATGTGACTTAGGTACTTTTAGAAATAGGGCCTTCAGTTTTGCTGCTATAAAAGTTTTTTATCTTGGCCTTTTTTTAGACAAATACAATACATTAAAACTAAAGAAATTTTTTGAGCCAATTACAGTCATAAATAGTTTTGAAATTTTATACAAACAAATTAAAAGTAAGAAAATTACTTTTAAGGGTCAAATTACATTTTAATATTATTTAATCAAATTTTTGATTAAAGAATTTTTTGTACATAGCATAATTTATGAAAAAATAAAAGAGAAAAAAAAATACAGAAAAACTCAAACACTTAAAAACAGATTTATAAGTGGTCATGCAAATAGAACCATGCTGTGAAAAATGAACAATAGTTATAAGTTTTATTTTTAAAAACAGCCCTTAGTATGAGCGTTGTGATACAAACAATTGAATAAAATTACAATACGCATTTTTAATGACGGTTTTTATTACTTTTTTAACTTTCCCAAAACATCTCTTGTTTAAAAAAATTACTTAATTATGTCATGCAGTTGCAATAGCATTTGCAAACGACGACAGTATCACTAAACAATCAAACGCGCTTATCAATTTTTCTTTTGGAAAAATAATGAAACATAGAGCAAGAGTCAAGATAACCTTGATTTTCAAAAAATTTTGCCATTGAAAATCTACTTTTTTGCATGGATGCCATTGCTTTTCCTTCACTCGATCCCCGAGAATGGTTTTTCGGAATACCAATTGGCTTTGTTGACCTTGCTTTTGTTGAGCGTTGGCTACCGCCGCTGCTGTCGCTGTGTCTCCTGGCAGCAGCTCGAGTGAATTGCCGAAAACCGCTAAACTTCTGCAGCAATCTGAATCAAGCGACTGTTCGATCATATCTTTGGAACTCATGCAGTCTTCCCAAAAAGCTTTGGTTAGTGTGTCAAGAATCTGTAGCATTCAAAGACATATCGGCATTTCTGAAACTGCTAATAACGCAGCTTTGGTTTGTGTGTTTGTTCAACTTGAACATAACTTTTAACGTTGAAGCTTGTATTTATAAAAAAATATCAACAGTTTAATATTAAAAGAAGATATTGATTAAAGTAATTTTAACTAATTTTTTTGATTTGATTGCCATAATAAACAATTTTTATTTTTATTAGCTTTGAAAATAAGTCGACTGCTGCCAGACCGTCAGCAGTTAAAGCAGAAATATTGGCATTTAAATGGGTTTTATGCTTTTCAGTAATTGTATACGTTTTATTAATTTTGCTCCTAAACAGAAAATCAAAGTTTAACTTTTTTATATTTTCAGAGCTTTCAAGATTTAAATTAAGCAAATACCTTTTTTATTTTTTTTGTATTAAAGTACTCTAAAAAAACTTAACCAATAAATAAATAAAGCCCTTCCAACTTTAATTTACAATTTTATATTTAATTGTCTAGTGCTTATATATAGGTATTTCAACTTGATGGTAGGCACTAGACCTGTACAATGTCGAGTAGATTTTGTATTGCACAACTTTTTGAAACACATTGTGCATTTTTGGTAATGGATAAGAAACGACAAAGATAAATTTATTAATTGTTGGACTATAATTGATCACCATTCGTTTCTTGTGATTATCTTGAGTGACCACTAGCGAGTTTCTTGGTTCAATAAGATTATCAGTCAATAGTCGTTCTATTTCTGACAAAATGAAAAATTTGTCTTGCCAATATTCCTATAGCGTCGCTTTTCAGTATCAATAGGTTGACAATCATTGTAAAGATATTGAAATAATTTGACAGGGGTTGAAGTTTTTACAACTTGCAAAGCACCTAATTGTAATGTCGTTTTATAACTCAAAAATAAATGTTGATGCTTCGATGCTGCGTCATAAAATTTCTTCCCAAGATAACAGCAACAGAAACTTTTTTGTATTCTTGACCCTGAAGCTCTAAATTTACTTGACACGTTCCTAAACTTTTTGAATTAAGAATCGAGTAATCTTCTGGCTTGATTCCGTTAAATCTAATTTTAGCAATTTAATAAGGTTTTCACTAATGTGGGTTAACGCTGACCCTGTGTCGATCAAAGCACATGGAATTCTTCCATTGATAGTTACTCTTTTATTTGCTTCTTCAATTTTTTGCGTTTCATTTATTGACATCAAAGTGACAGATGCATTTTTAACTAGTGAGTGACATGAGCGACACACTGTCCAACTTTTTTCACCGAGCGCAAAATGTCCAACTTTTTTACACCGAAAGCATTTTACCTCTTTTGCTGAACAAAATCTCCGAGCGTGGTAAGTGTTTCCACGGTATTGGCACTTTCTATGCATTAATACTACTGCTGCATCCCTGCAGAGACTATTTTTTGCAGATTTTACTGATGTTAAAGAAGATTGAGATGAAGTTGGCGTAAGATTGCCGTACTGAAAAGAATTACAGTATTTCTGGCAATGTCTAACGATCAAGCCATTGCCAACGTTGCTTGAAAATCTAAACGTGGTTTTTTAAAAATTCGTTGACGTATTTCAGGCAATGCTAGCTGACTAATGAAGGCGTCTCTCATCGCTTCTTGTTTGTGTTGAATAGCAGATACCGCTGCAAAATTGCAGTCCATGCTAAGGGATTTCAGTTTCCGAAAATAATCATCCAGCGATTGTCCAGTTTGCTATTGGCATGTCTTGAGCAAATACCTAGCGAATATTGGATTTGAAGCCATTGCATAAACATTTTTGCAATTCATTGATTGCTTCTTTAAAACTTTTCAATTCCGATTTGACTTCATAAGCAGCAGAACCACGTGATTTACTAAAAAAATCAACTTATTGTCATCCGAAAACTTGTTGTATTTCTAAACATAATATGAAGAAGTTCTATACCAATGAGTCCAAATTTTTTTTGAAACTTTGCTAGGGGGGGGGCGGGGCGCTGAGAATACTTTTGGACGAAGGTCTTTTAATGTCCGTACTGTCTTAAGTTAATTAAATTAAGTTTTAATTGTGAATTAAAGAAAACTCATTATCAGAATTTAATGGTTTGATTAACTTAGACGCGGCAAGAAATAAAACACAATTAAATTAATGTTAAACATGCACTACATAAGAAACAACTAAAAAACTGCAAAACGATGTAAAAGATGCAACTAAATATGGATAATCCATCTTGATTATTAAATAGTGCAAGGTATAGCAAAGGCGAAGCAACAAAATAAATTACAGTCCTTCAACGTGTAGAGTTCAATTCTATAATACAACTCATATTTTTTTGGCTTAGATAAAACTTGTAAAATTACATATGTAAATATGTACAAAATAATAGTCATCGCGTCTTGTTTTTGCTATGAGCTTTTCAAATAATTTAAGCTGCAGAGCATAATTTATTTTTTCCATTGACTTGTAAGTTCCATTAACACAATTTCAATTAGCGCACACTATTTAAGGGATAAATTAATCGCGTTAATTCAGGTTTCCGGCACTTTAATCTTTTGCGCTTATAAAAATATTTTTATAATTTATATAAGATTCAAGAAAATGCTTTTAAAACTTTTTCTGAGAAGAGTTTCAAAAAAGAAGAATTCTGAGAAGAAATGCGGGGGAGACCTGGGCAAATTATAACATGGGGTAAGTTGTAACATTTGTATTTATAAAAATCTAACATAAACCAAGAAAGTTTTAAATAACCCCAAAAATCAGTCATACTAATACCAATTGCTAGCAAATAACATTGTTTATAGTTTCAATGACTAAAAGTAGGTTTACCGTTAAAACAAGCTTTTTGAGTAGGCAAAGTAAATTTTTTGAAATTTAATTTTTGTCTTCTGGAGAGATAGCGGGTGAGGTTTTATTAAAATGTTTTATATTAGTCAAACCACAAAACAATAGGCTATTAAATGCCTAACAAGGTTTAGCAACTAAAACTTAAGTCTTTGAGACATTAACAATACTTGACTAAGTATGAGATGGGGTAAGTTGTAACATAGGCTGATGGGGTAAGTTGTAACACATATTTTTGTATATTGGTTTAACTAGCTTACATTAAAAGTAACTTGAGCAACAACATTTGTAAATAATTTGAGAAATTATAAAAGAAAGACTAACAGGAAACGACAGCTCATCATTACAAGACAACTTAAAGCTCATGCTGCAGCAGTTGCTTTAAGCCATTAATACCGAATTTTTTTTATAATTGTTTTTACATATATAATAACTTATTTATGCATGTTATTGATGAATCTGCCCGAAAATTTGAAAAAAATTTTTTAGATATTTGAAAAATTCACCAACTATATATTGTAGGTCCGGCAGATATGAGCGCATTTTAGGACAATAACACACAGTGTTCATTTATGTTTCCTTATTGAAAGATATACAACTAAGAGTATTTTTATTACATGCATATCCGTTAGTTCAGTCATCAGATTTGATTACACTTTATAGAATTGTTAGAACACTTAATTTTATTTAAAGAAAAGCACAAAAAATTCATAGGTACAATGCATTGGTACCTTTTATTGCGCAGTGTGATAACTAACAAAACATTTTACTTACAGAGGCACTTTACATTTTAAACACTACAGGTCTAGATGGGTCGGGAACCTTTTTGAGTATGAGAGCAATAAAAGCTATATACTTTTAAATGTATTTCCGTAAAAGCCATACATTGTTCCCTCTAATTTTTAGCTGTGTATATGTGCGCAGAAATTTATTTGTGAACAAACTTTGGCATAGGCGTACCAGCCAAAAAAATTTTGCAAGAAGATGAAGTTTTGCCCAAATTTTGTGACATTTGCCCGAATCATGATGTTCTAGTACTTTACGGAGAGGACAAAAAAATTGTCCGAGATTCAAGGATAAAGATCAAAAAAACGTCTTCACTCTTGACAGCTTGTGTGCGCAAATCTTTTTTTTATGTGTGCTAGTTTATGCTCGTCATCAAAAGAGCCAGATGCTGTTATCAAAAGGTCTAGACTAATAGGTTTCAAGCCCACATTTCCAACCTTGCTTACGATTCAGTAAATACAATAGAAAATAATAGGAAAATACAACTCTAAAATAGCACATAAAAAATAGGAGGAAAGGATTGTTTACGTCATTTTTACCCTTGTATGATAATATAATCAGACCCGCTGGAGTTAATTAATATCATATAAGCTAGTTGTCAGCCCACGTTTTATCACACATAATAGTTTACTATTTATCACGGAATCCTTTAACAAAGTTCCCAACTCGGGACGCAGAGCTTCAGAGGCCAGAATTCATAACCACTAGACCACGGCTAGCGTTTAAAAAAAGTAATAATTTACAATATATATACGTATTTTATATATAGGTAATCACAAGTCAACAAACTCAAGAAGCACAAATTATTATAATATATACACATCGTTTATTCACGTTTATGAAAAATTTTCATTTTAGCAAATAAGTACTCGTAGCTGTCGAACCTACTATATATAGTAGGTTAAATAAAATTCCTTCCAGGGCAATCAAAAATATTTTTTTCTTAAGCATGTTGCACTTACTTACAGTTTGACATTTGTTAGAAATAATAATAGCTGAAAAAGAATCAAATTGCCAAAATTCCTATTCATTAAACTTACATGTTTCTTGTTGTCATCATGCACGTGGTAAGTCTGAAGACAAACTGGCAACTAACAAATGGCTGTGCGCAGTGAAACAACCAAAAATTTATCAAACGTGTTCAAGAAAACACAGACAAGGTTTATGCAAAAAATAAACAAAACACTTGCAGTAGAATTTAAAATAAATGCTAATTTATATTACCTACTATACGGTACATAGTATATCCGTCACTAATGGGTTAATTAAAGAGATCAATAAGGGGAGTAGCAAAACATTGGTGTTGGCCATTGGCTCTACAGAGTGGTAAAAAAGCTTTAAGATAGGCTAAATCCCTGATGCAAAACAAGAAAAGGTCTAAAAAGTGTGCCATGTTAACAGACACACCAGAAAAGGAGAATCTGTTACAGCTCCAAACAAAGAAAAATCAATTTTTGAAAAAGGCACCAAAAGCAAAAGAGTAGTTTTGCATTACATTTCTTGAGCCCTATTTTAACAGTCGTCCCGATGAGGAGTGGGTGGTACAATACTATGGTTACCTAAATTGGTCACATTTAGCTTGTGCCGAAAATTTGAATACATATTTTTGTGACAAATGTGATTCTGAAATTTATGATTGGGCTAATCCAGCAGTGAAAAAACCTGTTTTAACATTTTTAGGAAACGGCCAAATACTTCATTTTTTGTACTTGATTCTCATGTCTATGACTAGGCTATGTGTAATTTCATTGTCTTTACTTTTTCTTGTTGCTATTTTCTTCAAATTGCATTTATATTTAAACATTTATTAGTAATTTTCTGGCTGTTACAACGTACCCCAACTGGTGTTACAACTTACCCCATTGACGGGGCACATTGTAACGCTTATTTTAAATATTTAAATCGTAACTTTAACCACTAAGCTTGGAAAATTATATATTTATTTTTGTGATATTAGTTAAACAGTGATCTAATTTTTCATATTAAACAAAAATTTTGAAAAAAAAATTTATTATGAGAGAAATAGCAAAAAGAAAAAAAAGTGTTACTACGTGTCCCGGTCTCCCCTACAGTGCACAACACGCACACATGGAGTATACGTCCTGTTTGTGATAAAGTTTGTTTATTTTTACGTCACATTCCGATTAATTTAAAAAGAAAGTTTTGTTTTATACAAGTATTACTAAATTTTTTTAATCAAGGCACAATTTTTTTCTTTAAAAAATCCCTGTTTTGCAAAAACCACATAAGGTAATTATAGAGACTAATTGTCTCTATTTAAAGCATAAAAGTAAGATAAAAACAAGCACAAAATAGATATTCCCACCAAATTTACATTCCCATTCTACTGTACTTAAAACCGTGGTGTTAATTAAAGCCAAAACATTTTGTTTTGTTTTTTTGATCTATACGTACTTCATGCCTTATTGAATTTTTGAATGCTTTTCTTGCTTTAAACTTTCCCTTTGAAGTTCTTGTAAGAACATGCAAATTCGTGTTTAAAAATAGAAAGTAGTTTTAATGTACCTTACACAAACTCTCAATAAGAATTTGCTTTTATAAAAACAATCACAAAAAGCAAAATAGTAAAATCAGTTGTAAGTATGCAAATAAAAACAATAAATGAAAAAACTGTTTTGATTAAATAGAAAAATAAAACAAATGATCTTTTGCAATTATTTTGTGGAAATAAAAATGATTTGTAATGTGAGTAGTAAAGAAATTAAACAAAATTTAAAAACACTTTTAAAATAACAAAACAAACAATTTGAATTACAAATAAGTTATAAATATTGTTAAATTTAACAAAACTTTGTAAACCAGTATATTTATGATATGTTTTAGGTAAAAAATTTTGTAATCCAACCAAACATCAAGCAGCTTTTAAAAAACGACTTTTTTGACTCAAGGCTTTTTTATTAAATTCAAGGCAATTCAAATAATTAAACTTTTTTACAATAAAATCCAAACCATTTTACATCTACAATTAAGGAAATCCCAAAAAAATTTTGGTGAGCAACTGCTTACAAACTCGTAATGTAATAACTTTAAAAAACGAAAGCTTAAGGTCTAGTTTAAAATCTAAAATATCATTACAGTGTAATATTCAACAAATACGTCTGTGATAACAATTACCTCCAACGCCGAGAAAAATTAGTTCCGAGAAAACTATAAAGATATGGGTTTAGTGCGGAGTTTAAAAATCCAAAAACACTTCCTATAGCCTTTAAAATTTTGCAAGTAGTCACCTAAAAGAAAATATTAAAAAAAACTGTTACTAAAGCCAAGCGAAACTTGAAACGTGAAATAAACTTTTGGAAATTCATATTTGACTTTATCTGACAAAGATATTTCCGATTTAATTTTGTTTGCATTTAAAAAGTAAAATTAATTATAACATTAAATAACTAAATTTATTTATAAATTCTTTCCACATGCTTTTATTAAATTTTTTTTCGAGAATCTTAATGAGCTTTATAGCGATTGTCTAAATGTTTAGAAATTTTTCTGTCAAATTAGTTTTTTGTCACAAACCTCTGTATGTTTCATTCCGATTATTTTTGCAAGATGGATTCCGTGAAAAGGCAACCAACAAAATAAAAATGTCGATACTAAAGCGGCGCACATAATAGTGACTCGTTTACAATTGCTGCTTGCCCTCGATGACGACTTTTTTCGCGATTGTTGCTTCGAACCGTTGTTTACCGAATGAGTAAAGCTGACTGGATTTGGCGTGTTGCTGCGGACAGTAGAGCTCAACAAGCGCCTTACAATCAATCCATAGCAAACAAACATTATCTGCAAGACAGAAAAACTTTCTATCCATTAAAAAAGTAGATTTTTAACAATTTTAAAATTAGAGCCGTTTTTAAATGAATAGTTCTAAAAAAAGTAAAAATTGCAATTAACTGAATAAACTATATACAACTAACTTGCAAACAAAAGTTTTTTACGTTGCAACAAAACGAAATATTAATTCATAATGGGATGATTAATCTGTTCAATTCATTCTCTCTAACTGTGGCTGCAATCTAGTAAAAATTAATTTTTATTTGTTTATTTGTCTTGAAGCCAGGTTTGAATTTTATTCGTAAGCTTTGTAAAAGAAACATTGCAAAATTTTTACCGAATTACGATTTTTGTAATTTTAGTAGTAGATCAAATTAATAGTTTGACTATTCATTCAAATTTATTTTAAATAGAAGGATGGAGAATTGATATAAAAAAATTACATAGTATGAAATTTGCTGACATGTCCAAAGCGTAGTCGAGTATTTTTTTTAATTTTGGTACAATTAGGCATTGGTGAGATGTATCAGATAATTAATTTTCATGGAATTTCAAACAATAATTTGTTTTTATTTTGTAGTTATGTGCTCAGTTTTTTAATGCAAATAGTATACGCATCAAATGATCACGTTAATCAGAACCTTTAAAAAATAAACTTGAAAATACCGGTATTGAATTTTTTTTTTTGATATTTTAAATTGTGCGCAAAATGTATGAACTGAAAGTTGATTTTAGTTTTTAGATTATCAGAAAAAATGCAGCAATCATTTTGAAAATAATCCGTTTTTTATAAGTTTTTACAAGCAGGTATTCAAAATCTGTATAATTCGACTTCTATCTAACACAAAACTTCAGTTAGACGACTTTTAAATTGCATTCCTACTGCTGTTGTTAAGTGAATCAAAGTGATTCATAATAAATACAATAAAGTTTCCAAAAATTTGAGGAAACAGCTCAATTAACAGCTCAACACAGATATTCAGAAATAGCGGCTTAAAAAAGTACAAGTTTTTTCCAAAACTAACAAGTAATCATTTTTCAAAAATTTATTAAAGATATAAAAAAGAAACTCTTAAATTTAAATATTAAAACAAATGTACTTTTTTCTTGATTAGTTTGATATTAATATTATCTATAAAAAGTTTTAATAATTCATTTATTTAACAACGAAAAACATTTTTATTTTAATAACAGTAGTTGGAAATGATATTTTCTTTATGAGAGTTTTTTAAGTTATTAAAAAATATAACAACCTTTGACACTTTTTTTCGTTTTCCTTTAAAGACATACTCGTATTGCATATTTTATACTTTTTTGGATCATTCTCATACGTGAAACAATCACTTTCTTTTTTATCTTCTGAGGGAAATTCATATCTGCAATGATAGGAATAAGAATCCCTTGATAAAAATTCAACATTTTAAACTTTTTTTAAATTCTACAGCTTAGTACGACTTGCGACGCAGCGACATAAAACTTTGATAACCTATACAGTGTGAGACAAAAGTGGGGGGACAGTATGTGAAATAGGTTTATATATTAGTTATATTATTACAATTCTATAACTACAATTATTTTAATTTAATCTGTTTCCTTTTTCTTTTCCAATAATTCAAAGAATCCGTAATGGCAAATAATTTAAATATAGATGAAAAAAAACGGTGTTAAAAGAGCATGAAAATCTCAAAAGAACTGTTAAAATAAATTGGGTTCAAACTTTTGGTACTCCAGCCCCAAAAAGACAAACCATTGACCGCATTCGTGACAAATGTAACGATTGTTTTCGTACATATAGTTGTATGTATATGTAATCCCGAAATAAATGCCATTGTCTATTATCCACCTACTTTTGGCTCATTCTTTCTGTATATATACGGTATATATATATATATATATATATATAACTTTATCAAATTTATACATGTAATTTTAGATGAAGCAACAAAAAGAAATATATTTTAATATGATGAGTGGACATGGTTATGTTCGCAATATTGAAAAAATTTGTAAAACTGCTATCTGCATTTTTTTCGCAGGTTTATTTGTGATCCATTTTTACTTCAACTAATGCTTACATGTGTTGCTAATTTTTAAATGTTAAAACGGTGTTTTACTTAAATACAACGTGACAAAAAGAATAAACTTTTGAAACACTTTTTTGCTAAGTCTGTATTTGTTATTTAACAAAATAAAAAACAAATTTTCGATTTTATTAAATTACAAAAAAAATTTCCATCCAAAACATTTTTTGGATGACCTAAATCAAATTTTTTAGGAAGTTTTCAGAAGTAAAGCCTACAAAAGCTTTTTCTTGTTGAACTTACAAGATCAAGTGCAACTGGCAGTAGGCCAATTAGAAATAATAGCTATTTATCTCTTTAAATCATTTACTTTTCGAGAAAAAACTCTGTGGGTTTATTAATCAATTTTGGACCTGATAATATCAAAATAACTATAAGATTTAATTGCTAACCTGATTTTGCTAATCAATAGCTTAATGTGGCAAAAAAAGCAAGAATTTTTCTATGCCGTTCTGCAAGATACCGAACCCTATTCTAAATTCTATAAAATTTCTTTGTACATGCGAAATTTCTTTTTAGTTCGGCCATTTTCAAAAGAAAATTTACACTAGAGTAGCAACATTAGCTTTCTTTATACATTCATTTTTTTAATGAATATTGTAGCTTTATTTGTCTTCGGTCAAAGTAAATTGCAATTGTGCAATGCGTTTATTGCTATGCAGTAACTACAGTTACATATCCTGAAATAATAAGCATAAGACTATCTACTGTCGTTATACATATATTTGAACAATTACCCTTGTTTGGTAAAGTTATAAAACCGCACAGCTTTTTACTGTTATTAGATCACTTAAGCTTATTTTTGTGCCACGTCCTTGAAAAATTATTGAGACACACCAGGGCGTTGCTACGCACAGTTTAAAAACCCGTGGCATTTTTTGCTGCTTTTATATGTATTTTGAATTGAAATTAATCGAATTATTTAAAAAAAAACTTTATAATTTGAAAAAAATTTATGGAAAAATTATTTCTGCAAAAGACAAAACTACTTCAACGTTACAGTTTTCTTGGTGAATTTTTGTGTAAAAGTGTTTGATTGTCAAAATTAACTCTATGACCAAAATTTCAAAGTTAAAAATTTTATTAAATGTGCTGCCAATGAGTAGTCCATATTTTCAACTCCTGTAGGCCATTTTTCAAAATCAGAAAAATTCAAAAGTTGCAGAAAAACAGATCTTATTTTTATGCGATTGACAAAAAAGTATTTTGATTTAATCAATACTTTGTGACAAAATCGAAAACTTAACAAAATGTTTCTTTAAATTGATATCGAACGTAACCGACTATTCACTGTATGTATAAACCAATGAATAAAAACAGCCTTCTTGATTAAGTATTTTAACATCCTGTGACAACTACAGCTTTTAAACAGAAAAATTTAAATTGTTTTGATTGTTTAGTGGGCTCTGGTTTGGATGATTTTGTATTAGTAATTAATAGATATATTATTTTTTCAATTGAGACAATAACTGCAATTAACTTCTACGTATTACAAGACGGCGATCAAAATTTATAGTAATATTTATAAAAATAATTTACAAACTGTATTTTTAACTCTAGCATTTGTTTGATCATGTAAATTAATTGTGTTCAAATCACATTTTTAATGCTTTTAGTACATTTTTGTTTTGGTTGCTATTCTTAAAATTAGTTAGTAAATAATGAAATAACAACTGTACAGAATTTATTAAAAGATAATAAAATAATTGTTACTTGCAGAAATAACTTCAAAATGGACAACCGAAAAGGGATATTTAACGTTGAACTACTTACGAGCATGTGCAAGTAGGCTCGACTCCAGTTTTAAAGGTGTAAAGCATTACCGGAATGCAAAGAAGAAGGGCTATTGCCCAAATTGTCGATGCAATAACAAATGCAGAATAACGGTTTCTCAGCTTCTGCCAGAATTCTGAAAAAGCTTTGCAAACCGCAATGTAACGATCGATACTCATCACCTAGAGCAACAACATTGTATTTAAATAAGAAATAAACAAAAATCAAATATAAGAATCTTTTCGTTACGTCATATATGCTGTGAATGCTTAAACAATATATTTCCATTATATCATATTTCGAAGATGACATGACTTATTAAAACTTTCAGCTAGATCAGCCATGAAAAAATAAAACGAGAAAAAATAATGTAGTTACAAAAATTATCAGTTTGACAGAATTTTGAGCCGAAGTTTTTTTAAAACAAAATATTGAGAAAATGTGGGAGAATTTGATTCCGATTTCAGAGAGTATATAGTTCTTGTTAAAAGGTAATGACATATCAATTAATTTAGACATTTAGATTAAAAGTTTTTTTTCTTTTTAAATTTATTGAAAAAAAAAACAATAACGATTAATCAAAAGATATATAAAGTAGTATATTTTCTATTTCCTTTTTAACACTAACCATTAGAAAAAGACAGGAAGCATAGTAATTTAAAAATAAAATAGTTTCAATTGCTTTACACATCCATTCTGAATAAGTCCAACCACCCAAAAAATCTTCTGATATTTTGAAAGGTAATGTTAAGAGAAAGAGCAAATCAGCAATAGCAAGTTGAAGAACATACCTAAGAAAATATTTTGAGATTATACTTGTCATCGAAATCTATCATAAATTCTTGAAACAAAATAATAAATGTTACAAAAGTTTATATTGCTTATATAAAACTTAACTAATACTGCAATAAATCAGTTATTGTTCTATTAAGGAGTGGCCCATAGTAAAAACCCAAAACTTTTTAAACAAAACATTAGTTTTAAAATTACTTTAAATTACTAAACTACAACCCACAATACAAAACTTTGCAAAAAGACATCAATATTTTAAAAAATCAGTTTGTTTTTATAAAATGTTAAAGAGGTTAAAATAATAAAAAAGTTGCAACAAGAATTGACCGAGTGCGAAAAAACCGGACATGCGACTTAGTAATGGTGTATTTGCGACTGTGGTATCTTCCATTGTTCTTACTTATTTTTCTCGTACTATTCTTTTCTTCGACTAAAACACTTGTTAAAGTAATAAATTATGAACTTGTATAAACAATTTTTCTTAACCTCATGAAGAATACTGTACGGTTAGTGGTTCAAAATTAATTAGATACGCAGCAGCATGAAATAAACCGTAGAGATTTTTTTAATTTGTTTTTCGAAGAATTGTTTGCATCAAAAATAGTAAAATTCCATCGCGCTGATGTATGATAATTACATGAAACCATTTTTTAAGAACATTTCAGCAAAATGCAACAGCATGTTTTTATGCAATAAACCTTAGAAAGCATAACAAGAGTTTGTAATTTTCTTACCAATGAGTGACAGATTTTGAATATTCTTTCAAAACAATGATAACAAAAAGAACAATTAGATTTCCAAATATCCCAAAAGCGCATATAGCAACAGACAAAATGATGTTTCCTAACCTAAAACTTTGTATCCCTGGATTTGGATCTTCGTTTACTAAAAAAATCTTTTTAAATAAAAAAGTAATCTTTTTAAATAAAAAAGTTGTTTTTCATGTTGCAGAACGTTTACAAAACCAAAGAAAATATTTCGAAGATTTTTGTTATTTTCTTGAGACCACTTTTTTACTGATTAGTCGGAAAACAATTTTTTAAGAATTTTATTCACCAAATCTTCCATAACTTTATAACATGAAGATATATAAAAGTAATCAAATAAAAAAAATAGCACAAGCTTTACTAATCAACCAGTAATTAAAAGTTTGTACCATTGAAAACGCGTGATTTTTAAAGTACGTATATGACTACTATTTTTTAAAAGGAATTGAACTTCACTAAAAAAAAATTGTCAACTGATTCACAATTGGAAAAAAATTTTCCAGATTGTTTTTCTGTTTTTGCTATAAATTTCTGAAAGAAAATTTGTAGATGATTTAAATACTATGAAAAAAACTTATATTTTTAGAGTTTTTTTTAAAAGAGATTTTTTAGATCAATAATATGCCAAATAATTTAAATTTTTAAGAAAAGCAAAACTAAATTAACCCTTTGCAGAACCAACGCATACATTGAAAAAAGTCAATTTTACAAGTTAAAATTTTAAAAGCTGTTCTAGAAAAATAAATCAACATTAGTTTGTAGTTATGCAATTTTATTTTTTTATTTATTTTATCTCTACATTTATTCTCCTGACTTGCAAGAAAGCAACGGAGGTGCTAATACATAGAGTAAGCAATTACCTCGACCTGCACTGTAAAAAAATTTTGTAAATTTTACAATCATATGATTGGAAGCAGTTTTAGATGTCCGATTTGTTTTAATTTTTACAAAATTTTGTAAAAACTAAAAATACGAGTTTGTAGAAATTACAAATCGGCGATCAAAAACTGCTTCCAATTATATGATTGTAAAATTTACAAAATTTTTTTACAGTGTGCTTCCGAAGATGCCAAGAAATTGCTGTACGTTTGAAATTTAATAAAGACAGGTCTAAAATTTAGAACTGCTTGTCAAGACCAACAAGCAAGGTAAAGTGTTGTAAAATGTCTTTCCCAAGGACGCAACAGAATGGCACGAGTAGGTTTTGTATTGAGACCATGTCGATCACAATCTTGGCGCTCTAATTACTCGACTACGCTGCCAACAATTAATTAAAATTAAAACATTTTTAATTGACTATAAATTGCCTGTTATCTACAAATTTATGGTTTGCAGGTATAGAGAGACTTATAAAACAATCACAATATCATTCAAATATTTTTTCTAACCATTCCGCTATTAACTGAAGGAAAGAATCCATTGGATACTTATTCAATTGGAGTGTCACAACCAGTGGCATACGATCACAATCAAATATGCTTAGTGGAAATATTCATTCAAGTGGTAGCTAAAAAAATCTTCACTTTAAATCAGCCCTAGATTTTATAATTTTTGTCTCTGGAGACTAATGATATTTCTAAAAAAACCAAAAAATGAGGGTTCGCATATGGAATCTGTCTTGGTTTTTGGGCGAAATTTTGGCCCAAAAAGTGTTAGTGATCTCCAGGGTGGAGCCGTGGTCGTAAAATTACTTTCCTTTAATGGTAAGCCTACGTAATGAAGATTTCCAAGGGTTGGAGCCATGGCACAATGCCCCCTCTAAATACGCTAGTGGTCACAATTACTTACCTTTATATTTGGGCGGAAAATCTGCATTGCTAGGTTCAATAAAAAAAGACGAAAAATTTGGCGGACTGTGAAAATTACCAACTTGTGGATCAGAACTCATTATTTTGTTTAATTAATTGCTTGTTTATTAATGGTTAAAAAAGTTATCAAGATATAATTTGTCCATTTGCAGCAAAAAAGGGTATTCTAAAAACAAGAAATAAACACATAAAATAGGACAATGGAAAGAAAACCTTACCGCAACAAAAGCTAGCACATAAGAGTCTGGCCAATTAATCGACTGCTTTCTACAACTTAAAGCAAATAAATCAGCCAAAGTCTTTTAAAACTATAAAATAGTTTGCAATCTAAACCTTAAAAAAATGTGCGTGATGAAAAAATTAACTTTTAAATTAAAAAAGGCAGAAAGAATAAATTAATTATTATATTTTTATAATAAGAGTAACCAATTTTTACGTTTGTATCTCGATTTTTTCTGACATGAAGTTTGTGATTTGCGTTCTTGTTTGCTTTCTTTCCTATCTTTCTGCTGAACTGATAAAGAATTTTTTGTTGGTGATCATTTTTACTTGAATAGATTTCATGTAACGTTTAAACAACTTTTTCTATTATTTTGAACTATTACATAAAATATGTTCATGGGTCATGCAAAATTAATATTTTTAATGATAAAATGACTTGCTGTAATAAATGAATGATTATTAAAACACTTTTTATAATTCTTACAAAGTAACATTTTTTCTTTTTTATAACCATTTACGTTGTTTTATAGTAAATTGAGTATCCACTTTCTTTTTTAAAACCTCCCTCATTAAGTAAAAATTTTTTAAAAGAAACTGCCAACTAACTTTTTAAAATCTGTATTTATAGGACTACAATATTAGTATTAGATTTAAAGGCAAAAAATTTTCAGCAAAAAAAATAAAAAAAAGCTAATAAATGCTGATCTACAGTATGTTAAAAATTAAAATTCGGTTTAGACAAAAAGCGGTTGTCAAAAAAGCAAGTGGAAAGCGTAAAGAAAAATTCCGCTTTTAGGTTGATTTTATTTCTATGGCTTTCAGTCTAAACACCAAGCTAACAAGTTGAAATATCTTAACTTTAGTTTTTTTTGTATTGAGCAAGAAATAGTTTTGCGCTTTGTTAATCTTTTTACCCTTTTTGCTTTTAGTCAAAGCAATCTTTCTTTGCTTTTTTTGCTCTTTCCACCACGTTTTAATTTTTCCAAAATCGCTTTAAGTCTGAACCGACCTTAATTGTAGCAAATTTTTTATTTACTTAAGAACTTCCAAACAAATAATCATGGAAACACAGTTTTTTAATAATTGATTTAACAACGAAAATAAGGGACTGTAATATTTTTTAAAAGTTCTAATTCTTGCAATATTTTATTGATTTTTCACATGTTTTGTGATAAAAAAGCATTTTATAAATTAAAACTTTTGGTGTTATGGGGCAGTCACAATAAAGTCGCAAAATTAAAAAAAAGAAAAAAGATTTTTTGTGCTTTGAACAAAAGCTGGTTTATCTTTAATTAAAAGAATTTTTTAATTTAAAGCTTCTATAAACCGCATCTTGCTTTTTCTAGTTGATTTAACAAAAGCAGTTGAACAATATTTGTTTCACAAATTTGATGCTTTTTTTACAATTTTAAATTCTGTCATCTGCATCTATGTCGAGCAAATTGATGTACAAACAAGAAGGAAATAAAATTCATTCATGCATATCTTTCAAAAATCGATAATACAAACTTAATATTTTCTAAGTAATCTATTCTAAAATCAAAGAAGCTTCAAAATGCTATTGTACACACAATCACCTGAACTGTTCATTTAAAGGTATTGTGAGACTCAATGCAAAAGTATTGAGACTTTAGCTCAAAAAATTATCCTTAATAGTTCTGTAGAAAAAAGCATTCAATCACATTTTAGAAAAATTATTCTTGCTTTTTCTCGTGATCAAATAATATTTATTGACGACGTAAACAAAATTGAGTGTAAAATTGATCAGAACAACATCGCTTTCAATTAAGCTATAAAATAATTTGTAATATATAACTTGTTGCAATTAATCAAAAAATTGATTGTTCACCAGTTAATTGAAATATTTAGAGATTTTTATCAAGCCACGTGAAAATATGCGTAACAATAGATTGATTCCTTACCATAACTTGTAAAAAGTGATTGCGAAATTTTTTACTTCCTTTGTGAAGAAAATTGAAACTTATAAAACAATTGCTGTCTGTTCTATTGTATTACGTTTTTCCTGCTTTTTGGCAATCAAGAAAAAATTGTAGTTCTTGTTTAGGGGTTTTTGTAAGTTTTTAAGTAAAAACTCTTTTGGGTCTGTGCCGTTTATAAACTAAAAATAAATACTAATTTCACTTTTTAAAAGATAGCGTATTTGTACGGCTTTACTTTTAAATAAATAGTGTTAAAAAATTCATAAAGGTTTGAACTCTTGTAGTCTGGTATATAAATTTTTTTGAGCAAAAGTAACTATTTTTAATACATAGGCGTTAACTCAAAAATAAACGATGTTTTTGAAAACAAAACTATATTTTCATTAAAAACAAACTAAAAATATTCCTGCATAAGATATACTGCCCACATCAAATAGTGCACGGTAGGTTTCTGTATTTTACTCTTAAATTACGATGTACTATTTTTGTCAATTTTTAAGATCAAAAAAATAAAAATAAATAAATAAAAAGTTGTCCACAACTTAGCAAAACTTTTCAACGGGCTGAGAATGTGTAAATGTTTGAAGATCCGGCAAGATGTCTTAATATTGACAAAATCTTAATTTGACGACATCGAGGTAATAATATTTTAGTTAATGATTTTACAACAACAAATTTTATTTTGTCTATTTTTTTCCTCCTGACTCGCAGGAAAGCGACGGAGGCAATAACACAGGGTAGGCAATTACCCCAACTTGCTTCCGGAGATACCAAGATATTGCTGTCCGCTAGTAATTTAATAGAGATATGACTGTAATTTAGAACTGCTTGCCAGGACCACCAAGCAGGGGAAAGCACCGTAAAGTGTCTTTCCCACGGACACAACAGAATGGCGCGAGTGGGTTTTGAACTGAGACCGTGTTGGTCACGAGCCCGGCGCTTTAACCACTCGACTACGGTGCCGACTCACTCGACAAGGTTTTTGTAAATACTAGCAACGTAGGAAGTTGTTGATTTGAAATAAACAATTTAATCATTAATGATCACGCGCACTTTGCGTATCCTGTCGCTGCTTACTTCTTTTTAGCAAGATCGTTCCAAAACAAGACCAACTTTTAATCAATTACAATATCGAGCGTCGTTGTAGCACAAATAGTTTTTTCCCCTATTCATGATAATTGAGAATGTGTATTTCTACTCCAATACCCCATTGTTTTTTTTGGGAAACGCGATTAGCTCTTATTTCTCAGTGGGAAAAAGTAACTCTTTTTTAGTTCTAGTCTGCTTATAAGATAAAGTAAAACTTAAATACAACAATTAAGCTTTATCATTAAAATTTTAACCTTGTGTCTGCTTGCCAAATTCTTTAAAATATTCATCTGAAATGAATTACAAAAAGTATATTTAAAAATTAAAAAATTAATTTTGCTCTAGATTAAACAGAATAATTTTTTTTAGTTTAAAGTTTAAAACAACTCGCAAACAATTAAGTTTTTTTTATTCTAATTGCCACTACAACCTTCTGGTTCTTTGTATAAAAAAATAGTTACAATGAATCAAGTATGATTCAAGACTGACGCTGAATTTTTTTCTATAAAATTTCGATTGCTGCACAGTTGGGATCAGATGTAGGCATTAGTAAATCGTCAGAACTCAGATTTCTCCAAATACCTGATTTAAATCGAATCAAAAAACAACGTGGATCTCGTTCTGTTAAAATTCGCTACACTTGCAACCGATAAAAAAAGAGAAACTCTATTAATTTTTAAATGTAGATCTGTAGAAAAAGTTAACGGCGGTTTGAAAGCAATAAAGTTTGGTCCAATGTTACTCTGATTAAGCTTATTTGAAAGAGCCTGATTAACTGACCTTAAAATTAATAGCACAAGTTTTTATGTTCTAGGCCAGAGACAAAATTACAATCGTCATCATAATCATCATTATCATTTAAAATAATTATCTTTCTGTCCTGAAAGAGAACACGGGAGAAGCTTAACTCAAAGCATTTATCAATAATTTCTTTAAATTTTCTTACAAAAATCTAAAAATATTCTTGTGCGGTTAAAATTTTTTTCTTTCTAATCTGATGACTGTAATAGTTGTGTACAAACTTTAAATAATCGTTTCTCAACATGGGCACCACATTTGCACAATTGAAATATATATAAGCTTCTAAATTAGTTCATAACTTATGAGCTGTATAAATCGTGTTTTTTTTAATTTTGCCAAAATAAAAAGTTAATTTTTAACTTTTTCTATAGCAAGAAACCTTAAAAAACAGCCTAAAAACTATAAAAATTTTAACTATCATAACATTACCACAATTTTTCAGTTTACGCTTTCTTTAAACAAGCGTGTAAGTAATAGTACTGTTCTCAATCCATAAATTTAATTAAAATTTGATCACAAGGCTTAAAGTCAACATGCACCACAAAATAAAATTTTCAAATTAAGCTAAACTGAAATCTATATCATTCAACAAAAGTATAAAAAGTCTTTTAAACGGAAATTTATTACCTTTTTCAGCACAGTCAAACTGACAATTTTATTCAACTGGTCAAATTGCAATACATAAATGTATCCCATTCAATAATTATGTAACGTATTCGATAAAATTGTAAAACTGAAACAAACATTGAAATTGAACTTACGCACTTAAATGCCTGCGATTCGTGGAAGACGCAATACTTTCCCAAAAAAAGTAAATCAAATTAGGTTGTTTTGTGTTTATTAGCATGTATGTTATTCATTTTTAGAAAAATCTATAGCAAACAACTTTCTAACGCAAGATTATGTTGCTTTTTTGGTGTTGCAATAATTAACGAACTATCAAAAACAGCTATTTTCTATATTGATAAGTCGGTCAATTTTTCTTCTATTTAAAGCAAAACATGCCATACATCATTTTTATACTAAGAATAAACAAGCCTTAAACAATTTACTTACAAAGCAGTGAATTTTTTTTCTCATACTCTATTCAGTGCTAAAATAGTGTTTTTTAAAAAAATTTTGTGAAATATTTACAAATTTCATTCTGTTGAAAAGCAAAAATAAAATCTTCAAGAGCGCAAAATTGAAATATTTATTGCGCAGCCATACCAAATATCTGAAGGGGTAAACCAAGATATTTAAAAAAAAATTGTTTCTAACAGCAGTATTCTTTAAAAAAAAGTCTTCACATTGAATCTGACTTGGATTTTTTGATTTTCATCCCTAAAAACCACTGTTCTCTAAAAGAAAAAAAAGTCTTCACTTAAATTTGGAAACATCGGGACATAAGGTTAACCGGGCAGGACACTGGCACAAAACCGTAAATATCAGGAAATTTCGACCTGAATCGAAATGTATGGTAAGCCTACTTATGCGAGAACCAAATGTGATGTTTTTGTTGTTTTTAGAGTGAATAAATAGCTGAAAACAGGTTGATGAACATTTATCGTACAAAGGGGAGTGCTACGAAGACAAAATAACTAATTATAAATAAAAATAAACCATAAACAATGTTTATAATAATCATGATTCTCTAAAAGGATTCTTAAGAATTTATTTAAAAAAGTTGCAAATTTGTTTCTGTATTTTTTAGAAAAGCTTTTTTTCTCAAACTTTTGAAAGAAATGTGAAGTATTTTATACAATTGCGCGTATTATGCGCTTTATGCGCGTCGTTTGTTCAATATTCGTCATTGTAATAGACTTACTTCATAATTAGACTCAAATTAAACTAATTATTTTTTCAAACTAAAAAGTAAAGCCAATATATTTTGAAACATTGTTTTATTCAGGACGTTTCGAAATTATAACTCATTCTATCATAAACGCGTTTAACTGGGTTTAATGCAGTTGATGATGGAATGAGTTGCAATTCCGAAACGTCCCGAATAAAACAATGTTTCAAAATATATTGGCTTTACTTTTTATTCTAAACGTTTTTTATGTATCTGTTTCTCGTATTGAATGATGTTGGTTTTTAAAAAAATGATTTGTAGTATTTTAAGCAGTTAGCCTTACATAAAGTTTTTAGATGACAACAATGTTACTCGAACAAAATAGCAACATCTATGTTCTTGACGGGACACTAAAAATTTTGCAATGTGAAAAAAGATCAAAACAACTGTTTAAGAAAACAACAAATTGTGTTAAGATGTTTGTGTTTTATCACAATTTTTAGGTGGAACTTTAATGAAAAGAACTATAATAACTAGAATACTTGGAATTTGCAAATTTTAATTTAGATTTTTATCAGCTGATTATTTGTACACTCTAAACAAGATGATTGCTCAAAACAAATTGTATCTTCATTAAATTTTCAACAAAAAGGGTTTCAATTACGACTAAAACTATTAAGGTTCAAAACTTCAATAAAGTATTATGTCAAGTATAGCGTAAAGAACTCCTTCAATTGATAAAAAACCTGATGACCATTGCATAATCTTACATAATTTTGAAAAAAATAACATGAAGAACTTGCTTGACATTAAGCGAAAAAATTTAGTGAATGTGTAAATACTATCCAAGTTTCAAATTTGCCAATTATGCCTTGTAAAAAATTCTATCAGCAAAACTCTTTAATGCTCAATTAACCTAGTATATTAAAGTGATGTAGGCCCTCAATCGAAGTAATTATAGTCAATCGCTGATAATGACGTTCCTTTACACAAACTTACTCTGCTACAAACAAGTGTTTAGTATTACCTCAAATAATGCTAAAATCTATTATGTATAAAAAAATTGCTAGTACAAAAATTTTACTGGTATAAGAAGTACTATTACAAGAATAAAGAATAAAACTGTTACAAGAATATGAAAATCTCTACAAATCACAAACTTCAGCTTTTAGTTTTCATTACAATTTTATTACTTTTAACTTTAATAGACGTTCTTTATCCTTTTTTTCTCAACAATACAAATTTTTATACGTTTTTATCATAGAATTTGCATGTATCAGCATGAAAAAGTAATTGTTCTATTCATGTACAAATGTATACATCGTTTCTAATTCATGCTTTTATATTTGCTGCATATATTATCGACGAATTCTTTCAAACAATGTACTGTTTAGTGAAGCATTACAACCAAACTACTGTGAATTTGAAAATTTAAGTTCGTATAAGAAAACCGTTCAGAGCAATTTGCATAAACTGCAGAGAAATTCTGCAGGGAAATGCTTAAAAAGCAAATAAACAACTTTTTTGTTTTTAGATGTTTCCAACTTTCAGTGATTTTTTCCTACTAATTGTTGGGGTTTGTTGTATTAATTACACACTTGACTTTTTGCAGGCGAAGTATGACTTTAAAAGTCGGAATTTGATTATTGACTTTGTCAAATCTCACGAAAAGATGCGGCCGTTTAGCCTTGGTCGCGTTAGTAATCAAAAAACATTGTAATTGTGCTGTCATTACATAATGTTGCACAAATGACTATGTAAATTTCTACACGTTTCGCTACATTAAGTATATAGATTCAAAAAAAGTTAAGCACCTTTACAGGAGTCTTTCTGACTTTCAGAGAAGTGATAAAATGTGATTAGCTTTTTAATGGAAGTGTTCTAATATAGTGCATTCTACTGTCCTATTTTAGCATATTCGATTAATTAACGGACCAAATATTTTTTACATAGTTTTAGAAAACAAAAGTATAGAATGTTTACCAAGTTAAGTTATTTGAACAAAAAACGAATTTGGCATAAAAGTTTTTTTTGTGACGCACTGCAACAAAAACGTTGAAAGTCAAATTCAAATGATGTCGATTTCATTCGGTAACACAGCAAATCAATCACGGGTTCACATAAATATCCTTATTTTAATTAAAAGCAGATGCGACTGAATGAGGCGTGACGGGGCTTTCTTCTGATCGTCACACAAAAACAAACCTGATGACAATGCAAACGGTTGCCAAGATGTTTTTACAGCAATCCATTGTAGACAATAGACATCATAATAATACAATAACTTTTAAATCGAAATTTAACTTAACATACTTGTATAATATTTCTTTCTTTAAAAACTTTCTAGAATTGTAAGTTTGTAAATTTAAGAGTAAATTTAAAAAACAAAGATCCTACGTTTCACAACTTTACTCGGGAATTTAAAAGGACCAGTTGAACTAGGTGTTACTGGTAATTTTGGCGTTTAAGCTATTAATTAAATGATGCGTAAATAAATCTGAATTATGATGCGTAAACATGTAGTAATAATTAAAATAAATTAAACAACGATACAAGGGCCCAAAAATAAATATAGACAGAAATATAATTGAATATAATAATTTTATGATTGACGGTTGAAAAAATAGTTAACTATAAAGAATTGACGATTTACGATTGACTACGATTTACGTTTACGGTTTACGATTTACGATACGATATTTAATTGATTTGGATTCCAGCTAAACCTCCCCAAAACACAAGAACAATACAGAAATACAATGACAATTTCAAACAGTATTCTTTCGACGTTCAAACAGTAGTCAAATAAGTTCCAAAGCTTTTACGTTGTTAACAATTCCACTCTACAAACTAACAAATGCAATCGCTCTCTGTCTCAACAGACTAACAAATGCAATCCTTCACTGTTTTTCCCAATGATTAAAACTTAAATCTATACCTGTAAGAAACAAAATACGTCAGGCGCAGTAAAAAAGGCAAATCAAGCTTACAATAACAAAGACGAGAAATTAACTGAAGCGAAACTTGCTGTAACACTAGGTAACTCCAATACCTGTGCTGAAGTAACGTTATGTTTATTTCTTATTTATGCCGGCTCTAGAAATAGTTTGCCGCGAGACTACAGTTCTTTATACAGTAAGTTTTGGCTAAGTACGATGATTTTGCTAGAAAAGCTTCTCTCTAAAAATAAAAAGAAATCACAGTTTTTAACTAGAAAGAATACGAGTATATCTTTCACAAAATCGAACGAATTTGATCAATTTTGATAAAACTTGACTGTCATGCTTTACAAAGCTTCAAAGCAATTCACAGTGCCAACAACTGCGAATAGTTACTCAACAACTTTGTACAGACTAGTTTTTAAAACGAATTAGCACCCTAATGGCTAACACAAAATTTACTATTTTGTCCCAACAATTGTATTTTACTATAAAATTAATTTCCAAGGCTCCACCCTGACTCTTGACTACTTAAACACTTAATTAAATAATTTATTTCACGCCGGCGACAAATAGTTTTTAGCTTCACTCAACTGAAATGACAACTGGAATAACAAAAATCATCATCAGTATCATCAATCCAGTTTTAATCCGGTTTAATTTCCAGTGATTAAAAGTGGCCGGATGCATTCCAGTACTTTTGCAACTTTTCTTACACCTTCTCTTTACTTACATTGATCTGCCGCATCTTCTTTCCTTAAACCAATTCTTTTTAGGTTTCCTTCGACTTGTTCCCTCCATTTCATCTTCGATCGGCCCTGTTTACGTTTTCCATCCACTTCATGTAACATTGCTTTCATCAAAACATCTTCCCAGGTTGTCTTAAAACATGATCATACCACCTGACAGCATACACCTTTGCCAGATTATCTGCAGTTTCCTTCAAACCCAACATATCCATCAGCTCCTCGGTATTTTCTTGTCCACCAACTTACACCGTACATTGCCCTCACCATAGATGTTTCTGCTCTTCTCAATATAGCTACTTTGTTTTCTTTCAAACACCACGTTTCGTTTCCATATAACATAGCTGATCTTATACAATATAGTTTTAATATATCTTTCTTTTCATTCGCAAAGAGAAATTTTTTCCTAATGGTATTTACCACACTCTCTAAATTTCTTGCATTTCACTCTTGATCTTGCAGTTACTGCAGCTTCACATTCTCCACTATCGCCAAGATATCAAAATCTCTTTATAGTTTCCACTTTATCACAAATTACTTCATGCTGCACTTATCCCACACCGTTTGTCGCTTTAATACATTTACTACAAACAAAACATCTTGCTGCAATTGGAGTTACTTTCTTCAACTTAGAACACCTAGCATGAATCCATTGGTCACATTTTGTGCATAACACTGAGTTAAGAGTCACCCTTTTGCGGCATGTTTTTACATAGGTCCATTCTACGTTGTATGACTTCACCCTCTAACACACGCAACATCACCTTCGTTTTTTCAAGATTCACCTTCAGTCCCTTGCTATCTAATGCGCTTCTCCATTTTAGAAACCTTTCCTTTACACCTTCCATCGTTTCACTCATCAAATTTTATTCATCAATTTCAAAATTTCACTTATCAAAATTAAAATGGAATAAATTTTTAAATTTACAACGCTCTCTATATAAATTAACGAAAGTTACCAGAAAAAAACAAAAATACTGAAAGTAACAATGATTCATTGATTAATTATTATGCTAATTTTAGCTATCAGACTAGCACTTTGTGAAGTCGCACTAGAATCTTGTGATAAAGCACTAAATTGGCTATAAAAATAATCCAAATCTGTCAAAAACTAAAACAGGTTCAAACTTGCAGAGTTGTAGATCCATTGATAAAGAGGGAGTAGCCTTGAAAAAGGCTGTTTAGGAAAACTCTAATGTTTTCGTGTAGCTCTCATTAGGAGAAATCGCTACAATAAGTAAAGAACTGAAAATTCGAAAGTTTATAAAATATTGTCGTTTCGCAGAGTAAGAAATTATACAAAAGTGCAGTTGATTTAAAAGCACCAGCCACTAAGCGGTTGAAAAGTAAAAAAAAAAATTGTCCTTTCGTCGAGTTAGAAATGCAACAATTTTTATTGGACGGAATTTGGATGTTTAACTTGGCAAAACTATAGTTGTAATTCGAAGTCTGAAAAAAAATAAAATTAAAACCAATATAGATAATAATTATGTTGATAATAATTTAAGCCTGTAAACGAACTCTTTTTGACGGCACAATGCAGGTTTGCTTGAGGTTATGTGGATAGATTCTAATACAGCAAGATGAAATTGAGATCTGGCTTTGGATAGAATTGAAAATTGATCTTCATTGTAGTGAAGGGCGCAATTTGGATGTTTCAGAAGATGAGTGCCAATAACCAAATCACAAATAAGTGTGGAAGAGTTTATTTTACTTTTTCGCGTTGGCTGAATTCTTTCTTGATTGGTTTTGTTGCAGATAGTTTTCGGGACATGTGGGCGGACTCTGTCCTACAGACGTTGAGAAGTTCTGCCTATGTACCGGCATTCGCAGCGGCACACGTATTGGTATACGACCATGCTTTGTTGAGAAGTAGGCAGAACGTCTTTGTGAATTGCAGGAAGAATTCGTCTGGTGGAGAAATTAACTCGCGGTTAAACTGTTGAAAAACAATTTAGAATGTTACTCTTAATTTTTTTTTTAAATATAACAAAAGTTTCACAAATCCACGGTAACTTTAAGTAAACGGGGCATCGTTGAGGACCTTCTGTAGCGTCGCCAAGACGCGAACCAGGTCCGTGTTTGCGCGCTAATTAAAGTTCGCGCATGGCGCCTGGTAATTGTGCGCGCTGCAATTGTCTTCCCTTTGGCGATCTCTGTTATGGTAACGATAGCATGAGACAGTTCTTGCCTTTTTGGTTTTGACCTTGCTACAAGAAGGTTACTTAGTAGAGCCTGCTGGCCGCTTATATCTTTCCCTTTGGAATTTAATAGCCTATTGGCTGAAGTGTTCGGAAAGGAACAAATTTGTTTAAACCTAATTTAAAACTAATTTAATTTGGTGAATCTGATTTGGTGTTTTATATCTAATCTTGTGTATAATTGTAAAGTCTGGAATAAAATAATATTATCTGTCCAAGTTCTATTCATTTCCACTTCCGAACTAACAAAGAGTTTAAACAAATTTGTACGAGTTATAGCGAATTTGGCGCAAGTTTATAACGAATTTGGACGACTTATAACAAATTTGGAAGAATTTATTAAACTTATAAGATAATTCTAACTGAATAAGAACTTAATAAATTATTTGCTTTGAATAAGAACTTTGAACACATTGCAAGAAGCAGAGTTATTTTCGTTCCATTTGTCTGTGGTGTCAACTGACGCATCTCAATTCAAGTCTTGAAGAAAATTCCTAAGAAGTTGGAAGACCGCAAGGAAAACGGTATTTGAACATTTAAATTTGTCCGCTCCAATACAGAGCACGGAAAGTGTTGAAACTTTAAGTAACTAATTTACTATTGTTAATTATATATTGTGTCAATTTACAGGCTTAAATTATTATCAACATAATTATTATCTATATTGGTTTTAATTTTATTTTTTTTCAGACTTCGAATTACAACTATAGTTTTGCCAAGTTAAACATCCAAATTCCGTCCAATAAAAATTGTTGCATTTCTAACTCGACGAAAGGACAATTTTTTTTTTTACTTTTCAACCGCTTAGTGGCTGGTGCTTTTAAATCAACTGCACTTTTGTATAATTTCTTACTCTGCGAAACGACAATATTTTATAAACTTTCGAATTTTCAGTTCTTTACTTATTGTAGCGATTTCTCCTAATGAGAGCTACACGAAAACATTAGAGTTTTCCTAAACAGCCTTTTTCAAGGCTACTCCCTCTTTATCAATGGATCTACAACTCTGCAAGTTTGAACCTGTTTTAGTTTTTGACAGATTTGGATTATTTTTATAGCCAATTTAGTGCTTTATCACAAGATTCTAGTGCGACTTCACAAAGTGCTAGTCTGATAGCTAAAATTAGCATAATAATTAATCAATGAATCATTGTTACTTTCAGTATTTTTGTTTTTTTCTGGTAACTTTCGTTAATTTATATAGAGAGCGTTGTAAATTTAAAAATTTATTCCATTTTAATTTTGATAAGTGAAATTTTGAAATTGATGAATAAAATTTGATGAGTGAAACGATGGAAGGTGTAAAGGAAAGGTTTCTAAAATGGAGAAGCGCATTAGATAGCAAGGGACTGAAGGTGAATCTTGAAAAAACGAAGGTGATGTTGCGTGTGTTAGAGGGTGAAGTCATACAACGTAGAATGGACCTATGTAAAAACATGCCGCAAAAGGGTGACTCTTAACTCAGTGTTATGCACAAAATGTGACCAATGGATTCATGCTAGGTGTTCTAAGTTGAAGAAAGTAACTCCAATTGCAGCAAGATGTTTTGTTTGTAGTAAATGTATTAAAGCGACAAACGGTGTGGGATAAGTGCAGCATGAAGTAATTTGTGATAAAGTGGAAACTATAAAGAGATTTTGATATCTTGGCGATAGTGGAGAATGTGAAGCTGCAGTAACTGCAAGATCAAGAGTGAAATGCAAGAAATTTAGAGAGTGTGGTAAATACCATTAGGAAAAAATTTCTCTTTGCGAATGAAAAGAAAGATATATTAAAACTATATTGTATAAGATCAGCTATGTTATATGGAAACGAAACGTGGTGTTTGAAAGAAAACAAAGTAGCTATATTTGTTTGAACATTTATTACGAATGGAGTCTAATACTCCCGAGATTAACCCGCTTCAAGACGATGTACAAAATGCTATCGAAAGCTTGCGATCTACACTAAACAATAATTACTTAACCGCCGAAAAATTAATGTCGTTGCGTAATCCGGAAATTAAGTCGTTGAACGAGAGCGTTGCTAAAGTAGAAGATTCATACAATGAATTAATGAAAATAATGTCAAGCAATATGACACCTGCGCGAACCATAGCCGATGTAGCAACTAATAAACGCGAGTTTGATGAGCGAATAAGTGACTGGTTCACTCGCACAGGGACTATGGGTTCTAATAAAGATTTTGCCCGTTTTAATGCCGCGCCCACTAGCTCGACTAAATCTAGTAAAAGCTCACGGTCTTCTCTCACGGTTAGGCGACTTCAAGCCACTCTTAATCTTAAAACGGCGCAATTACAAGCTAATCATATGCGAGAACGGGCGGAAGAGCAACAACGTAAGTTACAACTAGATGCGGAAGAGCAACAGCGTAAGTTACAACTAGATGCGGAAGAGCAACAGCGTAAGTCACGACTAGAAACGGAGCTGGAAGAAAGGGAGGCTCTACGCAAAATAGCTCTTGCCGATTTAGAGTGTAAAGTGTGGGAAGAGGCAGAAAGTAAGGATGTCAAGGGTCCCTCCTTTTCTAATCCAAATCCCTCAACTTTGTTAACTCCAAGTAGTGTAGGAACTCAATTTCCAACCGCTTCCATGGCTACTAAGAGGGTTACTTTTGGTCAAACAGCTGTATCAACAGCTAATACTAGCCGTTCTGGTTACGAGGCGAATAGTGGGGCAACGCCCTTGAATGAAGGTGCTTCTCGTCCATCTTTAGATGCTACGCAACATTTACCTACCCGATCTTATTCGCCATTTACCAATACGCCCTACCAACCGTGGCTTTACAACGTCGATTATGATAGTATGTTTTTGCCTAGACCTGAATTTCCTAAGTTTAAAGGGGATCCCCTCGAATTCAAGTCATTTCTTAATAACTTTGAAACACACCTTGAGCCAAGGGTTCATGATGAACGAACTCTGTTTTGCCTCTTGCTTCAGCATTGCAGCGAGGATATACAGGGCCAAATAAATCATTTAGCTGGCCAGGAAGCATGCTACCAAAGGGCCAAGCAAAAACTTGTTCGAGAGTACGGATCGCCATGGATCATATCTGACGCTTGCTATCAAAAACTTAAGGAATTTCCGGCAACAATTGAAAACCTTTTGCGAACTACTAGAGAAGACCCTAGAGATAACAAAAGACATTCCCCGATACACAAATCTAGATACTTTAGATACTCTTACCGCCTTGGTAGGAAAGTTGCCTTATAATTTACGAGGGCGATGGGTGAAAAGGTCAGTAGAGATAGAAAAAACTAGGGGCTTTGTAGCGGAATTTTCCGATTTAGTTGAGTTCGTGAAACAAGAATCTGACGTTGCTAATTCTTTGTTCGGCCTCAGAACTTTGAATGATAAATCTAACCCCAAGTCCAAGCCCTCTAGCTCTAAAGCAACAGTAGCTTTCTTGGAGGAAGAAAATAAAAGGACGGGTTTAGGATCTTGTTGGTACTGCAAAGATACAAGACATAAGTTGCTGAATTGTGCCAGTTTCTTAAACTTATCGTTAAACGAACGTTATAAATTCGTAAAAACAACGAAGTTATGTCACAAGTGCCTAAGTTCTAAGCATCGGACGCCAGCATGCAAAAGGACGAATACTTGTAAGGTCGATGGCTGTTCTGGAGCATTTCACCATACCCTCCTTCATCGATCTGTCGATAGCAAAAAACTTCATACCTGCGAAAAATCCACATCGACTTCCGACACGATTGAAAATACTAACGTATCTAGCGCTTTACTTAGCAATAAAATTCGTGCCGAGAGTTCTTCTGGAACTGTATACCTATGCGTTGTTCCAGTCCGCGTAGCTCACAAAAATAAAAGTATTTTGACCTATGCATTTCTCGACCAAGGTTCTACCCACACTTTTTGCGACAAAAACCTGGTTAAGACATTAAACCTTAACGGTCCTGAAACCAGCATTCAGATTAAAACTATAAACGGGTCGTCCAAAGTCTATAAAAGTATATTATGCGACTTAGAAGTATCTGCCCTTAATAACGATAACTCGTTTTCTTTAACCAATGTACATTCCATTGAAAGTATTTCTCTGCAACCTAACTCAATCCCACCTAAAAGAGAACTCTCTCAATTTCAACATCTTAAGGATGTAAGATTTGACACTATACCAGGCGCTTCGATTCAAATGTTAATAGGTGCTGACGTTCCAGAAATGTTTTGCGTGGGAAATATACGAAAGGGTCCTAAAGGCACACCTTACGCCATCGAAACCCCTTTAGGTTGGTCTCTATTAGGTCCCTCAATGACGCTTTCTTCCCAATCAAACTTCAATGTTAACTTTCTAAGTTGTAAAGATAATGAGCTGCTGCAAGCAACTGAACGCTTGTGGAAGTCAGATTTTGAAAGGGGTACATCAGTATTGAACGTTCCAAACTCTAAGGAGGACAGAGCAGCTTACGACGTGATGGAAACTAGATTATGCCTTGATGGAGGACATTACCAACTGCCATTGCTGTGGAAAGACGAATGTCAGAAGCAGCTTCCAGATAATCTACCTTTAGCTAGAAAACGACTGTTCCATCTGAGGAACCGATTGCTTAAAGACGACGAGTTGAGAAAGGCATACACAGAAGCGATCGAGTCATACTTGAGTGAAGGATATGCCCAAGAAATTACTGAAAAGGATATTCAAAATGCTTCCACTGTGTGGTACATTCCCCATCATCCCGTAGTTAATCCGAGTAAACCTGGAAAGCTTAGAGTAGTTTTTGATTGTGCGGCAAAATTTAACGGAACTTCTTTAAACGACAAATTAATGAAGGGTCCAGATTTGGCCAATAGTTTAATTGGTGTCCTTACTCGCTTCAGAAAGAATAAAGTCGCCCTAGTAGCAGACGTAAAGGCGATGTTTCATCAAATTAAGGTAGAACCCCGAGACCAAAACGCGCTCAGATTTTTATGGTGGAACAAAGGAGACCTATATAAAGAACTGAAAGTTTATAAAATGGTGGTACACCCCTTTGGTGCAACCTCATCCCCGAGTTGTGCCAATTTCTGTTTGAAGCAAACCGCTCGTGAATTTGGTCATTTATATCTATCTATGATATCAGGAGCCGGGCTTCATAATTTCTACGTTGACGACTGCTTGGTTTCAGTTCCAACAGTTAAGGAAGCAGTCACGATGCTACAAAAACTCACAGAACTTTTGGCCCGACGCGGTTTTCACTTGACGAAATGGATTTCTAACGATGACAAGGTGTTGGAATCTATTTCCGAATTAGAAAGATCAAATTTAGGCCAGTTTATGTTAGATAACGGTGTGAAGGAAAAGGTCCTGGGCATTCAATGGCATGTAAAAGGCGATTACTTTACTTTCGACATTCATGTCAACAAAAAATCTTTCAAAAGACGAGGGTTGCTTTCCATGACAGCAAGTGTTTACGACCCCATGGGATTTGTAGCGCCAGTAATTTTGGAGGCAAAATTATTGCTTCAAGATTTGTGCAAAAAGAAAGCTAATTGGGATAGCGTTATCAGCGAAGAAGAAAGAGTTAGATGGTCTCGCTGGCTCGAGGAATTGCCTTATTTAAGTGAGCTTAGGATTCCCCGGTGTTTTACCCAAGTTTACTGCTAGCTATGAGATTCACTGTTTCGCTGACGCATCTTCGTTTGCATACGGCGCATGTTCGTATCTTCGTATAATTGATACAAAGGGTTTTGTCCATTGTTCGTTTCTTTTGGGGAAATCTAGATTGGCCCCAATTAAGTCTATATCAATACCTAAATTAGAATTAACAGCCGCTGTCCTAGCCGTACGCTTATCTTGCTTATTGAAGGCGGAGTTAGACCAACCAGTAGTTTCAACTTTCTGGACCGACTCTACAGCCGTACTTCATTGCATAAAAAATAACACCAAACGCTTTCCTGTGTTTGTGGCCAATCGTTTAACAATCATTGAACAAAATACTGAACTTGATTGTTTGGCGCCATGTGCCGTCAAATTTGAATCCTGCCGATCTTCTCGTGGCATACGAGCTAACTCTAACGAAGTGAAAAGGTGGTTAAAAGGACCAGAGTTTTTGACAAAGCCCCGCACCGAGTGGCCTACAAATAAGTTGTCAAACCTAACTCCGCCCGAAGAATTTATATCGGCTAAGGAGCAGACTATTTGTTCCGCCTTGGAATCTCGTTTTACAGGTGAGCTAAACTCAATAGATAAACTCATTAATCGCTGCTCTAATTTATACAAACTGAAGCGTTTGACGGCCTGGATTTTGAAATACAAATTCTTCTTGCAGAATCGCAACAGTTTTGATTGTAAATTGAAAATCTTTAAACAGATTACTGTCGAGAACTTGCAAAATGCAGAAATTGAACTTGTTAAATACACCCAGAGGCAGCATTTTCCATATTTGTTTACGAAAACATCTTCACATAGATGGCCTTTATTCATGCGAAAGATTAACCCTATTTTTCTTGACGGAGTAGCGCGGGTAGGTGGCAGGCTCGCACAACTTGATATTGACGTAGACATAAAACATCCAATAATTATGCCTCAATGTTCTCATTTGACTGAGTTAGTTATAAGACAGCATCATGACAAACTCGGCCACGCAGGCACTAGTCATACCTGGGCCTCGTTACGACAGTGCTTTTGGGTTGTCAAAGGTGCAGCTGCTGTCCGCCACTCTATAGGTCAATGCATAAAATGTAAAAGACGCAATGCTTCGGTAGGCAAGCAGTTGATGGCTGATCTTCCGAGCTGTAGGGTACAGACAGACAAGCCACCCTTTTATAAAGTAGGTGTTGACTACTTTGGTCCTTTTTTGGTTAAGCAGGGAAGAAGCCGGATTAAAAGATACGGATGCATATTTTCATGCTTGACAACAAGAAAAGTGCACATCGAGGTGGCTAGTGACCTATCTACAGACTCCTTTATAAATGCACTGAGAAGATTTATAGCCAGAAGGGGTCAACCCGATGAGATTTTCAGTGACAATGGCACTAACTTTGTAGGCGCCGAACGTGTTTTGCGCGAATCACTTCAGAGTCTACAACAATCAAAATTGAATAATTTCTGCCTTCAGTTAGAAATTAAATGGCGCTTTAACCCTCCCTATGCAAGTCACATGGCTGGCGCATGGGAGCAAATGATACGCTCAGTGCGCAGAATTTTAAATGCATTAACTCAGATGCAGACATTGACCGAAGAATGTTTAGTAACTTTAATGACTGGGGTGGAGGGGATTTCAAATTCCAGACCTTTGGTCCCATTAATGCTCCATGATTCTGAAGAGGAGCCTTTAACCCCCAACCATCTGCTACTGCTAAGAGGCAACCCTAACTTACCGCCTGGCACGTTCGACACAAACAGCTGTTACACACGCAGGCGTTGGGCCCAAGTGCAATTTTTAGCCAATCAATTCTGGCGACGTTGGGCCAAAGAATTTCTTCTCAATCTTTTGCAGCGGCAAAAATGGTTCAACCGCAATAGAAATTTCGAAGTAGGGGATGTGGTATTACTAGTTGATGACATGCAACATAGATCAAATTGGGTAGTGGGGAGAGTGATTCGAACCTTAACTGATAAGGAAGGCCTTGTGCGAGTGGTCCAAGTCAAGGCGCGCAATACCGTATTAACTAGACCCGTTACGAAATTGTGTTTAATTGAAAAAACGGCTCAGTAATTTGAGTAAATTTACGTTGCATTGTTTATTTGCTATTTATGATAATTTGTTTACGAAGACTACGTTGTTGAATAGTGTAATTTTTGTTTATTCTAAGTTCAATCTCCATTTGTGTTATTAATTTGATGTGTATTTATGTTGGATTTACTTTATTTGTGAACTGCTATTACCGCCGTGTTGACGACGCCTTTGTAATGTTTAAAATGTTAACGTAACATTTTGGGGGGGAGTGTAGCGTCGCCAAGACGCGAACCAGGTCCGTGTTCGCGCGCTAATTAAAGTTCGCGCATGGCGCCTGGTAATTGTGCGCGCTGCAATTGTCTTCCCTTTGGCGATCTCTGTTATGGTAACGATAGCATGAGACAGTTCTTGCCTTTTTGGTTTTGACCTTGCTACAAGAAGGTTACTTAGTAGAGCCTGCTGGCCGCTTATATCTTTCCCTTTGGAATTTAATAGCCTATTGGCTGAAGTGTTCGGAAAGGAACAAATTTGTTTAAACCTAATTTAAAACTAATCTAATTTGGTGAATCTGATTTGGTGTTTTATATCTAATCTTGTGTATAATTGTAAAGTCTGGAATAAAATAATATTATCTGTCCCAAGTTCTATTCATTTCCACTTCCGAACTAACACCTTCTATCGGATGTTTTTGAAACTGCAGGATTTTCTTTGAAATTCTTGCATTGATTACCGACTCTGGGTAACCATTTTTAGAAAATAAAGATCGAATAGTGTCCAGTTCTTGTTGGAGGGAAGATTTTGAGCAGGTTTTGAATGCACGGTTTGTTAAAGTTGCGATCAGGTTAGTTTTGCGTATCTTTGGACCAAACGAGTCCATCTAATATATTCACCAGTAAATTTAGCTTTCATGTAAACAGATGTAGTAAAATTGTTGGTTTATTTGGTGACCAATACATCTAAAAACGGTAGTGATTGGTTAACTTCTTTTTCACTTGTAAATTTGAGCGAGGATGCAAAGAATTCAAATTAGTTAAAAATGTTTCAGAATTCACTTCATCTTGGAAGAGAGCAAATGTGTCGTCGACTTAAGGGTAATGGATTTGAGGTTTGGAAATTTTGTCGAAAAATTTAGATTCGTAAAATCCAACAAAAATATTTGCCAAAGCCGGACCAAGCAAATTGCCCATAGCGACTCCGTCAATTTGCCTGTACATACAATTATTAAAACTAAATTCAATGGAAGATGTTGCAATTTTCATTAAATCAGTAAAAACGTGTTTTGGAATCATTGGCTCAAAAAGATCACCATTGTAGAGAGCTTGACTGCAAATGAAGCAAAGGAAAAAATAAAGCAAAGCCCCAAAGACACTTGCTAAAACTTGTTAAAGCTGATGAATTACCTCAAAATGTTTACCAAGTCATCAGATCCACTGGGTCACATAAGCCTAGAATGTATGGACTATCCAAAATTTATAAACAAAATGCTCCTTGTCGCCCCATTCTTTCCATTATCGGTTCTGCTCAAAACGAATTGGCTAAATTCTTGCTACTCTACTTCAGCCTGTTTTAAATCGTTACTCAATCAATTGCATTCAAGATTCTTTTACCTTCGCTGAAAGAATACAAAAAGTCAGCGTCAATCGTAATAAATATTTTCTTTGCTCATATAATATTTTCAGTTTATTTACCAATGTTCCTGTAGCTGAAACGATCAAAATTTGCAGTCAAGCTCTCTACAATGGTGATCTTTCTGAGCCAATGATTCCAAAACACGTTTTTACTGATTTAATGAAAATTGCAACATCTTCCATTGAATTTAGTTTTAATAATTGTATTTACAGGCAAATTGACGGAGTCGCTATGGGCAATTTGCTTGGTCCGGCTTTGGCAAATATTTTTGTTGGATTTTACGAATCTAAATTTTTCGACAAAATTTCCAAACCTCAAATCCATTACCCTTAAGTCGACGACACATTTGCTCTCTTCCAAGATGAAGTGAATTCTGAAACATTTTTAACTAATTTGAATTCTTTGCATCCTCGCTCAAATTTACAAGTGAAAAAGAAGTTAACCAATCACTACCGTTTTTAGATGTATTGGTCACCAAATAAACCAACAATTTTACTACATCTGTTTACATGAAAGCTACATTTACTGGTGAATATATTAGATGGAACTCGTTTGGTCCAAAGATACGCAAAACTAACCTGATCGCAACTTTAACAGACCGTGCATTCAAAACCTGCTCAAAATCTTCCCTCCAACAAGAACTGGACACTATTCGATCTTTATTTTCTAAAAATGGTTACCCAGAGTCGGTAATCAATGCAAGAATTTCAAAGAAAATCCTGCAGTTTCAAAACATCCGATAGAAGGTCCTCAACGATGCCCCGTTTACTTAAAGTTACCGTGGATTTGTGAAACTTTTGTTATATTTAAAAAAAAAATTAAGAGTAACATTCTAAATTGTTTTTCAACAGTTTAACCGCGAGTTAATTTCTCCACCAGACGAATTCTTCCTGCAATTCACAAAGACGTTCTGCCTACTTCTCAACAAAGCATGGTCGTATACCAATACGTGTGCCGCTGCGAATGCCGGTACATAGGCAGAACTTCTCAACGTCTGCAGGACAGAGTCCGCCCACATGTCCCGAAAACTATCTGCAACAAAACCAATCAAGAAAGAATTCAGCCAACGCGAAAAAGTAAAATAAACTCTTCCACACTTATTTGTGATTTGGTTATTGGCACTCATCTTCTGAAACATCCAAATTGCGCCCTTCACTACAATGAAGATCAATTTTCAATTCTATCCAAAGCCAGATCTCAATTTCATCTTGCTGTATTAGAATCTATCCACATAACCTCAAGCAAACCTGCATTGTGCCGTCAAAAAGAGTTCGTTTACAGGCTTAAATTATTATCAACATAATTATTATCTATATTGGTTTTAATTTTATTCTTTTTCAGACTTCGAATTACAACTATAGTTTTGCCAAGTTAAACATCCAAATTCCGTCCAATAAAAATTGTTGCATTTCTAACTCGACGAAAGGACAATTTTTTTTTTACTTTTCAACCGCTTAGTGGCTGGTGCTTTTAAATCAACTGCACTTTTGTATAATTTCTTACTCTGCGAAACGACAATATTTTATAAACTTTCGAATTTTCAGTTCTTTACTTATTGTAGCGATTTCTCCAAATGAGAGCTACACGAAAACATTAAGAGTTTTCCTAAACAGCCTTTTTCAAGGCTACTCCCTCTTTATCAAAGAGTTTTGTCTATATAGATGGCCACGTCTATAGCGACATTTCGGGCAATTTTAAAATTTTGTGCCACAAAAAAATCTTTTTAAGTACTGAGAAAATTCTTTTAAAAATTATTCTTAACAAAACTTCTCGGCAAAATACCACTCAGCTTTATAAGCTTTCGTTTATTCAACTTTTTCAGATAACTATAAATAAAAAAGAAACAGATAATGATCGAACACAAAAAATTTTTTTTTATTAAAAGATAAGAAGATAAATAAAAAGAATAAAACTTGTTCTTCATCAGCTGTTTAATCAGCTGATAAAATGTTATAGTAACTATTAAACATACAAATGTATGACGTCTTATGATTCACAATAATAATGGAACATAACACTTATGGTAAAGTGGCAATAACTTGTATAACTTCTAATAATAGATTAGTTAACTAAATTGTTTTAAGATCTGGCAACTAAAGTATATTGCATAAAAAACGTAAAGAGCGAAAATAAGGCAATAAGGTATAAAATTAATATTTATAGAAAAGAATCGCTAAAGAACAATACTCAATAATGATCTTTTTTGTTGAGACCGTGTTTTAATGTTTGTAATTTATTAATCTAAAATAGTTCTTTAGCTTTCCGATAATTACTAGATTTATAGAGTTTTTCTATGTTATTGACTTGGATGTCTTCTATGGTATCACCTGTAGTGCTGAAATGTAGACCGATGATAGTGTTTGTGTGTTCCCAAATGCTATGAAGATGTTCGGTTATCCGTGTCTTTAATTTTCTACCAATTTTGCCTACGTATTGCTTTTGACATTTGGAGCAGGTAATTACGTAAATCAAGTTGGTACTGTTGCAAATAATGCGTCAGTGTATGTAAAATATTTTATTAATATGGTTAGAATGAAAGCTGGAATTTTCCGAAGAGTGTTGGCATATAGAACGATTATCTCTGTTGCAATGAAAAACTCCGCACGTGCGGTAAAAAAGTTGTACATATTGATTTTAACGTCGAATTAACTAAAATATCCCGAAGAGTTGGACATCTTCAATAGCGATTACGGTTTTTTTGGAAAAATAGCTTTTAAACAAGAATCTTCTGATAGTAAGTTGTTAAATTTTTTAAAGATTGAATGGGTCAAAAGTGGTAATAAAAAAGTGTTTTTTTGCTAGCTGATTTTGGGGTAGATTTTAGTAAATTTTAGTGGTATAATTCTTCATCAATTATTTTCCGGATATGCTTTTCTTTGTAGGATCGTGAAATTACGTATAAGGTAAGACAAGCAATATGTTTTTCAGAATAGGCTGTAGTAGAGCAAATGCGTTTAATACGTAGTGCTAGACTTTTTGAAATATTTTTGATTACGTGGCGAAGTTCAAAATTAAAATTTCATAAACCTTTTCAATGCTGCTTCACCGCCCTTTCGATGAAATTTCTTCCAAATGGTTCGCTGCTGTCCGAAATTTAAAGTTTTAATTCTCTTTTCGATTGGTGATTTTTCAATGGTGACTGTTAATATTTAAACTCATAATTGTAAATTATTTATTAGAATTTCCATTTCCAAGAGAGTTTTTTCATGGAATTCTCACTTTAACTTTTCGCGCTGCCTATTCGCCTAAGAGGTTATGATAAGTTATGCCTGATTAGGTCCATAAAGCCAAAACAATAACAGCATAATCAATAACCCTAACCCTAACCTAACCTCTAAACCCTAAACTCTAACCCTTTTCAAGATTTTACGAAAAAAAGAACAACATACTGCCACAATGGCTGGCGCCAAATCGGCTGGGCCAAATCGTCCCATCCCGCTTTTTTACTGTTCCTATTTTACTCATTAAAACTACGTTTAACCCTTATACTCCCAGACGGGTCATTTTGACCCGAAGCAAAGTTTAAATGTGTATTATTTGCGTTGTACTTGCTTTTATGCAGTGAGATTTCATAAGTCTTTCGAGTAACCTTCAGAAATACTTTCTTAAGATTTTGAATAAATTATGATTTAAACTTTCGCCGTAACTTGTAGTAGTCGCGTTACTTCCCAAATGGGTCAAATTGACCCAAGCCCAAGAGTGCATTATTTTACATGAATTATATTTTTTTTCGGGCTTCAGCTATAGTCTTAAACAGATGAAACCTGACACCTTTTATATAGTGACACTTATGCATTATAAATGAAACTTTGTTGCAGGCATTGAACCCGTGACTTTTGAACTCGAAGTCCAGTGTGCCGATTCGGCCAGCTCTATTTTCATTTTTTACATTTGTTTCTTGTGCAGAAAGCTGGATAGAATAAGTGGTAAACTGTCTTGATTTTTTAGAAGACCTTTGCTTTTTTGAGTGGAAAAGCTAGTCATTTTAGAAAGCAATCCAGTTGGATTTGCAATGAAATCTCAAGCAATTGAAAAGCTTTTTTGTGGCAATTTTTTTACTTGTAAAGTTTTTGCCTCTAGAAGGTTGAAAGAAATATGAGTATTTTGTCAACAGGATTTTACTTCAAGGTGTTGAGTTCTTGCGTGCAGGGCATACCTGACTGTTGCATAAAGTTAGTCACAACAATGTTGTCAGTAAAATGCTTGGCTAAAATAATCTTTTTTAGGTTGAAAAGGAAACATTGTGTAAGTTTTTTCAGCTAATTCTGTAAACAGTTGTTTCCTTTTTTTGCTATTATTTTGTTTGGGTAAAGTCAAGATGAGCAAGTATCGTACTGCAGATCAAGTTGCTAGTCTTTTTTTTGATGACAATCAGGAGGATTCAAACACGAGCGACAGATTGGATGATGACGACGATTGCAGCGATTATGTTCCTTCAGACGACGACAACGAAGAAGACATTATTCTTTCTGATCCAGAGTATGATTCCGAGGATAATAATGATAATGCAGAAGCTAGTGACGCATCTGGCAGATACATTACAAACACCAGTACTGCACTTTTTACATCAAAGAGTGGTGTAGAGAGTTGGGCAGCAGAACCATTACTTCCACTTACTTCTAAAACGAGCCAAAGAAATATAATAAGAGAAACGTCTGGACTGACTAGATATGCCATAAGAATGAGTGGCTCACTTGGAAATTGTTTTACTTTGTTTTTCAGAGATAATCTTCTGGAAGAAATATTTAAATGGACTAATAAAGAAGGTCAAGGTGTATTTTCAAATAACTGGAAAGATACTACAGTTGCAGAACTAAGAAAAGTGATCGGAACCTTATTGCTAGTTGGTGTATACAAGTCAAGCAACGAAGATCTTTCTCAGCTGTGGCATATGGAACATGGGAGACCAATTTTTTGTAAAATTATCTCGCGTAATCGCTTTCAAAATATATTACGTGTTCTTCAATTTGATGACGCTGCAGCTCGACGATCTGCCAGATCGCCAGATAAATTTTCACCAATTAGAAATGTATTTGAAATTTGGAATAAATCTCTGTTGGATGCATATGTTCCTGGAACCAATCTGACGATAGACGAGTAACTTGTGACATTTCGGGGTCGTTGCCCATTCCGCCAGTACATGCCATCAAAACCAGGAAAATACGGCATCAAGATCTGGGCAATATGCAATTCAACCGCACATTACGTACTGAAAATGAATGTGTACAAAGAAGAGAAATAGGTGAGCCAAGGGAAACAAATCTAGGTTCAAAAGTAGTGCTAAAACTTTTGGAGCCTTTTCAAAAAAGTGGAAGAAATATTACCAGCAATAACTTCTTTACAAATTTGGAATTGGGAAGAAAGCTTCTGATGCAAAATTTCACCATCGTGGCAAAAATTCGAAAGAACAGAAAAGAGCTTCCTGCAGAATTTGTGTCCACGAAGGACCGAAAAGAATTTACTACTCTCTATGGTTTTCAAAAAAAGGCGATGATTGCTTCTTATTGTCCCAAAAAAGAAATGATGGTTACTCTTCTAAGCACCATGCATTTAGACAAGAACACTGAATCGCCTGGTATGGAGAAAAAACCAGAAGTCATTACTTACTACAACGCAAAAAAAGGCGGTGTAGATACCATGGACCAAATGGTGAGATGGTTTACTACCAAAAGAAAAACTCGAAAATTTTATAATAAGCTGGATATCAGCGCTCTAAACGCATTTATTGTATGGATGTCCCTCAACAAAGAAAACTATACTGCAAAACGTGGCAACAGATTGCGGCGGAGTCTACTAATTAGTTTGGCAAAGAAACTGGCTGAACTGCAGGACGAAAATGCAATTCAAATACCAGCTTCATCACCAGCAAATACAAGAAAGCGAAAGCGCTGCTCCATGTGTCCTCCAAAAGCCGATCGCAAAACAAAAACCCTTTGTGAAACATGCAATAGCTATATTTGCAGTGATCATTCTGTTGTGATTTGCAGAAAGTGTTACGACTAATAATCATAAACTCTTTCGCATTTGTTTGCACTGTATTATTGTGAAACATACTTTTGTTTATTACGTCTTCTCTGCTGGAATAAACACCTATATGAATTATCTACAACGTACTTACCTGCCTAAATGTTAAATTTTTCGTAATCATGATTATAAAAATAAAGTATTTGCTTTTTATTACAACACTCATTGACTGGATATATCTATCCCTTTTTATAACACCAAAAGTGTCCTCTTCTAACAACATCCTCTAGCGTAATACACAGAAAACAATATGCGGGTCAAAATGACCCGTATGGGAAGTAACGTGACTCAAAAAGTCTGGGAGTATAAGGGTTAATCAGTTACATTGAGATCTCTTTAGAAAATGCATTGTACTATTGAGAATTGATTTTTCACATATTGCATCCGCTTTGGCCTGGATCCCTTTTAAATGTTTTTTCACATTAATTGTGTTGATTAAGTAATAGCAGCGTTTTTTGATTCTCAGTGATATGATAGTTACTATGCAATTTTATCAGCTGATTAAACAGCTGATGAAGCATAGGTTTTATTCTCCTCATTTCCCTTCTTATTTTTTAATGACAAAAAAATTTTTGACATTTGATCATCATCTGTTTCTTTTTTATTTATAGTTATCTGAAGAAATTGAATAAACGAAAAATTGGTCATATAACTTATATGATGGAATTTGCTTAACATTTATAGATTATACCAATGCTCTTGCTGCTCTTGACAAAATGACGTGATCGCTGCCGGTAAAAACGTCCCAGTAACTTATAACTTTAGACAGTCAATGTGTTGGAATAAAACAATAAAACTACCGTTTGTAATTAGACGTACCATATTTCCGAAGTGATAAACCGGGACGTATTTAAAAAAAAAATTGTCCCTAAAAGAAGTCTTTTTAAAAAAACCTTCACTTTGAATCTATATCGGATTTCTTGATTTTCGTGGCTAAAAAATAGTGTTTTTTTTTAAAAAAAGGGGTATCTTTACCTAAAATTCAAAATACCAGACATAATGGTTAACTGGGCGGAACGCCAGGGCAAAGATCCCTAAAAATCGGGACTATCCCGGCTAAACCGGACGTATGATAAGCCTATTTATAATCACTTGTAAGAATAGTTTTGCGCAGCCTGGGCTGTGAGTGAGTCTGTTCATTGATTTTAAAAATGACAGACTGAAACCGAACCTACCAAAACGGAAGGGTATTCACCCATTCTGATGTTCAGTGTGGGTCTGCTAATCGGCAAACGTCCTTTTCAGGACGGGGCAATGCTAGGATAAAACTTTCCTTTTCAGGGCACATTGCCAACAAGTTCCGAAGACCCACTATTCTTCAGCTGAATATCGAAAGCCTCACTGCAAGCAAGATAAACGTTCTTCATCCCCTTGCTATGCAGTCTTGAGGCACTCGTCATCCTACTGCAGTAGACCCACTGCACTGATGCAGAGAAGTTGGTACTACCAAACTACCAACTAGCTGGGTCTTCTTTAAGCAGGAAGCATGGCCTTGCCACGTTTGTCCACGAGCGACCGAGATACACCCTTTTGGACCAATCTCCACCGACATCGGTGATCGAGTGGCTGTGTGTGGACGTTGATGGTTATAAAATAGTCAACGTTTACAAACCACCACCAACGCGATTGCGAACCCTGGATCTCCCAGTGTTTCCTAACCCCTGTCTGTACGCTGGCGATTTTAACTGTCGTCATGCTGACTGGGGTTACGACGATAACAGTCCGGACGGTGAGTGCTTGGCTGGCTGAGCAATTATTAATTGTCTTGCCCTCCTCAATAACGCCAAGGACGCTGCCAGTTATTATTCCAGCCACTGGAATACTGGCACCAATTCAGATCTAGCTTTCGCTAGCGTAGATCCAAACAGTCGCTTACCGGATAGACCTGTCCTTGACGAGTTCCCCAGGTCACAACATCGACCTTCGCTTATTACACCACCAAGGTGTGCAATGGCAGTGCCAAGCATGCCTGTTAAGCAATGGAACTTCCGCAAGGCCAAATGGAGTTACTACATTGCTTTGACAAAGATTTTGTTGCCGCCTGATTCACTTGATGTGGATGCGGCTTACCAGGACTTCTGTAACACCATTAAGAAAGCAGCCAAAAAAACTATCTCACGCGGATATCGAAATAACTATATTCCGTGTTGGGATCCAGAGTGCAAATCCCTCTATAAAACCTTTCTGCAGTCTCCTCAGGGAGACGACTCAAGCTTGGCTGCTACAGCTCTGCTTGCCAAGCTTGACAGAAAGCGGAGGGATCGATGGTCCGAAGCAGTTCGGAGCATTGACTTCTCACACTCTAGTCAAAAAGCGTGGAGTATTTTGGAACAACTTTACTGGCAGGTCACGACACTCTCCTCGTCACTGTCCCGTTTCAGCCGATGCTATTGCATCTCAGCTGGTTAGAAATGGGAAATACGAGGCTGTTAACCGCAAGTCATCTCGACTTGTCTATGAAAAAGTGTCTGACCTTTGGAGGGCCACAACACCAGACTCAGTAAATATCTCTGACAATATTTCACAGAGAATTTGCTGCTGCCCTCCAACATTTAAAACCAAGTAAAGCTCCGGGTCCTGATTTCATCTGCCCCGAGCTTATACTCCATGCTGGAGCTGCTTTGAAGTCCTGGTTACGTGGCTTCCTTTCTTCCTGTTTGCCCCGACTCAAAATTTCCAAGATCTGGAGAAGAGCGCTTGTGGTCGCGATCCCAAAACCAGCACCCAAGAGTTGGGGACCCAAAGAGTTATCGACCGATATCTCTGCTCTGTTTCCCCTACAAGATCCTCGAGAGGCTTATCTACGCCCGCGTTGAACCATTAATCGATCCACTGCTCCCTAAAGAGCTGGCTGAGTTTCGACGCGAGAAGTCAACCGTAGATCAAGTTGTTCTCCTAACCCAGAACATCGAAGATTTGAGGCTAAAAAGAAGGCCGGTGTATTTATCAATCTGACAGCCGCTTATGACACTGTCTGGCACCGTGGTCTTACCTGCAAGCTGCTGAGACTACTTCCGGATAAGCACATGGTCAAAATGATCATGGAGCTTGTCCGAAATCGAAGTTTCACCCTTACCACCGGTGACAGCAAGCAAAGAAGTTTACGCCGTCTTAAAAACGGCGTTCCTCAGGGATTGGTCTTGGCTCCCCTCCTATTTAACATCTATACGTACGATCTTCCTTCCATGATTTCCAGAAAGTTTGCTTATGCTGATGACTTAGCATTGTTGCACTGTTCTGGAAACTGGAAGGACTTGGAGGGGACCTTAAGCCAAGACATGTCTACACTTTCAGCGTATCTCCAGACTTGGAGGTTGAAGCTCAGTCACAATAAGACGGTGACGGCAGTCTTTCACTTAAATAACCGAGGGGCCAAACGTGAGCTAAAGGTCTACAACAACAATAGACTTTACCGTTTTGTCCAACCTTTACTTATCTTGGGGTAAAACTGAACAGATCGCTCACGTTTCGTCACCATTTAGTGGCATTGCGCAAAAAACTATCCTCGCGCGTCACACTGCTGAGGCGACTCAATCGTGGGCTCGGGGTGGGGTGCTGGAGCTAAAACACTGCGCATACCCACCTTGTCTCTAGTCTACTCAGCAGCTGAGTACTGTGCGCCAGTCTGGTGTTGCAGTGCTCACACTCGTCTCATTGACAGTGTCTTGAACGACGCCTTGCGCATAGTTACTGGATGCTTGCGTCCCACTCCAACGGACCACCTACCTGTACTTTCAGGCATCCAGCCAGCTGAGCTTCGCCAAATTGGAGCAACACTCACCTTGGCTTACCGTGGATCTCTGGATCCCGATCGTATCTTGTATGGTTTTTTAAGTGGGTCCTCAGATACTCGCCAAGTGAGACTAAGATCCAGACGCCCGTTTGTACCAGGTGCGCGGAACCTTTTGGAAAACTTTGCCCGACTTGGCATCCGCGCCTCTGAGTAGAAAAATTACAAATGGAAAACGGACTACTGTGAAAATGCTTCCAGGCTCCGTGCTTTTGTGCCCGAGACTGGTGCCAGGCCTGTTGGGATTTTGTGCCGACCCCGAGCAGCTTGCTCAACCGACTGCGGACTGGTGTTGGGCTATTCCATTTGTCCATGCACAAATGGGGTCTCGCTCCTCACCGAATTGCGAGTGTGGCGCCTCTGAGCAAACCGCAGACCATGTACTAACAGCGTGTCCTATAATCGGGCACCACATGAAGCACGCAGTCTGACGGTTTTGGATGACGAAACTCGATGCTGGCTTAATGATATCACTTCCAGCATCTGGTCCAGGTAGTGCAGCAGTCTGGGGTAGTAAAAGGATAAACCCTCGGCCCCAGTCCTGTTTGTGTCTGATCTGGAGTGGATGCCCTTCAAACAACGACGACAACGAGAATAGTTTGCAAAAAAATAATTAAGTGGGGGATGATGTACCGATTACGCAATCACTACGCAACAATAACAAAGATGATGTCACAGCCGAAAGCTTAAGAATTACTGCAAAAGACTGAAAATCAACTGTAGGTTTATATAGTTAAGATTAGAATTGTGAATAAAATGTGACGTTCCGCTTTGACTGAGCAGTGATTTTATTTCGTATTTGTACGTAGCAATTGCAATATTTATGAAAAAACTAATTTAAGTACTATTGATAAAAAAAATCAGTTTTGTAACAATTTTGCAAAGCAAACCGATTTGCAAAGTGATGTGATTCCTCCTTCCGAAGGAATCACATCACTTTGCAAATTGTCTTTCTGCATTTATAAAAAACAAGTACAATTTAAAAATATCTCATATCTATAAAACTTTTAAAGCATTCAATTATTTTCAGTTAAAATCCAAAACTCCTGTGGCTCTTTGCTCAAATGTTGTCTATAAATTTTCGTGTTCGTGCGATACGAACAAGACATCCATCGGTATGTCCTCCAGACATTTGATCACTAGAGTCCGGGAGCATTTGAATTTCAAAAGTCTACAGGATAGTGCAATTAAAGATCATATTTTGTCGTGTGAAAAGTGTTCTAATAATCGGTTTGATCAAAACAATTTTGAAATAATACGTAAATGCAAATCAAAATTTTGTTCCAAGATTCACGAAGCTCTACTCATAAAAAAGTTAAGTTCAAAATTAAATCGACAAATATTCGCAAACGGAGCTTCATATTTATTGATTATATTTTAATTGTAATATTTTTCCTTTTTTTCTTCAATGACATCATAATCTGAAATTTGATTTGTATCAATTTAGTTTCTCTCTCGTTTTGATTTTAAAATTTAGCCTGTTAGTTAAAAGTACAGCCTTTTTTTAAAAAAATATAGGCTACATTGTTTTTTTGCTGTTGTTAATTTTTATGTGTGTGTGTAAATTTAAAGTTAATTAATATAACTAAAATTGTAGAAACCTGATGAGGGTTGAAGTAAGCTGAAAACGTTCGTCTTTAAACAATAATTTTTTATAACAGGTTACTTAAATGGTGGAAAAGGGACATGAAAAGTTCTGAGATGATTGTGCAATCTATTTTATCTAATACAGGTTTTTTTTATAATCGGTTGTTCTTTAGTTAAATTCAGAAAAAGTTTTAGTAAAATTACTTTAAACTTCAGGAAAAGCCAATTAAAGTTTATTGAATAACATTGCACAACCTAAAGTATTTCAAATGTAAAACTGCTTCAGGTAACTTTAAACACAGACCAAAAAGCTCCACAACCGGTGTGGAAACGGTACGAGTGCTTAAACATATTTAAAAAAAAAAAGAAAACAATTCCTCGACTCAAATTTCAATTATGCTGTTCAACTCATTAAGAAGGTCATGGTTTATTTCGTATTAAAATTAATTACATTTTTTATAAATTTGGTTGAAGTATACCAAAAAATTTTAAAAGTTTCCAAGTGTACCGTGAGTGAAAAACGTTGTAGAGCTTTGATCTAATTCGAGTTTTCATTTTAGGAACAGTTGCAAGTTTGTGTTGTAGATTACGTGGTATGCCTAAATCGAAGATTAAGAGAACTTATTACAAAGATTCTAATGCTCTTTCACGGCAACAGCAATAGCGTCGTCAAAAAGCATTGAGAAATGATGTAATAAAAATTTAGCTTCTGGTCATGATGGCTTACTATAGAAAATGAAACACCACGCGATATGTCTTCCATTTCAAATGATATGGCATTGCTAAATGCTTATGATTCAATAGATGTGCAACAAGAAAAAATCATCGAAAATAGTACTGTTGATAGTGAACCAGAAAATGAAGCAAGGCCTCGTGACAATGATCAAGGAAGGGCAGCAATTAATGCATCAAACCATATAAACAGTGAACTTGCCAAGGAATACTAACGATATCGTTAGTAAATATTGGATGAAAGGTTTAAAAAAATGTTCTTGGCCTCCTGAAGGTACAAAAGACGTCCAGTCTCTCGTTAAAGACCAACGACCGGCTGGAGCTAATTGGTAAGAATATTCTTGCGAAATTCTGTACGAAGCGAGTAAGATACAAAAAAAGCAAAATAACAAAAGCTGTTTGTTAATTTATTAACTTTAAATTGCAGAAAGTTATGAGCGCTGCATAAAAAAAGCTTATAAATATGGTTGTTCCTCGACATCTGCGAGGAAAACTAGTTGAGAAGGTGATGGAAATAGCACCGGTGACGAGTTTGTTTTGCCTGAACTTGAATCTGCACCACCCAAAAAGTAAGTAATTTTTGTATTACCTTCTTGATTAAAGTAATCTTAACGCAAATTTTAAAGCAGTCATCATTATCTATACGTTCTTGTTGCATATTTTTATGACTTATATGTTGAAGAAAAAAAATTTTTATTTGTAATGAAAAGAATTATACGGGTAATTTTTTCTGGTGTTACACAATGGTCGCAAGCAGGAGTTAAAGACAAGGAAATGTTTGTATTGTACGTGTCGCAATCGTAGAAAGATTGAGATTTACTGGTTAAACGTCGTTGTTATCCTGTAGTAATTAGGCATGAATACTTAGGCTTACCATGCGTCCCAATTTTGGCGAGACAATCCCGAGTCCCGGCAGGTTTGCTTTAAATCTGAGACAGATTCGAAGTGAAAACCTTTTTTTTCTTAGATAACGCTAAATTTTTGGGACAAAATTCATAAAATCCGCGACAGTTTCAAAGAGAAAACCGTATTTATCTAATTGTAAACCGCCCATGAAAGTGCAGCGCACCAAATGGCGATAAGAATTTATTATAAGCTGCCCTTGAAAGTAAACCGCATCTACAATTAAAAAACTAAAGTTCTTTAACATTGACGAAACTTCTTCTTCTTCTCCTTTCGGACTTTCCCGTTAGTAAGGGGTGACCACAGCATATCATCATTCTCCACATCTTTCTGTCTTCAATGTCGATCTCCTTCGCACCAACTTCCTTCATATCTTCTTTTACCACATCTAAAAATCTTCTCTTTGGTCTCCCTCTTCTCCTCTTTCCTGGTAATTCCATTTCCATCATCTTTCTTTCTACATACTCTTGGTCTCTCCTCATGACATGTCCATACTACCTCACCCTGCCCTCCCTCATCTTCATTCCTAACTGTTCTACCTTAACAGTACTCCTGATGTGCTCGTTTCTAATCTTGTCTTTTCTCGTCACTCCCATAGTAAACCTCAGCATTTTCATCTCTGCGACTTCCATCTCTTCCACTTGTTTCTTTGTGACTGCTACTGTCTCAAGTCCATACACCATTGCTGGTCTTACCACTGAACTGTACACTTCCTTTTACTCTAGCTGGTAACCTCATGTCACAGATTACTCCTGATACGTTTCTCCATCGTTCCATCCTGCCTGTACTCTCTTCTTTACCTCCCTCTCACAACCACCACTTTCTTGCACCGTTGATCATAAATACTTAAATTCCTTTACTCTTGGCACTTTTGTATCCTCCATCTTTACAGTTTTGTCATCATTTCCTCCATTTACGCAAAGATATTCAGTCTTCGACCTACTTACTTTCATTCCTCTTCTTTCCAATGCATACTTCCAGGATTCTAATCTCTGCTCCACTTCTTCCCTGGTCTCTTCACAAATCACAATATCATCAGCAAACAGCATCGTCCATGGTGGTTCTCTCCTTACTTCATCCGTTAGCCTGTCCATTATCACTGCAAACAGGAATGGACTTAACGCTGATCCCTGGTGTAGTCCAACCTTAACTTTGAAACTTTCTGTAGTTCCTACTGCACACCCCACCACTGTTTCGCTTCCCTCATACATATCCTGTACTAGTCGCACATACTTTTCCACTATTCCAGATTTTCTCATGCAGTACCACAGCTCTTCTCGTGGAACCCTGTCGTAAGCTTTCTCTAGGTCCACGAATACACAATGAAGCTCTCTTTGACCTTCCCTGTATTTTTTCATTAACATTCTTAGAGCAAACATGGCATCGGTGGTTCCCTTTCCTGGTATAAATCCATATTGCTGTTTGCTGATCTCCACTCTATCCTTTAACCTGCCTTCAATAATTCTTTCCCATACTTTCATTGTGTGGCTCATTAGCTTTATTCCTCTGTAGTTTCCACAGCACTGTGCGTCCCCTTTGTTTTTATAGATTGGGATAAGCACACTCCTTCTCCATTCTTCTGGCATCTGTTTACCCATTAATAATCTGTTGAACAGTCTGGTCAAAAACTTTATCCACATCTCCCCATGCACTTCCAAACTTCTACTGGCAACTCATCTGGTCCAACCGCTTTACCTTTTTTCATCCTTCTTAATGCGTTCTTTACTTCTTCTCTACTGACACAATTTACCTCTTCGTTAACCACTTCTGTTTCCTCTGTCCTAGGTTCTCTGTTATTTTCCTCGTTCATCAGTTTCTCAAAGTACTTCTTCCATCTCTTTAACACTGCCTCTGAATTTATCATAACATTACCATTTTCATCCTTTATAATCCTCACATGCTGTACATCTTTCCCTGCTCTGTTTCTCTGCTTAGCCAATCTGTACAGCTCTTTTTCACCTTCTTTTGTTTCCAATTTAGCATACAAATCATCATACACACGTCCCTTTGCCATTGCAACTGCCTTCTTTGCCTTATTTTTCTTTTCTTTGTATATCTTTTTAGTATTTTCATCTCTTATTTTGTCCCACGCTTTCTTTGCCTCTTTCTTTTCTTTTATGCTCTTTTGAACTTCCTCATTCCACCACCATGTCTCCTTGTCTCTTTTCCCAAATGTCACTCCCAGTACAGTTTTAGCTCTTTTTCTTGGCATATTTCTGCCGTTTTGTCCCACTCATCAAGTAACCCATCCTCGCCTCCCAAAATCCTGGTCATCTCTTGTCTAAACGCTTCTTGATAGCTTGTCTCTTTCAGTTTCCACCATCGTATCTTTGGCTCTACTTTCTCTGCTTTTTTCTTTTTCATCATAAGAGACATTTTGCATACCACCATACGGTGCTACTTTGCAACACACTCATTCAATATTACCTTACAATCGCACATTTTCTTCAGGTTTCTCCTTCTGCACATCACATAATCTATTTGGGTACTTTTTCCTCCACTCTTATACGTTACCCTGTGTTCATCTTCTTGAAATAAGTATTGACAATCGCTAAATCCATCCTTTTCCCAAAATCCACAACCATTGATCCTTCCTTATTTCTTGTTCCAGCACCATACCTCCCCATTATTTCCTCATCCCCTATGTTTCCTTCGCCACATGTCCATTAAGGTCTGCACCAAGAACTATCCTCTCTTCTGTTGATATACTTTCTATCAATCCATCCAGGTCTTCCCAAAAATCATTTTTCTCCTCCATGCTGTTGTTAACCTGTGGAGCATACGCGCTTACTATATTTAGGATGGACCCATTTACTTCCAGCTTCATGGCCATCAGTCTTTCTGACACCTTCTTCACCTCCAGGACACTTTCAGTCAGCTTCTCCCTCAGCGCTATCCCTATCCCATTTTTTCTTCCATCAGCTCCGTAGTAAAATATTTTACATCCACCTCCAATGTTCCTTGCTTTACTCCCTTTCCACTTAGTTTCTTGTAGGCACAATATGTCTATATTCCTTTGCTCCATTATATCTGCCAGCTCTCTTCCCCTTCCAGTCATCGTACCAATATTTAAGGTATCCACCCTTATGAGAGAGCATCTTCCTTTCCATGCTTCTCGCTGCTTCTTTACTCGCCTTTCTCCTCTCTTTCTGCTCTTATTTTCACTTTGTTTAGCAGTAGGATAATTTCCGCAGGTGCCCTGCTGTGCGACACCTGAGGCGGTCGTTGGTAACTCGGGCCGCGATCGATCCGGTATGGATTGACAATGATTACGCATTTGTATAAATCTGGCAAAAAAGTTTTACGCCGGATGCCCTTCCTGCCGCAACCCTTCCCATTTATCCGGGCTTGGGACCGGCATCAAGAGACACAGAAATGTGCCTCTGATGGCTGGGTTTTTAACATTGACGAAACAAGAATGAAAAAAATTAAATCCAAAAAACGTGTATACAAATTTCGGCTATTATTCGTATATTATAAAACAATCTTTACAGTAGCTTTCCACTTTTTTAACACCTTGGCTTTTAATATCAAGCAGCAGGCATCGACTGCTTCTTTATTTTGCTTCACTCACATTTTGGTCGGCGATAAGCCGATTTGTGCTGCTGCACAAATTCAGTGCTTCCAGTCCAGATACCACGTCTATGCTCAAACAATAAAAACCACCCTAGCTTTTCGGTTTTTCGTGATAGTTACATTTCTCAATTTGTAGCGAGTGTTTAGAACAGGGGTTCATAAACTTTTTGAGTCCGTGCCATCTTTTTGTCCTGCAAACAAAACTCGCGCCCCCTTTCTAAGATGCCAACGAATTCCGTCCCAAAAATCATAATGTTCTTTAAAGAAGAAGGTCTTCATTTAGATTCATTCTCGTATTTATCAAATTTCCTCCCGATATTGTAGTGTTCTCTGAAACAAAAATGGTCTTCGACCATACTTTCGTAACAATTTTTTTGCCCAAATTTTCAAAACTTTGGCGCCAGGTTTAGTTTGCAGCCAGTTGTTCGCTTTTTTTTGACACTTTTTTTGAGAACACTTCAATTTTGGGGCAAAAATCAAGAAATCTGAGACTGATTCAAGTGAAGAGTTTTTTTTTAGAGGACACTACTTTTTGAGGAAGAAATTTGTTTCCATTAACAAACGTCCCGGTTTGCTTCTTCGGATATATGATATGCGGATGTATACTGTATGAAATGACATGATGAATATGTTTTGCAAGTGACAAGAGCGCGATTGCGACATCACGGTTTTTTATTACACTGTATATGCCGTAATGATGTCATATTTTTGAGTTCGCAGATTTTGCACACCCAAAAAAGTTTCGAATTCGGCGGCTATGCCTAATTTTTATTTGCCGTAAACAAACAGATAATCTATTGCATTGTTTAAGAAAGGAAAAATTTTTAATTCTTCAATTGTCATTAAAATTTTTTTTTTCAGACGTGCTCGTTCTTCGTCTAACCACAAAAAGCTTCAAAAGAATAACCCCTTGCATAACAGTACAAATGCTGTCCATCTTTTGGGGTTAGGAAGGAATCTCAGAGCAATTGAAGAGCGTCAACGGCAGCAATATACATTGCTTCAATAACAAACAAAACTTCTGCAAAACTTGCAGGATGAAATTCAAAGTTTAAAAGGAATTATTGAAAAGATGCCCAACTTGCCCGCAGCAGAACCGGGAAGAGAAAAAATGTCTTCAGCATTTTACCCGGCGGAAACAGAAAACGATCTCGATGATATTCTCGAGCGGGCAGTTTAGGTTAGTTCTTTGTCAAGTCTTAAAAAGTACTAGTTATTTGATCAAAAACATTTTTATAACTCATTTCCTCAAACTGATTATTAGCGGTGCAATGCTTACTTACGTATATATAAAATTTACTGGTCTCCTGGAGTTCGGTAAATTAAATATTTTTTCAAAACAAGAGTCAGCACTCTTAGCTGTTTTTGATTATGTTTATGGCACTCAATGTATTTTTAAATTTTATTTGAAATTAACACAAACAATTGTTAATGTATAGGATGTTCCGTCTACTGCTAAGAGAATTGATGGCAAAGATTTGTGGTGCAGCGTCAAATCGTTCATCAGACTGTTTATGAAGAAAAACTTGACTTCGCAATATTTGTGGACGGGTGTGAGTGCTCGACGAAAAAGAATAAAAAAGTCATTTCGGGACTCGTCGTTGAATCGTTTGTTATCAGGTATAATCGGACAAAAAATTATGTATTGATTTGCTATTTAATTGCAACGAATAGTGTTATTGTTTTTTTGTTTTATATTCGTGCATTTATATCGTCTACTTTAGGGCTGTCCAACCTTTTTGAGTCAAGGGCCGTTTTAACTTGTAAAAAATATTCAATGTCGAGTTTTAATTATTGCTTTTATTTTTGAATAAAGATTTAACAGCAGTTAGACCAGTGGTTCTCAAAGTTTTTTTCATATTCCTCACTTACAAACGGAAACACTGTCAATTCCTCCCCAAGAGAAATCATAAATATAAAATTGCGACAAGGTGTGTAGGCCCACTACCTGAATATGGTTCCTGTGTCTTTTAGAGATTTATCTCAGGGCTAGAATTACAACATTGCAAACGAACAATTTTAGAAATAACAATTTAAAAAGACTTCAAAAGAACAATTAAAAAAGTTTTACCAAACAAATTTAGAAACAAATTGTTATTCATAGTTAATAAGACCCGTGAGCCTCATGCTGATACGTTAGCAAAGAAAATCGAGAAGAGAAGCATGTCAGTTTTGCACGAAGATCTCCACGTATGCAAATATCCAGTGTTCCTCTTTTCTTTGTCAAAATGTCTGTAACGGCGCTAAAAGCAAATTCAACTAAATAGGTAGTTGGAAATGGCAAAAGTGTTTGCTCTGCCAGTTGAGCTAATTCAACATACTTGGCACAGACCTGCGGATCTAACCACATCAGCTGGTTTTTGGATGCATAAATCGGTTTCATTGCATCATCATGTTGCAAGTGTAGTAGCTCATCAGCCAGATTGCTGTCCATTGCTAAACCTTCCTCACTTTCACAATTAAAGAGAAATGGCTGTGCAATCCATGAGGGAAACTTTATCAGTTTTAGATTTGAAAATCTAGAGTTCAACTCAACAACCAGCTTTGAAAGATGTTCCAATATTATTCGGAGGATGTTATCACTTGATTCACCTTTGCCAAGATGTGTGAATCCAGAAAAGTTTTTTCTTGAAATTTGGGCAGTAAAATACTTCAGTTTATCAATAAAGGCAAGAATTTGGGTTTTGCAGTCCATTAGTGTCTTTTGTTTACTCTGTAGTTCCTTGTTCAAAGCATTTAGTTTTCCAAAAATATCCGCGAGATATGAAATCAATGCTTTAGATTCGCTTGAATTTAAAAACTGAAATTCTTCTCTGCCACCAACAAATTCCAATATCGCGTCATACAGGACTACAAATCGTTCCAAACAGTTACCTTTTGATAGCCATCGTACACGAGTGTGCAGAAGTAGCCTTATGTGGCCTTCCTCCATCTCCTCACACAACTGTTTGAACATCCTTTCATTTAAAGGACGGGATTTAATCCAGTTAACTACACTAATAACTTTCTCTAATAGTTGGTTCACTTCACGACTAATTGATGCAGCTGCCAAATTCTCTCTATGAATAATACAGTGTACCGCCATCATTCTTGGGTTGTCATTTTTCAGAAGCTTCAGTACTCCGTTATGTTTTTCCATCATTGCAGGAGCACCATCAGCAGCAACAGAAATAATATTGGAAATTGGAATGTCATTTTCAGTGAAATACCGTTTGGCTACATCATAAATATCTTGAGCTGTAGTGGTTGTTTCCAAAGATTGGCAAAAAATCATTTCTTCGACAAATTTGAAATCGTATTTGAACCTAGCATAACCCAGAAGTAAGTTTCGCTATTTCGAACGGTCGATTCATCCAGAGCCAATGAAAATTTTGTCATACGAAGAATATCATTCAATTGTGACTGGATATCGGTGAAAATTTCGTCTATGCGGCGTCGAACAGTATCATTACTTAATGGCAGACTGGCAAGTTGATGGCCTGCTGTTCCACTGCCAAGCATTGTTGGGTGATATACGAGTACTCGTATCTCAAACGCTGGTTTGAGCAACTCTTCGCCATCTGTGTGCGGTCGAGATTTCTTTGCCAAAAGAAAACTGAGTTCATAGCTAGCTTGCAATCCACGTTTATTCAAATTAGTTTGCGCCTTAAACATGGATGCTAGTGACATTTGCCTATTTTTCTGCCTATGCTCGTTAAGACGTTGGAAATATTCGAGAGGTTTCTCTGCATGCTCTGTGTGCACATTTTTTAAATGGTCTTCCAGTTTCTTGTTTCTCATCGAATCATTACAAAGAGATTTACAGCACAATAAGCAGTATGGTTTTGTTTCATCAGCGTCATCTGGAATGAATCCTAGCTTTAGATAACTCACAGAGTATCCACGAGTCTTTTTTCTCTTGCTGTTAGAAAATGACAAAATCTTTTCTGAAGTTCTCTTTTTTGACATTTTGCAGAATTTAAATTACTTTACGTATGTTTGAATATTACTTTCGTACTACTTATTATACAAAATATAAAAGAAGTGTCTGTAATAAATGCTAAAACATAAAAAACTGTTACAGTCTACCAAAGGTTTATAAAAACTAAACTATTTCAACAGTCACTGTTATCAGTTAGGGCCACACAAAAGCAACACGCAGGCCTGTACACTTAAGGTCGTATACTTTTCTTCTTCTAAGCAAGCGCTTTTTAGTTACTGTTGCACAGTAGCCTATTCTCTGGACAAGGTATTACCAAGTGTGCTGGATTGTGCCATTACAATGTTGTCTACTCTATTACATCATAAAGGTGTAATAAAGTATTAACACTAGAAAGACGGGAAATTTTCCCTACCTAAAAAGACGGCTGCGGTCAATTTTGACCGCATCAGTATTTCGCGTTAAAATTTATTTAATAATGACCAAAATTGTTTTAATTATCTGTTGAATATATATTTACAACTACTTTGAGTATTTTTAATTGACATTTTTGGTAATTGCAACAAATTAAATTATAATAATAGTTTCTCATGATCTTTCTACTGCACAAGAAGAGCAATTTAATAAATGTAAATGTAGGATGTCTACCTCAGCAAGACTAAAAGCATTTATGGCAGTTGATGCTAGACTTGTTTTTACTTAGTTGTAATTGGCATTGCTTCTTTTTTCCCAAAGTTTGACTAGAACTTTTTAGCACCATCGTAGGAAGAGAAGAAAAATTGATTTTTGTAGAAGGATCGCGACACATTTTTTTTATTAGCTGAAGTAAAAATTCTATTCTGGTGAAGCTCTTGCCTGTTACTTTAGAGTACATTATATATGCATTGATGCATGCGCAAAGTATAATGTTAAAAAATACAGCCACTGGCCACCTTCTTGTGGCACTTTTGCAGGTATCATAACGCGCCATTGGGTCCGAAATATCTACACCTACTTTTGACGCGCTGTAACTCTTGACTGTTTCTGGTAATTTTTTGGTTGTAATTGGTCAACAAAAACTGTTGTGCATTGAACTTAGCATATAAATCAACTTTAAGTTTTTTGCGTTATATATAGTTGAAGTGGCATTAGAAGGAGATTGGTACATTCTGATATGTATAAAGACTTGCCTTTTATCATTTCCTCAACTTTTGGTACCTCTTTTCTTTTCTTTTTTATTGTTCCAAGAAGTGTAGTTTTTTCCACTTTTAGTTTGTTTGCTAAATTAATACTTGTTAATTAGTTATTCATTATCACGTTGTACCCTTTTTTTAAGAATGGTTGCATCAACCATAAGCAGAAATCTGTTGGTAAGTCCTTTTCCCCGTTTCTTGTTAGGTCTTTACTAAGATAAGGCTTACCATTGCAAAGATATTTTAAACAAACATCAACCAGAAGCCCAAATTTATGCCTAATTTTTCTGGCTTTTTTGGCATGTATTGGATGAAAAGGCACCGAGTTTTGCACGGAAACAGTTGTTCCTCAATAGTGAGATCAAAACTTGGCACTAACATTTTTTATAATTTTCAATAAAATTGTTCCAAGTTTCTAAAAGAAGACAAAATTTATCTTTTTGTCTTCATTTGAAGCGTGTTGAACAGTTATCAAATCACAAATGCTTTATCAGTTCTTTGTAACGATTTCTATTGATTATCTTGCTAAGGATTAGATGCCCCCACTCCTTACTCTATAGTTGATGAATTGGAGTGTTTTTTTTTTGTCAAAACGCCACTTGCTATTTGAAGACCAATAAATTTTTCCAATGCGCAAAGTTCTACAGAAAAGATTTTGTCATCAGTTTGTCCATGCTTGATATTATATTTTTGAATTGAACGAAGCATGGACTCAACAATAAACAAACAAAATGCGCAGAGTGGTCTTTTTTATTGGACACCTTTTTGAGAATGTAATGTTGGTCCCGATCTTTGAGAAAAAATATTTTTACCTGCAGCTCTTCCTCTGTTTACCCTGTCGCTAATTCGTATCCATGAAACGTCGGCTCTACTTGATAGAGCATCCCATTGATTAATTAAAGATTGTGCCTCATTAAAATTTTTGGAAATTGGTTGATCGCTGGGTTTACAGCTGTCACAATCCGACAAATCAGAATTTTCAAGAATAATTTGCATTTCCGATCACGCCGTTATACCCTCATTTTTATAACATGAATTATCAAATTCATCTACTTGTAAAGACCTGATTGCTTCTGCGGTTGTCAGTCGTCTTGCAGTAACCATGATTAAAAAATATGTTACTATACAAGTACTTACTCAACGAATAAAAATCTACTCTTATAATAAATGTTATGCTGCGGTAAAATATACTAAACTTCAAACCAGCATGTTATTACAGAAAGTTTTTCAAAAGAACACAATTTCAAGGTGATAAGTAACTGAAATGATAGTAAATCAAGTTTATTTTATAAATAAACTTTTCTACATTTTCTGTTTACATTTTCTTTTTAAAAAATCAAATAAAGGTTAAAATTGTGAGCGGCATCTGCACATATAAACGAATAAATGTTTCATCAAACAGCCCTAATTTTGACGTAATAAAAAAATAACAAATGAAAACCAACAATCAGGTAGACAGATATTGTTTACATAATGTCTAGTTGACCTAAATTCTCTAACAAACTATTTTGATACAATCTAGCATAGCTATCGCTATGATAAAATTCTATGCGGTCAGATTTGACCGCTCGTCTTTCTAGGTATATTCTTTAATTGCACTCGTTTGAGAAGTTAAATCAAAAATTTTTTTTGCTTCCAGATAACTTTAAGCAAAAAGAAAAAAACTCATTGGATGACAAAAGTTGAATTTTAAAAGCCAACGCTGTAAAAAGAAAAACAAAATTTAAAAGCGGTCAAAATTGACCGCTCGTCTTTCTAGTGTTAATAAAGTTGGTTGGTAATAAATTATTGCATCATAATAAAGTATTAAAAAGTGTAACAAACAAATTAAGGTTATAGTAATAGCATCATTAGGTAAATTTAAAAAATTTTATAACATTTACTCAAATTCCTCCTCAATTCCTCCTTTAACAAATTTTCCTCCCTTCAAATTAAGAATTCCTCCTTTAGGGAGCCAAGTGGCTCACTTTGAGAAGCAATGAGTTAGACTCTAGTTTTACCGAAGATCATGAACAAAGATTTTAATAACATGCCTGGTATCAACAACAGCAAAATTAAACACTTAATGTGGTATGTATAATGGAGTACAGTAGATGTTCCAATTTTCAATTGTACTTTAAGTAATTCTTATTTGTTTATGCAATAACTATAATGAAACCATTGTTCTAATATTTTTGTTTTATGCCTTTTTCTAAAGAATGCTGTTTAAACTTATTTTCCTTTTTTCAGACACTTTAGCGCACACTGTGCACAAGGATGCACCGTATACTGAAATAGAGACAGCTGTTGGCACAGTTCTATGCCCAACCGGGGGTTGGGAAGGAGGAAGAATAGAAGAAGGTGCAATAGAAGGAAGAATTTGTCATTGCAAAGAAATTCTGATACTGAACCAGTGTCAGAAACTTGAAGGTATTTGTCGTAACTTTTTCTTTTTGCTAATTTTTTTTTGCTGCTTCATTGTTCGTTTCGATTTTAATAAAAATTGTTAACATTTACTGAATGTGTTGAATTTACTTCCCAGTTCACTGAAAATTTTTTAATTATTTCAACTGTCAGCCAATCTTAATATTAAACCATAGGTTGCGATTAAGGCGTATGTAAATCATTCTGTTGTATTTGTCAAATACACTGTTAACACAAAATAAAGTTGAAAAACAAAAATTTTTAAAAATTAACCACTTTAAATAAATATTAATCATCTTAAAAAATTATAATATTTATAAATTTAATTTTTTTATAGGGTCAGATCTTTTACCTTTCAATCAATCGTAGACTCTGAAGTAGAATATAAATTTATTTTCTCAAATGTACTTAAATAAACAAATTACAGAAATATTTTGTACTTAAACATAAAAGTTATTTCTGTTTGGCACAAAAATATACTGTATATAAGTGTTTTAAACTACAATATTTAGTCATCCGTAAATCTACTGCACAAGAATTTATTCATACTGGACTTTATATAAACAAGGATTTATTAATGGCCCACTTTACGGTACAAGAATATATCCTTGTTCTATCATTGCTTTAAGAATGACATTACCAACGGCCGACTTAAATTTGCAAGAATATAATCACGTTTTATTCCTTGCATAAACATGGATTTATTAAAGGCCTATTTAGGTGACGAGAATACATCCCTGTTTCATCATTGATTTAAAAATGATTTCATCAACAGCCAACTCAATCCTGCAATAATATATCTATGTTTTATTTCTTGCATAAACATGGATTTACTGAAGGCCAATTTAGGTGACGAGAATGCATCCTTGTTTTATCATTGATTTAAAAATGATTTCACCAACGGCCAACTCAATCCTGCAATAATACATCTATGGTTTATTTCTTGCATAAACATGGATTTACTGATGGACTATTTAGGGGACGAGAATGTATCCTTGTTTTATCATTGATTTAAAAATGATTTCATCAACGGCCAACTCAATCCTGCAATAATATATCCATGTTTTATTTCTTGCATAAACATGGATTTACTGAAGGCCAATTTAGGGGACGAGAATGCATCCTTGTTTTATCATTGATTTAAAAATGATTTCATCAACGGCCAACTCAATCCTGCAATAATACATGTTTTATTTCTTGCATAAACATGGATTTACTGAAGGGCTATTTAGGGGACGAGAATATATCCTTGTTTTATCATTGATTTAAAAATGATTTCATCAACGGCCGACTCAATCCTGCAAGAATATATCCATGTTTTATTCTTTACATAAGCAAGGATTTATTGATGGCCAAGTTTATTGTACAAGAATAAATCCGCGTTTTAACCTTTGAACAACCATGGTTTTTCCTTGTATTTATCCATGGCCTGTAACATTTCGAACCATAAATCGAGAAAAAATCATTGGCGAATCCTAGGCTTTATCAATGAGTCAAGCTAAAATCGAGAAAACTTTACAAGGATATTTTCTAGATTTATCCATGATTTTTATGACTGGGGAGCTTATAATCCATGCTAAAGCTGCTTTGAAGTTTTGATTACATAACTTTCTCTTTTCACGTTTGCGTCAACTCCAATTTTGAAAATCTACGGAAGAGCGCTTGTAGTCGCGATTTGAAAGGCTAAGAAGGTTGTAGAAGACCCAAAACGTTATTGGGAAATTTATCAACTTTACGTCCCCTGAGGAAAATTTGAGACGCTTACTGTTACAGTAAGTTTCGAACCCGGTTTACTTTGGACTTTCGTTTCAGTTAATTTCGCGTCTTTTGTTATCTAACATTTGATAAAAGCCACTGCAAGTTTGACTTGCCTCTCACCACTGCACCTGAAGTGTTTTGTTTTCTTATAAATTTAAGTTTAATTATTGAGCGAGGGAGAGTGGATTTGTTAGCTCTGTAAAGGCTTTTTGAATTTATCGATTACTGTTCGAACGCCTATAGACTAGAATACTGTTTGAAATTGTTACTGTGTCTGTGTATTGTTTTCTTGTGTTTCTGGGAAGGTTTTGGCATAGAGTCCTAATTAGTTACAAATCGTCAATCGTTTCACAGAAATCTTTAATTTTCATAGCTCAATCATATAATTGTTATATTTGAAGTTACACAATTTCTGTCTTCATTTGTTCCTTGTATCGTTTGTTTAATTTGTTTCAATTATTAATACATTTATTTAATTTAATGAAGCATTGTTTTAACTAATTGCTTAAGAGATCAGAATACCAGTAACACAATTATTTTTAAGAAAGCAAAAGCCAAAATTTGAATCGATCTATATAGACTTCTGTTTATTAAAAAGTTTCGCGGCACACTTGGAAATCTTTCGCGGCGCACAGTTTGAGAATCACTACAATAGACCTTTTTCCAACTACTGAGTGGACATGACAACCCTTGCTAAGCTGAGTAAGCTTTGGCTTTATTTAGTTTATTTTACAGCTAAGTCATGAGCAAATAGCTTATTTCGGTAACTTGCTTCTGAGTTAGGAGTATAAAATTATCTTGCAATCTTTTAGCTAAGTAATCAAAACTAATTTCTTGCAGTTATCAAGCTAGATTTTGCTTGGAGTCAGATACTTAATTATTTATTTAGGAAATTTTTCTTAACATCTTTTACACTGCAGCTTGCGGTAATTTTACTTTTTAAAATTTATTAAATTCCAATGTTACATGGTTTAAATTCAAACCAAAATTAGGCAGTTGATTAAACTATTTTGTAACTGTATTTATGATAAATAGATTTTGTTAATTTAATTTACAAATACTAACAATTTACTTGATTGTGTCAACATTTTGTAGAAATGAGTAAAATAATTACATTCTTGTTACAAATAATAGATTAAAGTCGGGTAATATGGACACCTTAAGCTCTCAGCAAAACTGAGTTGTTTCCAAAACAATATATTTTGCTGATTAAATGTCATATTTTACTTAACCCTATTCTCAAACTTTTTCGAACTATTGACTCCTCAACGGCCGGGCTTTAGAAGCCCACCAAATCAACGATTTATAACTCCAAAACTACTTAAGCTATCTTTATGAAACCTAAAGCAGAGTAAAGATCATTTATTTAACTTTTGTTAGAGCAAACAAATTCGTTTGGTAAAGTATGCAAAATTGCAATTTAGCAAGGTCACTTCAATTTTTACGTTTTAGACACTCATTTAACAAGCGTGAAATGCGATTGTAACAGATTCGCTGTTGTAACAGTCGTAAACTTAATTAAAAATTAGATGTAAAGAGAGACGACAATTACAAACAATGAAGAAGCTAAGGAAGCTTGTTTCATTGTTTGAATGGTCGAGTTATGAAAAATACTTTAAATCAGTTTTATTTACTTGCTCACATGTTTTATCCACATGTTTTTGTGGTTACTAATAGTTATTGCTGCTTTTTTAAAGGATAAAAAAACGAAATTTTTTTTTACATAAAAAAGAATTTGAAATTGGGTATGTTTTGATATTTAGCAGTATAAAGATATCGACTTACAGATATTATAAAACCAACAAAATTTTATCTTTTCACTGTTTACTTATTTCACCGCCGCAAAAAGAGTTTATAATTATTAAAATGAAACTGCGCCATTGCATTACTTTATAATAAAAACAATGAGAAAACAATATTATTCTATATAACTGCTACTGTTAGTCATGGAACATATCTCGGCATGGCATCAATCAAAGCATGAAGCGCAAATTTGTAAGCAGTGCCGCAAACACGTGGAAGAGCCGCTTATTTGACACAGATTTCGTTATTTGTTTATGTTTTGTTTTTGCATTTGTTGGCCTGGTCCAATTTCATTATCATAGCAGAGACAACAACGTTTCCTAAAATTAGATTTTGAAGCATAATTTCGAGGTGTAAATGTTACAACAATAGAATCACTTTCACTGAAATGACTTTTGCCCAAAATTTATTTAATTTTTTGTTGAACATCAAACTGTAAGTCAAGTCAAAGCCCTTCTTTCAACGTGCGGTTGAATTATTGCTGGCGCGAGAGGTCGCAAGTGTCGTTTTGATGGGAACGGAAAAAGATCGTAGATGTTCGTTTTTTATTATATTTTGTTGTTCTGTTAGAAAAAACATTTTATGCCACTTTTCCAACGAGAAAGTCTTTATCAACAACTCTAAATTACAGTTTATAAAAACTAGAGTGCCCAATAAAAAATTTCTTGAACAGCAATATTCTAACATTTATGAAAATTTGAGATTCACATTGGTTTATTTTGTCACTTTTGCAAATATTTGCAAATATTCGTTTAACATATAATTGAGATTAAATGTAAGACAACGTGACTGGAAAATAACCATAAGGTGTCTTAGTCAAGCAGTTACTTTTATTGTGTCATGCAAAATGAAAAAAAATTATAATAAAACAATCGTTTGAAAAACAGGCAGCAAAAAAATAATTAACAAGTGAAAACCTAAAAGCAAAACTAGAAAATAAGCAAATCTCGGTAACAAAAGTAGATAGATATATTTTTTTTTTATTTTGCTATATGAAAAATATTGCATGAAATATGGGATAAAATAATACATTTGGCTTCAATATATTTAATTAAAAAGTATGTTTTTTTATACTGTGGAAGATTAGATTAATCACTTTCAGAAAATATTAATCACCACGAAGCCTCTCCAAGATAGCTTCGAGAAAGAGATGTTAAGCTGTAAAGGCCCTTTTTCATCATTACTTAAAACAGGGCAATTCTATGCCGAAATTGTTGTAGCATGTAAAAGTATCCACTTCAAGTAAAACACGTAAATAAAACTGACCCAGTGCTTTATTTTTTTACTGCAAATTGCTATTGTATTGCCTGGATTAAATGTTGTTGGCAATGTACCAAGCCACAACCGTTTATTTTTTATCCAAAACTATCCGACCTTGTGCTGCTTGATACAAAGTTATCTCTGGTTTGTGCAATGGTGCCACATTTGCAATGAGAGAAAGAAACGAGACCCCATTTTTCAATGCACAAATGAAAATGTGCAACTACTGTATAGTCCACAGGCGGAATGAGCCGACTGGCCGCGACCAACTATGCGCAACCAGACAAGTTAAGGACAACTAGAGGCAGTCGACTGGTTAGTTAAGCTGCCCCCAATCCGCTGCGTCCAGTTGTCTTATAACCAGTCTGAAAGCGTTTAAGCATAACTCAAACTGTTCTGGGCACGCTATTTCGAACAAGTAAGGCAAGGCGCAGGTAATAAAAGCACGAGGCCGGATGTACTTTCATAGTACGCAGTGTTCGATCTATGATTCATGTGATGGGCAGATCGGATGCGCTTAATTCAATAAAATTATTCAAGTTTTTGCACAGTAGACACAAGCAAGTGTTTAGACTTTTGTGTTTATCGAAAGGCATTTGATAACAGATAAATAAACCATAGTCAGAATCTAGAGCAGTGCTTTGCAACTCATTTTTTGCGGAAAAACGAGAAACATTCTCTTTGAAATAGAGATAAAGTTATGTTTCTCTAAATAGCAACCAAATAACTTAAAAAATTCATTATACAATACATCTCATTGTGTAATATCAAGAGCATTTTTGGCCTTTACTAAATTTCAAACGCTTTTTTTCATATGAAGCTTAATTTAGTGTTCATAAAAATTCTCTGCTAATAAATTGATAATTTTTTTTGATCAATTTTCAACCAGGCTTGATTGTGCAAGATATGCGCAAATTGGTAACTTCAAATAAAAAAAAAAAGTCATCACTTTATTTTTTTAGTTTAGATCGAGTTTTTAGGTTTTTTATGACAGCCAAATGAAACATCACATAACGCAAAGCGTTCAAAATTTAGCTCTTTACCTGGTCCAGGTGTTCTGCTACTTTTTGATATTTTTCAAAGTGTGCTGCATGTTTGAAAAAGTAGCGGAGCACAGATCTAGAGTACCACCTTTAGCCAAAACAAGTGTCGCTACTAGTTTTCAAAGCTCAGATGGCTGGATGTTTGCAAAAACTATTAAGTGGTCCGTTGGAGAGGGACGGAGGCATCAGTGATTACGTGCAAAGCCTCATTCAAAACACTGAATATAAACCAAGTACTACGAGAACAAACAAGGCTCAAACTCAGGTGTTGTAGTTGTATGAAAGCGTCAGCATAAGATCTAAAATGCAAACCAGTTAATTTAATTTTTTTTCCCACGAATGAATAGGTATAAGAAAGTTTTATAAAAATGCTCAGTGAAAAAATTGAATTTTGTCCGCTAGATTGATATTCAAGCAATCCAACAGCAATTGTTTCATACAAAAGAATGTATATGCGTAAAATACTTACAAGGAATCGCCAAAAGCTCAAAAAAAGAAATGCGATTTACATGAAATAAGTTCTGCATCGCCTAAGGCAGGGTTCTTCAACGGGGGCGATATCGCCCCCCAGGGGGCGATTAGGGGCGATTTAAACAATTTGAAAAATTGGGGGGCGATTTCACAATTACAAATATTGTTATAAAACGATAACTAAAAATGGATACGTTGAAAACGTTCTCGCTGATTTCATTATTTCTTTTGTTATTGTTCTTCACTTCTTCAAACAGTTTTGGGTTCTCCTCATGTTCATGTATGCACAATTGCACATGCACACACATGCAATGACGTACACCTATGCAAGTGAAAAAAACGTTATGACCGAACAACGAATGAAATGGTAGTTGACACGAGTTTCCAGATATGCCAAAATTTTTATTTGACTGCGCAGTCAAGCAAGACTTTTTTCATAAGTGATCATAAGTCATAGACTTTACACATCGCTAAACACCAACTGTTACGTGAACTGGCAATTTGATTGGCCTTTCGGAAATCGCTACGACAAATCTTAATTCGTCCTATAAATTTGGCTACGTCACTGTCATGGGATCGCGCGATGGTCACAAGACCGCACGAGGCACACATGACCAAAAATCATGGGACCTCATGTGACTCATCGCTATAAAGGCCAGAATTGAAACCGGTGTCTTACTTTGGTCGTGGCTAGGAGCGACGAGGTAACGCGTGATAAGTAATCCAGAATATGTAAAATAAGTAAAATAATTATTAATTAATAAATTAACGTGTCACATACGATGAGCAGTTTTTTCTGCTCATCGCATGTGACGTTTCTGTCTTCAGAGAGAGATAGCGATCTATAGCACTTGCTTTCATACAATCTTTTTCAGTAGTCCAGGGAAGGACAGAATTTTTAACAGTAGGCTTTCAAGAAAATGATCGTAATTTCTAAAAATTTAGGATTGTCATTATATTATTTTATGTGCCGCAGGCTACTTTCAGTTTCTTTTTAAGAGTAAATTTTATATGGTAATCGACTAATCGTATTGAAAGAGTAATGGCTTCTAATTCCAAAAAAAAGTGTCGTACATATCTTGTGGATTATATCAGGTTTGGCTTTGTGCCATGCCCATCCAATATTCAACTTCCAATGTGTCTCTTGTGCAAGAAAATTCTTACAAATGAGGCAATGAAACCGTCAAGGCTGAAAGATCACCTAACCAGGCTTCATCCTGATAAAGCAGACAAATCTATTGAATTTTTTCAAGCATTGAAAGAGCGTGAAGCTCAAAGTTCTATAAACAAGGCCTATGCTAAAAATGCTTGCCCAAATGTCAAAGGACTTATAGGCTCGTACAAGATTGCTTTTTTGATTGCGAAAAAGGGTTTACCATTCAACGTTGGGGAAAGTTTGGTAGCACTTGCTGTGAAAGAAATTATTTCTACTGTAATGGAGAAAGATCCCACACCTGTACTACGAGCTGTTCCACTGAGTGATACCACAGTAACCTGACGAATTAACGAAATGGGTACGAATATTGAAGATCAACTCTGTGAAATCTTACGAAACACTTCTTTCAGCTTACAATTAGACGAAACTACCACATCAGACAATAACGCTTTATTAATGGTTTACGTCCGTTACATAACTGATGGAAATATTATGGAGGAGCTTCTATTTTGCAAGTGTTTGGAAACAGACACTAAAGGTCTAACAATATTTCAGACTTTGTCAGACTACTTGCGAAACAAATCCATCCCCCTTACCAACATAATACCATGTGCTACTGATGGAGCTCCAGTCATGGTAGGCAGGTATCGCGGGTTTGCTTCATTACTCAAAGAAAAAATACCCAATCTATTTACTGTGCACTGTGTGCTTCACCGTCAGCATTTGGTAGCAAAGCGTCTTTCTCCACGTCTGCAAGAATGTTTGGGAGTTGCTATCAAAGCAGTTAACAAGATAAAAGCCAACGCTAAAAATGACCGATTGTTTCGACAGCTATGCGAGGTAAACGATGAAGAGTTCGAGCATCTTCTTCTCCATACGGAAGTTCGTTGGCTGTCGAAAGGCATATTTCTGGCAAGGTATTGCAAACTTAAAAACAGCGTGGTGGAGTTCCTTGGTGAAGATTCTGACCTTGCCAAAGATGTAATTGCCTGCCATCAAGATAACAGTTATCTAGCTGATTTTTATGAAAAAATTAATACAGCAACGGACAAACTCCAAGGTAAAAAGATTACTTTGGTTCAAAGCAAAACTATAATACGTGGCCTAATCAACAAACTTGAGCTCTACCAGCAAAGTTTGAGCAGAAGAAAGTTCGATCACTTCTCTCGTCTGTCAAAAATGTCTGATAGTGTCACTGACGAACATTTGCTTGTTTACGTTGAACACCTGAAAGCTGTGATAGAAGACATGAAGGTTCGCTTTAAAGATCTGCTTGACCTTGAAGTTTTTCCGTGGCTAGTGGAACCATTCGCCACTAACATCAATGACTGCGATTCCACCATGCAAGAAATGCTGATAGACCTGCAAAGTGACGAAGAAGCGCGCGCAATCTTCAGGGCACATGGATGGGCAGCCTTCTGGATTAAGTGGAAAAACCGATTTCCGCAACTGTGGGAGAAAGTAGAGCTCTTTATTTTGGCCTTTCCAACCACATATATTGCTGAACAAGGATTTAGTGAAGTGCTCTACATGCGAAATAAATATCGCAATAGACTCGACATGAATGCGACTGGGGGAGATTCAATTCGACTGAAGCTGACTAGCTTGATGCCAGCTTTTTCTAATCTTGCCGAGCAACATCAGCCGCAAGGGTCGCATTAGTTTCATGAACTGTTGCATTTTAATAAATTGCCATTGCTTTTATTTGTGTTTTCCTTTTAAAAGCTTCTTAGATATATTTCGGGAAAACTTTCAAATGAAAGTACAGTAATCGTTTTTATGGGGGGCGATTCGGACCAACATTTTTTGAAAAGGGGCGATTTCATAAAAAAGGTTGAAGACCCCTGGCCTAAGGCATTTGGATGTCGGCAAAGGACGTAATTCACTTCGTCACGCAAAGCCAATTCTTGGTAAAATTCATGTCACTTAATAAACGCGTGAAATTGAAATTCCACGCTCTGCTTCCGAAAACCAGCAAAAATTCACAAATTTTCTAAAAAACGTCTATTTTATCCATTAACCCTTGTTTGGGGACATCTAAAAATAGTAGCATCTTATTCCGCATTTTAAATTAGGAAAAGTCAGGAAATTCCAAAATTTTATCTACAAAAATGAAGTAATTACAAACTTTTTCGCAAGGGCCGGGCTTCAGAAGCCCGGCCGTTGAGGAGAATAGGGTTAAAATCTGCTAAAAAAAATTTGACTTGCTGGGTCTTCTGCTTTTGAGGCAGTGAGGCGTTTTCTGCGTTCCATATCACCCACTGAAATTCGATGCTGGTGGATGATATGGTCACTGCAAAAAAGTTTACGATTTGACAGTTTATTTACAATTAAAAGGCGAAATATGCATCTACTAAGACTACAATAAGATTTAACAAAACTATTCCAAAACTCAGTCACTTTCACAATAATGACACACATAAACAAAGAAACCGGGAGTACAATCGTCATGTGCCCAACGTGTGCAGTGGTTGCACTTGATCCATTGTTCTTCAGGTCTACTATCTTCAAACTTTTCAAAACAAGCAATGCAGATGTTATTCTCTGTGTCAATATTTTGATTATTTTGAGTTTGAACGCCCAATTTTTTCTTACTTTTTATAAACCACTTGTGGCAAGCACATTCTTTTGCCTTTCGTATTTTCGCTTTTTTTTCCAGAATTTTTTTTACTGGGGAAGCATGCAAAATCATTCTGCTCTGTTGTCGTGATATTGTCGTGACATTGCAAATAAGGACCACGGTCCATATTTGGTTGGGTGGTTCATATGATCCGAAATTTGCTTAGTTTAAAGTTTTCAAATTTTTGTCTACCGAAATGTTTATCAATAACTAAACTAAGCTCAAACAGTCTCCATAAAATAGAAAACAAGGTAAAAACTAAAACTTACTTTAACTTAAAATTTTTAAGCAGGAGAGCGAAAATTCTTGTAAAATTTGTTATAAAAAAAACACTAAAAAACCAAAACTTGCTGTAACTACAAAATGACTGGACCTTAGTAATCAGCCATTTGCAACAAGGCGTTGTGGGTATCTTCTAAGTTTTTTACGCATTCATTCGTTAAATTTTATTTTTTGGAAGGAAGATATTAGCTGTCCCATATACCCAAGTTATTTATATCACCCGACTTTACCCTATAGTTGCATCTGGTTTGTTTCAAGTGTTTATGTGTTTTCTTATTGGTAATTATATAAACACACAACATAACGAATTTTAATTAATAATTGTTATTATGTTTTGAAAGTTTTTTTCATTCAATTAGGCTACTTGGGAAAAATAAAGATAACTTATAACAAATATTTGCTCATTGCCTTTTGATAAAGTATAGGTACTTGTATTCTTCATCTTCTACAATTACTAGTTAGAATTAATCAAAAAAACAATACTAATTTAATACTGTAATAATTATTTTGGTACCATATTTTCTGTATTTAAATAATTTTGTTTTTGCATTAAGTACCATTTAGGAGCTTGAATGCTTATATACGGCACTTACATTGTCTAAATTAACTTAAAATTTTTATTTTACTTTTTATGAATTAAACATTTGACACATTAAAATGTAATACTATCTTTATTTCCTTTTGCAATTCATTTTATATTTATGGCAAATTTTAATATTTTTTCATTGTATCGTTATGTATTGCCGTAAAAAAATTCAACGCTTAATATTCTATTCAATCTTAGCAGAAAAACCTAGTTTTTGAATCTCGCATGCTTTCCGAATTTACAAATGTCTGCTGTGGAGAGTGTATTGAGGGACGCAAAGTAAACTAACGATTTTGTTCGAATATCAAAAATTGCTGTACACCTTCCCGTAAAAACATTGATTAGTATAGAGCAGGGCTTCTTAAACTTTTTTGTTCCGCGACCCCGTTTTAAAAAATAAAAGTTTGTGTGACCCCAATTAGTGGTGGATATTTAAAATTAAGGGCCTGAGGCAAGAATTCTCAAAAATTGGTGTTTTCTAAAAACAAAAGAGGGTTTTGATCTCGGACTTTGCAATTTTTCTCCGAAAATCATAATGATTTCTAAAAAAAAAGATTTTTACTTTAAATCAATCTCCTTTTTCCGTATTTTCCTCCCAAAATCATGGTGATCTCTAAAAAAAAAGATCTTTACTCAGAATCGAACTGCGATTTCAACTTCAGGTGTTCTCTAAAAAAAAAAGGTCCGCACTCAGAATCAAGCTTCAATTTGTCAATTTTTGTCCCCAAATTCTCTGATTTGCCGATTACATGTGCAATAACCATAATGTTTTCCAAACGTTTCGCAGCACTACTGGGATTTTCAAAGTTTTGCGGCACAAAGCACAAAATGCCAATTTGTTTCGCGACCCCAAAATTATTTTAGGCGAGCCCATTTGGGGTCGGGACCCATAGTTTAAGAAGCCCTGGTATAGAGCAAATAAATAATAGCGAAATACAAATGAAAAATGTTACAAGCTGATAATCAATTTAGAGGGATTTACTATATCACGAGAATTCAAAACGCGACCCACTGTTAAACTGCTTCTTCGCAACTACAAGTGTAATACAGCAAAACAAAGTAAAAGCCATCGGATTAATCTCAAAGCAATCATGAAAAAAAAAAAGAAACGGGGCGAGAAATACTTTTCAACAAAACAGTAAGTTTTAACTGAGTTTTTTTATTAGTTGATAAGTATTGATCGCTACATTGTTGTTTATCTAACCTTTTCGACAACTTGGAAAAAATTAAGAAGTCGAAACAGCGCTTTTATTACAGCAATGGTTGTGTGAGCAGTAGCTCTTCTGCTGTCGGTGCCTGTGATGCTGTAAATGTCTATTTGTCATTGAAATCAATGAGACCGGTTCATTGTGTGTGAACGTCATAATAAAATAAACACAATCTAAGATGTCGCATTGATTGGTTTTTTTCAATGTCTCGTTGGTCTCATTATGTGTGAACGGGCCTTTAAAAAACCAGACAAGAACATTGGTGCCATACTGCGTAAGTGTTGATTTTATTCGCTGATGAAAAACAAATTTTGTAAATCAAATAAACTGATTAAATTGCAGTCAATTGGTAAATTCCAAAAAAGCATTAAAACACAAAAAATAATTCATTAATATTGTTACACATTGGAAAATGTCTAATTATTTGTCAGATTAAAAGTACATCTTACATTAGAGATATAACTTTTTCAACATTTTTTTCAAATCCAAAAGTCTGTTGTTTTATTTGATGAAACTTTTTGTTTAGAGCCTAAAAAGGCAATTTTTTTGCTTTTTGTGCAAAAAAGTCCGCGCACATTGCTTAATGAAAAAATTTATGCCTGAAAATGTTACTTTGGCCCAAAATTTTTCATTTTTTTCGCTCCCAAAACAAGTACGCTTTTTTATATGCTTATTTTAAAAATTAGTTTTTTCTTTTTATACGATATTTGACAGAATTGACCTTGTTTCTTTTTATATTACATTTGAAATTCGCAAAACTATGATACCATTTACAAATACTGTACTTTTCATCCTTGTTTCAGAGCCATAAATTTCATTGCTTTTTTACATGAGTCAAAAAATGAATAGTAAAAACTTACCCAAAACATACTCTGTGAAAAGAAAACCAGGCCTTTCGTTGATAACAATAAGTTTATCTGACTTATGCAAAATGCCGACAAAAAAACAAATTGTGAGTCGCTATCTTAAATTATTTGATTCAGAAAATAGTAGAATTATAATGAATTAGAATGTAAATAACTTATAAATTTTGATCGATGCGAGCAAAGTTTTTTAGACCGATCTATGCAAAGATGGTATTTTTTAGTTTATTTCAATATTATTCATTAAAAAATGATACAGGGTTAGAAAATTGGAAAAAAATTTATCCCTAGTTTACATGCTTTGTTCAATTTTTAATTCAACATTTTATTCGGTTTTTTTTTATTCAATGTGAAACATTTTTTTAACTGGAGATAGATTTCACTTGCATTTTGAAGTAAATCAAGAATTTCCGTAATCACACCTTAAATTTTCATATCTACCAAATTATAGGCCTTCTTATTATTTGTGGTCGGCAGCATGCTCGAGTGGCTAAAGCGCCGTACTTTGAATTAAAATCAAAATTGTCTCAGTTTAAAACCTACAAGAGTCATTCTGTTTTGCCCTTCGAAAAGACACTTTAAAGCACTTTGCTCTACTTGGTGATCTTGGCTAGCAGTTCTAAATTTCAACCGGACAGCCAATATCTTGGCATCTCCGGAAACAAGTCGGGGTAATTGCTTGTCTTATGTATAGCGCCTCCGAGGCTTTCCTGCGAATCAGAAAGAGGAGATTTCCATGTTGCAATAAAACGATTTGTTTTTAAAGTTTTTGAAAATAAAAATTTCATTTTTGTTCCATAAGAGTATGTTGTTCAACACTGTTTATTTCCTTTTTAACCTGCTTTTGAAATTTTTTATCTTGCTTAGTCAATACGGTTTTTATTGCACAAAAGTTTGAAAATAGAATTGTTGCAGTAGGTTTAAAAACAGCTTATTAAAATACACCCAGTTAATTTTTTTTACCTACCTTTAATCGAATCTACTCCAGAAAAATTTGACACCCATAATTTCAAACGACTAAAAAAACCTTTTTTTGGAGGATATGATTTTATCCAAAATTTAGTTAGTCTAAAGCCGGGAAAAAATTTCTTTCTTGTAAAAAAATTAGCTGCCCATTTGGATTTTTTGCACCTGATGCATTGATTTCCAAGATAAAAATTTTTTTTATTTTTAATTTTATCTCTATATTTATTCTCCTGACTCCAAGGAAAACAACGGAGGTGCTAATACATAGGATAAGTAATTACCCCGACCTGCTTCCGGAAATTCCAAGATATTGCTGTCCGTTGTAATTTAATAGAGATATGAGTGTAATTTATAACTGCTTGCCAAGACCACTAAGCAGGGGAAAGTGCCGTAATATGTCTTTTCTAAGGACACAACAGAATGGCGCGAGTGGGTTTTGAACTAAGGCCAAGTTGGTCATAAGCACAGCGCTTTAACAACTTGACCACGCTGCCAACATAAAATCCAAAAATAAAAAAATCTCCAGTTGAGCGTGAAACGCGATTTGATAATAATTGGAAAAAAATGTTTGATTTGATATCGAGTTTGTATTAAATAAAAGCTTTTAAGTAACAGCGATTTTACGCATTAGAGCTCGTTTCAACTACGAGCGTAGAATGGACCATTCTTTGTCTGTTTTTATAGCAGAAAGATCAATAAAAAAACAACGAATGCTCCATTCCACGCTGGTAGTGGAAACAAGCCTTCAGGCCAATTGCCGTAAGTACAAGCACTCTTAAAATCTGATATCTTGTGCAAGGTTACTTTTGGTCACTTTGATTGAAATAAAAAAATGTCTTCCACCAAAGTTACCATAGATTACATTTGATATATTTAGATATTAAAATTAGGCGCATGAAATTTAACATTTGTTTCTTCCGTTATAGATCTGCTGGAAAAATAGTCAATGCTTTGTAAAAGTGTACACCTAATTGACCAAAAGCCAGGCTTTCAACAATTTAAGAGTTCAAGAGTAATAGTTTAAGGAACAACATTCTTGCTGTTCTCTTAAGTAATTTTAAAGTACCCGCTATTATGACTGAGTGTCTCCCCTTCCACAGTTCCCGCTTCCTCTTCACTTGCCTTCCTCCTTTCTTTCTCCTTTTATTTTCCCTAACCCCAGCAGTAACAGAGTTTCCACAGGTACTCTTCCGTGAGACACCTGAGGCGGTTGTTGATAACCCAGGCCTAGACCGATCCGGTATGGATTCATCATCATTACGCATTTTTATATTTTTGGTAAAAAAGTTTTACACCGGATGCCCTTACTGCCACAAGCCTCCCCATTTATCCGGGCTTGGGATCGGCATCAAGAAACATTGGAATGTGCCCCCTACGGCTGGGTTTTCTATTACTTTATTTTCTATTTTATAACTTGGGATCAGTGTTATTCTTTGTCTACTGTGATATAAAACAGGCTCTAGTCTTTCTTAAAAATGTCTTTATATTATATACTTGGAGATGGATTTATCTAACTAGAAACAAAAGCAATAAAAATAGACGCAAAACGCTATTATCGCTGCAGACTTTATAAAAATAAAAGAAAAAATTTGAATTGATCATATGGACTTATTTTTATTAAAAAGTTTCGCAGCAAACTTGGAAATCTCTCGCGGAGCACTAGTGTGCCGTGGCACACCGTTTGAGAATCACTGCAATAGACTTTTTTCCAGCTACCTAGTGGACATGACAACCCTTGTTAAGCCGAGCACAATATGGCTTTACAGGTATTTAGTTTGTTTTAACAACTAAGTCAGGAAGCGGATAGTTTATGTCGGTGATTTCAATTGGGATAGGAGTATAAAATTAGCTTGAATTTCACAATCTGTTAGCTAAGTAAATAAAACTAATTTTTTGCAATTATTAAGCTAGACTTTGCTTGTAGTCAGATACTGTAATTATTTGTTTAAGAAATTTTTCTTAATATCTTTTACACTGTAGCTCGCGGTAGTTTTCCTTCTTTAATTCATTAAAGTCCAATGTTACTGTTACGTAATGCAAATCGCTTTTCCAGAGAAAAATTTGATTATTTTCGTGACCTCTTGAAATGCGAATGTCGCAGCTGTCAATAGCGAGGAGAGGTGATGTATTTGACGTTTTTAACAGATCGATCAACTTATAGACTTTTTTAAATTAGATCTGATGACCTATTTCCGCTCTTAATGACCTAAATGCATCGTCCTAATTAAATAGTAGCGCTGTGACCTCGCTTTGGCAGTGATCTGTGTAAAGGAATGAAATTGATTTCATTGTAAAATTTGTTGTCCGAGCCACGTGGCCCAATTCAAGTTTATTATAAACAGAGAGACATCGCTCTCATCAAACAGTGACCATAATTTCGCTCAGGGAACGGTGACCGTAATTTTGCTGAATGGTCAGGTGACGATTGTTTTATGCTGTATTATGTTAAGTTGTTGCGCGTGTGAAACCGCAGGTAAAAAATAAAATCCTCGCCTTTGTGAATAAGTTACAACTATATTTTTTCTGGATCGGGCGTCATAGAGTACGCATATTTAAATAAGAGTAGTTTGCAATTTGGGGGATTTCACTGACCTTATTCAAACAAGTTCAGCACTTCGAGGACGGATAAAGCTATTGAATTCCGTTGAATTGTCGGACAAGCCAGATCTTTTTGGCGAAGAGTGAATTTGGGAATCGCGAGTCTTTCCTTCATTAACAAAAATTTAATTTACTCTATAACAAAAATTGAATTTATAATTTCTCTTTTGTATCAGTTACAAAGTTTAAATTAAAACCAAAATTAGGTAGTTGATCAAACTATTTCGTAACTCTATTATAGTGAGCAGATTTTGTTAATTTAATTTACAAATATTAACCATGTTACGTCGTTCGCGTAATGTATTTGAGAAGTAGATGTTGGGAGCGGGTTTCGAGTTAGCGCGCCTTTTGTATCGGCGCCGAATAATCAGCGCTACCTTTAATGCGTTGTTGCGCGGCTGTGGGCATAAAGTGATGCCACGTTGTTTAGTGAGTCCTTTGACTTAAGCTGGCTGTAACTTTACATTTCAACAGAGCCTTTAGATTGATTTGGCTGCTGTATTTTTGTTTCTTTGGACGTTGTCTACTTTGGTAGAGAATTTAATAATTTGATACTTTCCTTTGCTCGTCCGCCCAACATCGTTGGTAAGTTGTAAGTGTCTACGCATCGAAACATATTGAAAATTAATGTAATAATATTTGTTTAGAAAACCGTTTCCGACTAGCGCCGACATTATTGTTTTGTTTTGTAAAATAAAATCATTAAATCTGGTGCTGGTCGTGAAGCGCGTTTGTGAGGAGTTGGAGGAAGGACGAGGCAGTTTGCGACTCCGTCACAAACCATTTACATGTTTTTTGTGTCAAGATTTCATGGAAATAAGTAAGATAATTACATTCTTGTTTCAAATAATATAGCTGCATATGGTTTGTTCTAATGCTTATGTGCATTCTTATTCGTAATTATATAAACATTAAAACATAATAAATTTTAGTAAATTTTTGTTAATACGTTCTGACAGCTTTTTCCATTTAATTAGGCTACTTGGGAAAAATAAAGATAACTCATAACAAATATTTGCTTATTGCCTTTTAATAAAGTAAAGCTCCTTGTAGTCTTCATCTCCTACAGTTATTAGTTAAAATTAATCAAAAAATAATAATACACTGGCGCCTCGGTTTACGAGATTAATTCGTTCCAGGAACGTGCTCGTAGACGGAAACACTAGTATGCTGAATCAATTTTTTCCATTTAAATAGGTTTTATCCGCTCTGAGGTCTTAAAATCCTTACCAAAACCTTGATAAAACAATTGTTATGTTTTGTATGTGCCTATGTTTAGTTATATTCAAGTGGCTTACATTAAGAACACTTTTTGATATGACTTGACGAACAAAAATTCGAATCCGGATCCGCAAGTTTGATATAAAATTAAATCCGGATGTGCTCCGGATTCGTGAAATTTTGCGGATATCCACTCCAGATCCAGTCCGTGCCCACCTCTGATTTAAAACAGCTCAAGGAGTTGCCAATCAATTCTTTTTTGATTAACTTTAAATTTTCGACAGAACTTAAACTCACTTATGTAAAAATTAAAAAATTTACAATAAAATAAAACCTGCGTGCGCGCCAACTAGCGATGGCATCCACAAATTAACAAGACAGAGTGTTAATATTTTCCCAAGAGCCTCTGGTGACGCTCGGCGCCATTTTGAGGTCCTTCCGAACTTTTGATGGTTAGCGGAACTTTTCGCGTAAACCGAGTCAAAAGTTCCTGGGGTTGGATTCTCGTAAACCGAAAATCTCATAGACAGAGGTCCCTCTGTAATTTAATACAATAACAATTTTTTGATACCATACTTTTCTGTTTTTGAATAATTTGTTTTTTGCATTAAGTACCATTTAAGAGCTTGAATGCTTAAATACGGTGCTTACACAATCTAAATCAACTTAAAATGGTAACTTAAACAAAAAACAAATTATTCAAAAACAGAAAAGTATGAGATTAAAACAATTATTACAGTATAAAATTATTATTTCTTTGATTAATTTTAAATAGTAATTGTAGAAGATAAAGATTACTAGAAGCTATGCTTTATCAAAAGGCAATGAGCAAATATTTGTAATAAGTTATTTTTAATTTTCCACGTAAATAAATAGAAAAAACTGTCAACACATATTTACAAAACATTAACAGGAATTCGATATGTCATGGAACTTAACTGCAATTAGAATGGAAATACAAAAAATTACAAGAAAACACATAAGCACTAGAAAAAAAACCATATGCAACTATATTATTTGAAACAAGAATGTAATTATTTTACTCATTTCTACGCAAACACAAGCACGTAAATGGTTAATATTTGTAAATTAAATTAACAAAATCTGCTTACCATAATACAGTTACAAAATATTTTGATCGTCTACCTATTTGGTTTTAATTTAAACTATTAATAAAAACTTTAATAAATTAATAAATAAATAAATAAATCACCGCGAGCCAAAGTGTAAAAGATGTTAACCCTATTCTCCTCAACCTTTTTCGAGCTATTGACTCCTCAACGACCGGGCTTCAGAAGCCCACCAAATTAACAATTTATAAATTCAAAACTATTGAGCTATCTTTGAAATTTAAGCAGAGTAAAGATCATTTATTTAACTTTTGTTGGAGCAAAAAAGATTTTTTGAAATTATTTGATAAAGCACGGTATGCAAAATTGTAATTTATCAAGGTCATTCAATTTTTACGTTTCGACTCTTATTTAACTAGCGTGAAATGCGATTGTAATGGATTTGCTGTTGTAACAGTCGTAAACTTAATTAAAAATTGGACGTAAAGAGTGACGTCAACGTGCACGACAATTACGAACAATGAAGAAGCTAAGGAAGCTTGCTTCATTGTTCGTAATTGTCGTGCCTAATTATGAAATGGTCAAAATATGAGAAATATTTTAGATCAATGGTCGAATTATGAAAAATATTTTTAGATCAGTTTTATTTACTTGCTCACATGTTTTGTCCACGTGCTTTTGTGGTTACTAGTAGTTATTGGTGCTTTTTTTAAAACAGGATTAAAAAACCAAAATGAATTTTCTTACATAAAATAATTTGAAATTGGTTAAGTTTTGATGTTAAGCAGTGTTAAAAGGTCAACTTACAGATATTATAAAACCAACAAAACTTAATCTTTTATATATCATCGCTTACGTGCACATCGTATTTCACCGCCACAAAAAGAGTTTTTTATCATTGAAATAAAACTACATCATTGCATTACTTTAAAAAAGAACACTTGAGAAAAACAATATTACTCTATATAATTGTTACTGTTAGTCATAAAACATATCTCGGCATTGATCAAAGCACGAAGCAAAAATTTGTTGTATCGCAAACATGTGGAAGAGTCACATGTTTGACACTGATTTTGTGATTTCTTTATTTTTTTTGGCATTTTCTGGCCTGGTCCAATTTCATTACCATAGCAGAGACAACAACGTTTCCTAAAATTAGACTTTGAAGTATAATTTCGAGGTGTAAATGTTACAACAATAGAGTCACTTGCACGGAAATAACTTTCGCACAAGACCAATTTAATTTTTTGTTGAAGATCAAACTGTAAGCCAGTCAAAGGCCTTTCAATGTACGGTTGAATTAGGGCTGGCGAGAAGTTTAAAGTGTCGTTTTCATGGGAACGGATTCTTTTCACGTTTTATCGTTCTATTACGATAAAACATTTTACGTCACTTTTCTTGCTTGAAAGTCTTTATCAGCAACTTTAAATTGCAGTTTGTAAAAACGAGTACCCAATAAAAAATTTCCTAAACCACAATATTTTAATATTTGTAAAGATTCAAGATTCAGATTTGTTTATTTGTCACTAAACATTTACAAATATTCGCATAACATATAATTGAAATTAAATGTAAGACAACGTTACTGGGAAATAATCATAAGGTGTCGAAGTCAAGCACCTACTTTTATTGTGTCATTCAAAATAACAAAAAAATCATAATAAAATAAGCCTTTGAAAAACAACCAGCGATAAGGCAAAAAAGTAATTAACAAGTGAAAACCTAAAAGCAAAACTAGAAAATAAGCAAGTCTGAGTAACAAAGGCAGATATATTTTTTATTTTGTAATATAAAAAGTGTTGCATAAAATACGAGATAAAATAGTAAATTTTGGCTCCAATAAATTTATTTGAAAATTGCGTTTTTTTGTTTTACACTGTGGAAGATTAGATTGCAGAAGATATTGATCACCACAAAACCTCTGCATGATAGCTTCGAGAAAGAGATGTTAAGCTGTAAAAACCCTTTTTTAACATTACGAAAAACAGGGCAATTCTATACCGAAATTGTTGTAGCATGTAAAAATATTCACTTCAAGTAAAACAAATAAATAGGACTGGCTTCTGTGCTTAATTTTTTTACTGCAAATTTTGATTGTATTGTCTGGGTTAAATACTGTTAACAATGTACTATGCCACAATTGTTTATTTTTTCATCTAAAACTTTCCGACCTCGTGCTCCTTGTAATGCCCAATGCATTTATACCCAATGAACTTTCGGTTTTCTTGTATAAAAACAAAACGATTTTTATTTTTTACATTTATTGTTAATAATTTATCAACCAAATGACGGCCTTTTTTTCTTAACTTTGAACCTTTGCTAATCATCGCGTGATTATTGCAGTCATAGCGAAAGAATGATAGTGCAAATCAGAGTGATGACCTTTTTTTTAGTCTTGAACTATATTTCGATCACGTGACTTTTAATTTTGGACGATCTTATTAAGTTTTAAAGTCTTAATTACAATTTTTTTTATTCAACCAAAAAGAGGAGCTTTTGTTTTAAATCTTTACCTCCCACCCGCCAAAAATTTTTCCGGCGCCTCTGGGCGAACTTCAGCTTTAATATCCACTCAATTTTTCTCTATGGTTTTGATAAGAGATAAAACCGAAAAGCTTTTCTTAAATAGGGTTAGATTGATTAAGTTTTGATTAAGTTTTGTTAAGTTTGATTAAGTTTTGTTTAGATAAGGTTGAGCATTCTAACCCTAACCCTAACCCTATTCTTTACAGATAAACCGTAGAAAAAAATAGCAGTAGTTTAATTGCTTTGTTATTAAGTTGTATATATTTGTTTTTAAGTGAAGTCTAAAATTGTAAAAGTGGTAAGTTTTTATATGCAATCTTTACTTGATATCGCAAACGAGTTCAATCAGCGATTCTTTTTTAGCAGGGTTAGGATTGCATAATTTTATATCCTCTGTAAAGAGATTAACGATCCAAAACTTTTTAGGGATCTTATTTTTGGAAAAATATAGGCAAAAATTAATGGCTTACCCTTTTCAGTGTTGACTCATAATAACAACTTGTAGCGGTTAGAAAGATTTATACAGTAGCTACATGTAAATTTCACAAACTTTTACAGATCTAATTTTTATTATTATTAAAACAACAATCATTCTTTATTCTTCAAGCCAACAGTACAGAACTTTTCTACATGTGCTTTTTTACAACGCAAGACTCTCTCGTTTTCTATACAAAAAGAAAAAAAGTGAATAAACGAACAAAATATACAATTATGTCAAACGTGAAAATGTGGCGATCGCTACACATCTCCCCTCCCAAGTGGTATGGCTGCAATAAGGTAAATACCACTGAAAGAAGAAAAAAAATAAAAATAAGCGATTGCAATAGAAAATACTACAAAATTCTACATGCACCGACAAAAGCAAAAAAAATCATACTATACAAGCAAACACGCAAAATGCAACGCGTGATTAAAATGTTGAATCAAACAAGACATCGAAAAAAATAAAAATAAAAACTAGTCCCGATAGCGTATAGGTTTTGTAATCAGTCTGCCTTTGCGAGAGTAAACGCGATTAGCGGGGAGTTCGTCTAGGTCTTCCGCAAAAATGTTATCAATCTCACTCAAAGATGTGGGCGAAAAAGATAGAGTCTCGGAAGTTTCCCCCTCGACAGAGGAGTCAGTGGGAGATAAAGGCTCAACAAGGGCCGGTTTTAAACGATCAATTGTTACGATGTCAGTGTGACCGTCTTTTTCGATGACAAAATATTTATCGTGTCGTTCAAGTACAAAATGAAGTCCCGAATAAGGTCGTTGCAACGGAGATTTTACACTGTCAATGCGAACAAATACTTGGGAACACCGGAAAAGAAGTGGGTCGACATAAGTTTGTTGTTTTTTTAGGATGACGTGGTACAGTATAACGTAATGAGCTCATGAAAGAACAAAGTGTTTTAGCATACTGAGAAGTTGGTTGGACTGTGTTTTCCTCAGACAACTCTACAGGAGTTGAATATTCAAAATATTCCCCAGGGAGTCGTATAGAAGTCCCTAAAACCATTTCAACTGCGGCACACCCCATATCCTCTTTTATGGCCGATCGCAAGCCTAAGAGTACAAGACTCAAGTTTCGATACCAAAGATCGGGAGAAGATTGACATTTCAATGCAACTTTGAGACTGCGATTGAATCGCTCGTTTAATCCGTTTGCAGCCGGATGGAAAGCTGTTGTGTGACATATTTTCGAACCCAAAAATTGGCACATTTCTGTCCAAAGGAGAGACGTGAATTGGGCCCCTCTATCTGTAGTGATTATTGTAGGAGATCCAAAACGGGCCACCCAATGTAAAAGAAAAGAATCTGCACAAGATTGTGCAGTGATATCCTTAATGGGTATGGCCTCCGGCCAACGCGTAAATCTGTCTACAACTGTCAGTAAATATTTGTAACCAGAAGAATCGGGAAGAGGACCGACGATATCGACGTGTACATGTGAAAATCTGGCATCTGGGGTTCTGAAATGCTGTAAGGGTGTAACTTGATGTCGGGTAATTTTCGTTTGTTGGCAAGAAATGCAGGTACGGCACTTTTCAGCAATATCTCGTCTCATATTCGGCCACACAAATCGCTCTCCGATGAGTTTTTGAGTAGCCTTAATGCCTGGGTGGGAATGGTTGTGCATGCGCTCAAAAATTGTAGTTCGTAATGAATTTGGAATGATGGGGCGAAATTTTCCCGTACTAGTGTCTCCAAATAACAAAAGGCCTGAATTAGGAATTGCACGTTCACATAGTTTTAATGAAGTCATCGATTGAGAGAGCTCGCGAATCGATGGATCGTCCCTCTGTGCTAAAACGAGCTCTGTATAGTCTATGAAAGAAGGCGAAAGAGCAGCAGTGATTTCAGGACGGCTCAAGCAATCGGCAACTACGTTGTTTTTTCCTTCAATATGTCTAACATCAGTTGTGAATTCTGAGATAAACGATAGGTGTCGAGCTTGCCTGTTACTTAAAGGAATTTTTTTCTAGATATAGCACGAACTAATGGTTTGTGGTCCGTGTAAAGAGTAAACGGACGTCCCTCTAAGAAACATGTGAAATGATGTACTGCCAAATAAGCTGCCAGCAATTCTTTATCAAAAGTACTATACCGTTTTTGGGCATCAGAAAAGGCGGCTGAAAAGTACTCCAATGGTCTGTGCGAACCACTACTGTCAATTTGACTGAGTACAGCACCACAGAATTTATCACTTGCGTCTACATACAATGCTGTCGGATTGTCGTGCTGAGGATAATTTAGTAGTGTTGCATTACTCAGAGCTACTTTTATGTCCTCAAACGCAGTCGATGCCTCCTCGTTCCAAGAAAGATTTGCATTGCGACCGGCAGGAATCCCCTGAAGGAGGGAATTTAAAGGGGCCAAAATTTTTGCGCATTGAGGAATGAACTTTCTGTAAAAATTGACCATGCCCAGAAATCGCCGTAAAGACTGGGCGTTCTGTGGGGTCGAAAAAGAATTTATGGCATCAACCTTACATGCACAGGGGCGATACCTTTGTCCGAAACGATATGCCCTAAAAAGCGTAGTAGATTTTGGCCGAGACAAATGACAAGTCTTGAAATAGAGAGTTCATAAAGCGTTGGAATGTTTGGCCAGCGTTAGTTAGGCCCATAGACATCTTTAAAAATTCCCAATTTCCGGCCGGGGTGCAAATTGCGGTTTTGGCAATATGTTCTGGGTGAATATGAATTTGGTGATATGATTTAAACAAATCGATGCTGGAAAATATTGTGGAACCGGATATATTTTCGGTAAAGTCATGAAGGAAAGGAAAGGAATGGAATAAGAGTCCTTGACGGTTACTTGATTCAGACGCCGATAGTCTCCTACTACTCGCCAAGATCCGTTAGATTTTTTTACCATATGAACGGGAGATCCCCACGGGGAGGAACTGGGTCTAATTATCCCCAATTGCTCAAGCTGACTTAATTCCTTTCTTAAAACAGCAAGTTTTTCGGGAGAAAGACGGCGTGGCCGCTGTTTGATGGGTGGACCGGTTGTTTCAATGTAGTGAACGATATCATGTTTTGGAGGAAACCTTAAGTTCGAAACAGAGAACACCTCGGGAAATTCAGCTTCCAGAAACTGATAATCTCCTAAGTTATAAACCGGAGGTTCGACATTACACAAACAAGGCTTAAGTTCAGTATTAGATAAAAAAGAACAAGGATCACGACACTTCTGTGCATGAGGACCAAAACGTCGATGAAACCAGCAGAATGATTTAATATTTTCAGATTGCGGTATGTGTTCGGGAAATATCAATCTTCCTCTTCTAGGATCAATCTTGATATCAAAGTGCAATAAAAAATCTATTCCAATGATGGGTTTTAACGTCTCAGCAATGCAAAATTCCCAATTTAAAGGCACCGGACCTCCCAGGTCAATAGTAATATTTTTGCAACCAAACGTAGGGACAAAGCTTCCATTAACAGCAGACAAATAATCCTGCGGATGATCTCGAGAATTAGGGTCCACAGGAATTACAGAACAAAAACTGCCCGTATCAATCAAAAACTTCAAATTAGTAATAGAACATTTTATGTAGGTTGCGACGTAAGAGTTGAGCACTCATTATTTCCTCCGGTAAAGTCGCCTTTCTTTACCGGAGCTATCAGTTTAAATGATTCTTTTGAGAATGAGACATTGCATCATTTGCATGCCAAGAGCAAGGGGATATGCATTTATGAGCTCGATTTACATAACGGTTGTGGTAAAAACATAATTCATTCTTAGAAATTGTTGATGTGGGTGCGGAACCTTTATTATGCTGGTCGGAGGTAAACTTTTCAAGCTTTTGATTTAATTCGTCTACGGCGTCCGACATTTTTCTCAACTGCTTATCAAAATACTCATTGACCTTATACTGCGGTTTATCATCTGTGGGAGGATTGACGGGGCTTACAGATAAAATATCAGTGGCTTTTTGCGCTAGTAAATCAACGTCTGTTTCGCCAGAAGCCGACAGTAATTGACGAACCATTACGGGCATACCCTCAAAGAAAACTTTTTTTATAAGCCTTTTGCAAGTAGGTTCATTGTGATCAAACTTACCAAAGAACCCCAAAGTTTTTCTAAAAATTCGATTGGGGACATTTCACCTAATTGGATGTTATGTAGTTTGTCTAATTGAGCGTCTTCCGACAAGGTATACCGCGATATTAAAGCACGCTTCAAAATGTCCTAGGATTAATAGATTGCAAACACTCTGTAATAACATCACTTAATGGCGCCAAATATTTAGGCGGTAAACGTTTAAGCACATGGTCGAACATTTCGCTTTGCTTACAAATACGCTGAGAAGTAAAAAAAACATCCACACATTTAAACCAAGCGATGGGTTCTTTTTCCCAGAACGCTGGTAGACTTAAAGACACATTTCTATTAAGTTGAGACAAGTTATCTAACATAACTTGATAACTATCATTCATTGTGACGTCACTATGGTTGCTATTAGTTCGTTGAAAACAAGATGGCGGAACTGTACTAATGTTATGCAAGTCTTCACTAGTTTCATTTTGATTATTAGAAAACCGGAAATATTTTGCGTACAAATAATAAAGTGCAAGAAATATAATTGCTATATGCATAAGTATTACATAAAGTGATATTAAGCTGAGCATTAGTACAACATACGTCAAGTCTTTTTCTTTTTTGGTAGATTGTTGAGGACTTGAGTTCTTCAAACTTTAAATTCTTGAAATCCAAGATCCACACTCGGGGTCACCAATATGTAGCGGTTAGAAAGATTTATATATACAGTAGCTACATGTAAATTTCACAAACTTTTACAGATCTTCTTTTTATTATTATTAAAACAACAATCATTCTTTATTCTTCAAGCCAACAGTACAGAACTTTTCTACATGTGCTTTTTTACAACGCAAGACTCTCTCGTTTTCTATACAAAAAGAAAAAAAGTGAATAAACGAACAAAATATACAATTATGTCAAACGTGAAAATGTGGCGATCACTACAAACTAACTCTTTAGTGCCAAAAGAGGTACTTGCCACAAAATCTTGCAAACTTGGAAACATATCAATGTCGCTTTTTTGCAAACATCTTTTACAAAAAACAACTTCTTTTAAAAGTTTTGTTCCACACTGTAAATATGTTGATGCAATAACCTTGAAGAGAACCACTGCAATCATTCAAGCGGCTGAATATACCTGTATATGGTAAGTAAGCAAGTTTTTCTATTCACATCTTTTTGAATCGAAGTTCTTTTAAAATAGGGAATTTTAACTCCCGTAAAAATTTATTTGCTTTTAAATCAAAAAGACGTGCAAGAACGCGTCCTCTCCAAAACTTTATCACTTCTGCATAAAAAATGAGATGGTGATGTTGTGAACCCATGCGCTCACACAGTGCCTCAAAAACCCTTAAATGCAATACACGGTTGCGAATATATTTGATAATCTTAAGTGCTCCCATCATAACTGTTATATACTGTACATATATATAATACCACTGTTCTATACAGGTTTCCTTGTCTTTCGAATCGCGACTACAAGCGCTCTTTGGTAGATTTTCGAAATTGGAGTTGACGCAATCAGGAAAAGAGAAAGTCATATAATCAAGAATTCAAAGCAGCTCTAACATGGATTATAAGCTCTATGCACATAAAATTAGGGCACGGAGCTTTATCTGGTTTTACGTGGAAAAATCTTTGTAAACAACGCAGGTCATTAATAACTAAGATATCAAAGTTAATTTTTATTCAAAGGTTTTCAATTAGTGAGTCATTTTAAAACTACAAACATATCTGAATATAATAGAATAATCATATTAGACCATGTTGTGATATTGTGCAATAGATGACGTAGTGTTTTTCTTAAACGCTCTAATCTTAATCAGCGCCTTTTGCTCGAACAATTATTGGACGCGCATCTCCAAGCATAATTGTTACTAGTTAAATATGCGCCTTTATTTTGGTTTAGCAGTCAGTTCAAAGCTATCAAGCTACTACAGCAAACTAACTAAAAGCATTATATTTCAATACGGTTGTTTTTTGGCTAAGTGATTTTTGTGAATATTTATTATTGTTTTTTTAATAAACCTGTGTATTCGTGCAAAGATACAACAGGCAAAAGTGGCGACGAGGATTTAAGGAACTCAACTGCGTCAAGAAAGAAAAAAAGAAAATTTGTTGATTTTGCATTACAGCTTGAATTGTCGACAATGAGTGAAATTTCTGAACTGATTTTGTTGTTAAATAAGCAACACCAAGAGCAGAACAAGCAACAACAAGAGCAAATGGCAGTTTTACGCGACGAGCATCGCGAGCAGAACAAGCGACACCAAGAGCAAATGATAATGCTTCAAGAGCAGCTGAAAATTTTACAAAGCAGCTTGAACAACCCGCGAGAAAATGTTCCAACACCGATGGCAAGTTTTCAACCATTCGATTCCACATCTGAGTTATGGACTGATTATTTGGCAAGGTTCCGAACATTCGTCACTGCTAACTCTATTCCCGACAACAAGCAAGCACAAATTTTTCTTACCAACCAATCTAACTCCGTTTACAAAATGCTTAGCAACTTAGCGGCTCAGCAACAACCTGTCAAAAGCATACATGAGCTAACGATGAATGATATTCAGACGTTTATGGCAGAGCAGTTTGACCCAAAACGATTTGTTGTCAGAGAACGTTTCAAGTTTTGGTCTGACATGAAACGCAAACCTGGCGAAACTATTCCTGAACTGGCAAGCAGAATACGACAAGATGCAGCTACATGTGATTTTCAATCCATTAAAGATCCTTTAGATGAAGCCTTGCGAACTAAATTTATCTGTTCAGTCGACAACGAAGCAGTTTTGAAGACACTCTTCAAGCTCAAGGACGATGAACTGAAGTTTAGCAACGCCATCAGAGTAGCTCAAGAAGTGGAAGAAGCAGCCAAGGTAGCAAAGGAAACCGTACACGGTCAACCTTCTACGTCGGTGCAGAAAGTTTATCACGCAGCAAAGTCCAAAACTTCCAAAACGCAAGAAAAGAAAACCGCCTGCTTCAGGTGTGGAAATTCTGGACATTTCAGCAAAGCTTGTCCCCACATTAAAGCTATTTGCAGCTTCTGCAAGAAAACAGGTCATCTGCAATCTGTATGCATGTCTCGACTAAGAGATAATAAGCTTGTGAAACAACAAATGAAATTGGTGCACAAAATCCAATGTTCTGTTTCACCCATCTATCAAACTATTAAACTTAATGACCACAGAATTAAGTTTGAAATTGATAGCGGAGCCAGTGACACATTTTGCTGTGAAGCGACGTGGCAAACGCTGGGTAAACCCACTCTACAACCTGTAACAATTCGATATCAAGTTGCTGAAGGTAGCCCGCTACCCGTCGTGGGACAATTTCAATCAACTGCAAGTATTGATGGAAAATCACCTGACGTGACCTTTCCTGTAATTGTCACTAAGGTGCCCAATCTAAATTTACTAGGTCGTCTGGCGATGATGAAGTTGAAACTCACCAACTTAACTGATCACTTCAGAGAAAACCTAAGTTGTGCTGAATCTACTGCAACGATAGAGCACGTCACTACAACTGGTCCAGAAAACTCTTTAGATGCGGCATGTATTCAATTATGTGGAGAGTTTCCTACTTTATTTGAATCTACATTGGGTTGTCTAAAAGATTTTTCACTGGACATACGGTTTAAACCTGAAACTAAACCTATTTTCAAGAAGCCAAGACCTGTTCCGTTCTCAATCCTACAAGATTTAAACGAAGCATACGAAGCAGGAATTAAGAGAGGTGTATGGGAGCTTACAGATTGTAACTCGTACGGCACCCCCGTGGTTCCTATTCGAAAGTCTCCTTTGCCTGGTCAAGCAAAAGCAAGCATCCGAGTTTGTGGAGATTATTCGGTGACTGTAAACTCGCAACTGGAAGACCATCGTCAACCAATCCCTCTCCCAGAAGATCTAATGCGCAAGCTAGGACGTGGTTACTGCTTTAGTAAGATTGATCTAGCTAATGCATATAATCAAATCTGTCTTTCTCCTGACAGCCAGAAGAAGCTGGCTCACAGCACTCACAAAGGGGTTTTACTGCAGAAAAGACTTCCTTTCGGAATTAAATCCGCACCAGGGTATTTCCAAGAAATCATGGAACAGTTAACGCAAAATTTGCGAGGAGTTGCCGTGTATTTCGATGATATTTTGGTAAGTGGTGACAACGCAAAAGATCATTTGATGAACCTGCGAGCTTTGTTCAAAAGACTAGAAGAAAAAGGTCTTCGCTGCAACCGTGAGAAATGTGTTTTCGCCCAAGTATCAATTGATTACCTGGGTCACACTTTATCAAGTCGAGGAATTGCAAAAGGGTCCAAAGTTGATGCCATACTAGAAATGCCTACACCCAAGAACATTTCTACGTTAAAATCTTTTTTAGCATCTGTGCAGTTTTATTCTAAATTCTTACCTCCATATTTTTCGGAAATCACCGAGCCGTTGTACAAGCTTACACGCAAAGGACAACAGTGGAAGTGGGGTGAAGTAGAAGCGACATCTTTCAAAAAGATCAAACGGTTACTATGCACAGAGACTGTACTTGCGCACTATGACCCATCTCTTCCGTTGGGTTTATCTTGTGACGCCTCAGAATGCGGAATTGGAGCGGTATTATTTCATCGCTTTGCAGACGGAAGCGAGCGTCCGATTCTCAATATTTCTAAAATTCTATCGGCAACACAAAGACGCTACAGCCAAATACAGAAAGAAGCACTATCCTTAGTGTACGCTTTGAAGAAATTTCATCAGTTTCTCTACGGTCGTAAGTTCATTGTGGTTACCGATCACAAACCTTTAGTGACCTTGTTCGCCCCTGATAAAGGTACTCCTGCAATGGCCGCGAATCGACTTGCACGATGGGCATTACTAGTCCATCAATATGACTACACGGTGGAATACCGTAGAAGCAAGGACCATGGCAATGCCGATGCTCTTAGTCGCTTGCCATTTTCAAATGACACAAGTTTTGATGGGGAGGAGATGGAAGATGATGTCGATAGCGTTTGTTTAGTTCGAACAATCAGTCGTCAAATCAATCCTGACAATCCATTGCTTGTGGTCAGAGAGACTGCCAAGGATCCAATTCTTTCCCAACTAATGCGATTTGTGAAGGAAGGATGGCCGCATGCATTTTCGGAAGAGCTTAAAGACTTCAAAAAGTTGGAAAATTCGTTGTCAACAGAGAATGGTTGCGTTTTTTACGGCATACGGGTAATAATTCCTTCAACCCTACGTAATCATATTCTTAAATTATTACACCTTGGACATTTCGGCATGCGACGGATGAAACAACTTGCCAGGTCAACTGTCTATTGGCCAAGAATTGACTTTGACATCGAGAACTTATGTCGCAAATGCACTTTCTGTGGCCAATTTCAAAATAAGCCGGATAAACCTTCAATCCATCCGTGGATGATGCCAGAAAAACCATGGTCAAGACTCCACTTAGACCATGCGATCAACTTTCTGGGAAGAAACTGGTTAGTCCTTGTAGACGCTTATTCAAAATATCCTTGCATTCATCCAACAACCTCAACGTCTTCGAAAAGTACTACTGCTATACTTGAACAAGAATTTGCTCATTTCGGATATCCCCACACGTTGGTGACCGATAATGCCACAACATTCATGTCTCAAGAGTTCCAAGCTTGGTGCAAACAACGAGGCATTGTACATCTCACCGGAGCACCTTATCATCCAGCAACAAACGGTGCTGCCGAGCGTTTGATACAATCGTTCAAACAGGCATTGAGAAAATCCTCGTTACCTCCAAAGGAAGCTTTGCAAGAATTTCTAATGCAATATAGAAGAATTCCTTTTGCATCGGGACTGTCACCAAGCGAATTGTTGAATGGAAGAAGAATACGCACCAAAATTGACACTTTGGTTCCATCCATTCCGCATCTCCTGCAGGGAAGACAGTCAAGACAAGCGAGCAAGCATTCAAATGCTGAAGACTCGGAAGTGGTTTCGAAAGTCGAACATCATTACTCACTAGGAGACCCTTGTTACGCACTGTACTTCGGCCCTAGAAGAGATCGTGACCCACGATGGGTGCCTGCGATAGTTACGAAAGTCCATGGTACACGAAGCGTCAATGTACGAGTCATTCCTCGAGGGCCAACTTGGAGAAGACATCTTGATCAACTTCGACCTCGATACGGTTCGGATCAAGATGATGATCCCTGTGAAATCCCAACGAGCGTTTTGTCTACAGAAACACTTCCAGCCGGGACTGACCACGCATCTACTCGTAGTTCTTCTTCGATGAACCAACGCAACAATCCGAGACTACCAACCGGAGACGAGTACGGGCGACACAATCTACGACGATCAGCGAGAACAAAGAGACCTCCAAAAAAATATTGTTGCTAAAAAAATGTATATATATTTTTTTGTCGTAGTTTATTTGGGGAGGTGTTGTGATATTGTGCAATAGATGACGTAGTGTTTTTCTTAAACGCTCTAATCTTAATCAGCGCCTTTTGCTCGAACAATTATTGGACGCGCATCTCCAAGCATAATTGTTACTAGTTAAATATGCGCCTTTATTTTGGTTTAGCAGTCAGTTCAAAGCTATCAAGCTACTACAGCAAACTAACTAAAAGCATTATATTTCAATACGGTTGTTTTTTGGCTAAGTGATTTTTGTGAATATTTATTATTGTTTTTTTAATAAACCTGTGTATTCGTGCAAAGATACAACAGACCAGGAGTCATATCAAAAATTTTTTAAAATGACATTTTGAATTTAAACATAAAATTTATTGCAAAAAGTACATGAACACCAAAAATAATGAAGCTCAGTCACACTAAGACGGTGACGACAGCCTTTCACTTAAATAACCGAGAGGCCAAACGTGAGCTAAAGGTCTACAACAACGGTGGACTTTTACCGTTCTGTCCAACCCCTACTTACCTTGGGGTAAAACTGGACAGATCACTTATGTTTCGTCACCATTTAGTGGCATTGCGCAAAAAACTATCTTCGCGCGTCACACTGCTGAGGCGACTCGTGGGCTCGGGATGGGGTGCTGGTGCTAAAGCACTACGCATAGCCAGCTTGTCTCTAGTCTATTCAACAACTGAGTACTGTGCGCCAGTCTGGTGTCGCAGTTGCCACACTCGCCTCATTGACAGTGTCTTGAATGATGCCTTGCGCATAGTTACTGTATGCCTGCGTCCCACTCCAACGGACCACCTACCTGTACTCTCAGGCATCCAGCCAGCTGAGCTTCGCCGAATGGGAGCGACACTCTCCTTGGCTTACCGTGGATCTCTGGACCCCGATCATATCTTGCATGGTCTGTTAAGTGGGTCCTCAGATACTCGCCAAGTGAGACTAAGATCCAGACGCCAGTTTGTACCAGCTGCGCGGAATCTTTTGGACAACCTTGCCAAACTTGGCATCCGCGCCTCTGAATGGACAAATCTTAAATGGAAAACGGAGTACTGTGAAGGTGCTTCCAGGCTCCGTGCTTTTGTGCCCCAGACCGGTGCCAGGCCTGTTGGGATGGGCTTACCCCGAGCAGCTTGGGTTAAGCTTAACCGCCTGCGGACTGGTGTTGGGCGATTCCATTCGTCCATGCACAAATGGGGTCTCGCTCCTTCACCGAATTGCGAGTGTGGCGCCTCTGAGCAAACCGCAGACCATGTACTAACAGCGTGCCTTATACATCGGGCACCACATGGAGCACGAGGTCTGACGGTTTTGGATGACGAAACTCGATGCTGGCTTAATGACATCACTGCCAGCGTCTGATCCAGGCAGTGCAGCAGTCTGGTGTAGTAAAAGGATAAACCCTCGGCCTCAGTCCTGTTTGTGTCTGACCTGGAGTGGATACCTCTTCAAACGACGACCAAAAATAATTTTTATGTTTACATAAAAAGTTCGGTCCTTACGTATTATCGGGAGGACCTTTGATTTTTACTTTTTCCTTTTTTTCACAGTACGTATTAAGGGTTTATTGGTTAGTATGAAGATCTTTGATTTACCGCGCACTGAGGATTAGGGTTAGGGTTAGGGTTAGGGTTAGGGTTAGGGTTAGTAACCCTAATTTACTTTAATAATAAGTAACCCTATTTACTTTAATTTTTGAGTCGTTTTTTTAAAGGTCCTCCCGATAATACGTAAGCACCAAAAGTTCTTTTGGAATTTTTAGGGTCGGTTTTTGGTCTTTATTTAACTTTTGAAATAAATTTATCAAACAATTTGCAATGAGTAAGGACCGTTTTTTTAAACTTTGGCGAGAAAATTTTTTTGGAATAAAGAAGTCATTTGTGTAAATCTCAGACTTTAAAACCGTCATGAATTTATACAAGTTGGAAACCCCTGTTTCATTGAAATTTAATCGTATCAAACGTCTTGTTTCTATTTTGTGTTTTCTGTTTGCAAAACCCACATCTAAAAGCTATAAATTTTTTTACAAAACTTTTTCAAACAAGTAAATTTTTACATAAAAAATACGTCGGATTTTTCATTGTAAGAAAATTTTCAATATAGAAACGGCCTGTTACTTCAAATGCAACGTGAAATGCAGTTATAAACAGTCAGGTTTGCTTAATTATCTGAAAGCGTCAGCATAAGATCTAAAATGTGAACTAGTTAATTCATTTATTTTTTCCCACTAATGAATAGGTATAAGAAAGTTCTATAAAAATGCATAGTGTAAAGATTGAATTTTCTCCGCTTGATTAATATTCAAGCAGTCCAACAACAATTATTTTATACAACAAAATATATATGTGTAAAGTATTTCCGAGCAATCGCCAAAAGCTCAAAAAAAGAAAATGCGATTTACATGAAATAAGTTCTGCATCGCCTAAGTCAAATCGACGTCGCCAAACGACGTAATTCGCTTCGTCACGCAAAGCCAATTCTTGGTAAATTTCGTATCAATTAATAAAAGCGTGAAATTGAAATTCCATGCTCTGCTTGCGAAAACAAGCAAAAATTAACAAATTTGCTAAAAAATGTCTATTTTACCTGTTAATCCTTGTTTGGGGGCACCTAAAAATAATACCATCTTATTCAGCAATTTAAATTAGAAAAAGTCAAGAACAGAATTTTATCTAAAAAGATGAAGTAAATGCAAACGTTTTTGCAAAGGCCGGGCTTCAGAAGCCCGAAGCACAAACAAAGATGCAATGAAAATAAAAGAATAAAAAAAAATAAATAAAAACCATCATTCATACGATTGTAAAATGTATTGTTTGTATTTCAGAGCAAAGTTTTTGAGTGAGCAGCAATTCGTTTTAATGTGAAAAGGGATTTTATTCCATATTTTAACTCCTCGAAATTAATCAACTTTTGCAGGCGATTAGTGGAGTATCAAGGCAGATAAAGAAAGTTTTGTCTGAAAAACGAATTGATCGTGAATGAATTTGAGAAATTTTGAGAAAGTAATTTACAAAAGTAGGTGGCAATTGGCAATTATAACTAAACATAAATTTGGCTATTTCGAGTTTAATTAAATCCTGAAACTTTACTTTTTGTCCATCGTCGTTTATTATTAATTATACGCAGAGCTTTATTTTGTAGTATGTTTATCGGTTGCAGATAACTTGTAGAAGTAGCACTCCAAACCAATAAGCCATAAAGTAAATGAGAGTGAAAAAATGCGTAATAGAGACGAATTAGAATACGAAGAGGTAAAATATGTTTAATTCACACATAATTCCTACTGCTCAAGATAATTTAGATTTTTAACTTTAAAATGTTTTCTTTAAAAAGAAGTTTGGAATCAATTATCACTCCTAAATAATTAATATTGTTTGAAACTTGTAAGATACTTGAATTTAATTTAATGGTAATGGCAAAATTTGATTTAGATAATGAAGGCGATACCATCATAGCTTGAGATTTCATAGGATTAATAGTTAAGTTATTTTTCCTTGTCCATACTACCACATTCTCTAGTTCACAATTAATTTTAATTTCAAGTTCGGTTAAGGTGTTTGCGTGGATCAGAACAGCGGTGTCATCCGCGCAAAGTTGAGGGGTACTTATCATGCAATTTTGAAGGTCATTAATATAGATTAAAAATAAAAGAGGTCCTAAAACCGAACCTTGAGGGAGACCCATTTTAACATTTCTAAGATTCGAGTTTATATTAACTTTAGATACATATTGAGATCTATTTGATAGATAGGATTGTAGGAGATTATATGCAGTCCCTCTTATGCCTTAGTGGCAAAGTTTTAATAGTAGTCGTTTATGACATACAGTATCAAACGCTTTGGTTAGGTCAAGCATCTTGAAACTCTTGAAACTTTTCTTACGTAAACATTCAAAATTTCGAAGCAGTAAAAACAATTTAAAAGTAAAAAAAAAACATGTTATTAAATAGAACTCTGAAAAAAGATCTATTACGTAAGAATGCAGAATTTCGATGGTATAAAAATAACTGTTCTTTTTAAAAATCAGAAAAACCGTGTTATTACTAAAACTTTGGAAACTCACCTTACGTAAACATTCGAAATTTCAATGCTGTAAAAATAATTTAAAAGTAAAAAAAAAACATGTTATTAAATAGAACTCTGAAAAAAGATCTATTACGTAAGAATGCAGAATTTCGATGGTATAAAAATAACTGTTCTTTTTAAAAGTCGGAAAAACCGTGTTATTACTAAAACTTTGGAAACTCACCTTACGTAAACATTCGAAATTTCAATGCTGTAAAAATAATTTAAAAGTAAAAAAAAAACGTATTATTAAATAGAACTCTGAAAAAAGATCTATTCGTAAGAATGCAGAATTTCGATGGTGTAAAAATAACTGTTCTTTTTAAAAGTCAGAAAAACCGTGTTATTACTAAAACTCTGGAAACTCACCTTACGTAAGCATTCGAAATTTCAATGCTGTAAAAATAATTTAAAAGTAAAAAAAACGTGTTATTAAGTAAAACTCTGAAAACTGATCTTGCGTGAGAATGCAGAATTTTGATATTGTAGAAATAACTATTGTTTTTAACACGAGAAGCATGGTTAGCCGTCATTTGACGTATTTTGTTCGGATTCGTCTCCATAACATTTGGACTATTCGCATCACAGCCGTTCTAAAAAAAGGTGTAATTCAAGGACTAGATGGAACTAGGGGGCAAAAAATTTCTATTTCAAATGCTTCATGGGGACGCCCACTGTCACACAATATTCTTAGGTTTCAGTCGGATCCTACATCGTATGCAACCAGACGTGTTATCTCTGGCACTCCATTATCATCGTTCAGGATACTCTTTGATGAACCTATGCTGAGAAACATAAAAAAGTGCACCGTTGCAGAAGGACAAACAAAAACCGGGGATTCGATTGGGAATGTATCTCTACTAGATCTAGATAAATTCATTGGTTTAGTGGCTGTTCGTGGACTGTTAAGAGCACGAAATCTTCCTGTAAAGAGCTTGTGGGAGAATTCATGGGGATGTCCGATGCTCCAACAAACGATGCCAAGGGATAGATTTCTAGAAGTCATAAGATTTTGTCGTGTAGATTTGAAAATGGAGAGACAAAGGACTATTTTGCATGATAAATTTGTGCCAAGCAGCTGCTTTAGCAATCAACATGCTAGGCGGCTGTTTAAAAATGTTTTTTTAAATCATAAACATTGTTTAAATTTTATTTTGTCACACTACATTTAGCATCAAAAAACGTTTAAATTCAGTCATCGGTTGATCAACAGATCGACTTTACTTTGTATCCAATTTTACAACAAATCTCTGCCAAACACATTTTCAGTTGTAAAACACCCGAAACAATTACAAAGCTTCCAATTTTAATTTCATAACTTTGATTAAAATAGGAAAATAGAAGAAGACAAAAAATTAATGGAAACTTTAAAATTGAAAAAAATAGAGCAGATGTCCGTTTTGCCCCGCATGACCATTTTGCCCCGCATGACCATTTTGCCCTGCCTTTCCCTATAACCAATGCTGAAATAGGAAAAACAGTAACTGCTGTTTCCTCAATGAATGCTATTGGTAATCACCAATTTTTGTATATCCAAGAAAGAAAATGCATCCTGCATTACTGTAAGGTGCTCCATAAGGTTCAAAGAAATTTGCATTAAAATCTGGTTCGATTGATTGTAACATTTTCTTGCAATGGCTATTTCACTTTAAGGAGCATGCTTGCCAAAAGGTTGACAATAAAGCGCTGTTCATTCTTGACAATCATTGTAGCCATTTTTCTCTTGAAGCCATTAATTTTGCTAAAGGAAACTATATAATTTTGGTCTCAATTCCTCCTCACACATCCCATAGATTACAGCCATTAGATAAAACATTTTTTGAACCGTTAAAAACTTTTATAACTGAGAAACAGACAAATGGTTAGTCAGCAACCCTTGAAAGCGAGTTAACCATTGAAAATTGAATGAGCTCTTTTGTCGTGCTTATGAACAAGCTGCTACTGTTCAAAAAGCAGTAAACGGATTCAGATCTGCAGGGATTGTGCCCTTTAACCCTTAAACGCCCAAGTGTTTTGCCAACCTCTATTACCTAACTAAGACTTTAGCGGCCCGTATTATTCATTGGTCATGTTTTTTTTAGTTTTAACACAATTACAGTACAGAAATGGTTATTGTAGATCTGAAGTGTAAACATTTTGAAAAATGGAAAGGTGCAAGACAAAATCGTGACGTCATAATGTGATATTGTATGCCATTCACACACTGTACAAGAATTAATTAAAAAAATCAAATACAGAAATTACGTTTCATTTAAACATGATTATTCCAACAAAATATTTACAAAAGCAGCAATACCAAAGACAATCAATAAACGAACAAAACTAGCAAACGAATGAAAACTAACAAACAAAATGAAAAATAGTATGCATAATTTCAATCATAGTAAACAAAGTTTATTCAGCACAGTACGAACACAAAACTGTGACATGTTTGTGATCACTGCAGCACGGTTCACCGCATTTAATGCAAATATCTGCAGTTTTTCGATCCATTGCTGATGGACAAATGCGGCAACTTCTTCTCTTTTGTTTCCCATTTAACCTCTTTGTCGGTGGAGCTTGGATTCGATTTTTATATCCACATTCTCGCAAGGCTTTTTTTAGTATTTTTGGACAATTCTTTAACCTGAGCTTGACGCTGCAAACACGGATGAAGAAGACTTATTCCCAAATTGCCTAAAAATTTTCGTTGGCAATGGCTTGATTTTTCTTTCCACAGTGGATGTTTTTAACGGAATATAACCAGCGCATTTATACCTGCAATATTTGGACAGTTATAGAAATAAGGAAAAGGCCAAGGCTTTGTTCTTTTTTGCACGCGGTACTTATGAAAAAGCCGATCCACGCGGTCTACAGCTGCTTTTGTTGCATTGTATTCTAGTATCATTTCAGGTTTTCATGTTGCTTCGTCCACTTTGTTGTCATCGTGCATTGTAGAAAGTAGAATTACAAATTTTTTTTTCTTTGGCAATGTTTGTCGATCACTGAAGCCAAACAAATCGATCCAACTTCCCTGTTCTTTCCTGTTGCGAATTCTTTGAGAATGTCTGGTTTGTTTCTTCTCATTGTTCCATGCAATATTACCCAGTCAACAATGCTATGCAGGGCCCACACGGGTCCCGCAAGGGCTGCTCGTACGGGACCCGTACCGATTTGGCCGCGGGCCCTGCAGTGGTCCCGCATGGGCTAACCGCACGGGTTTAATTTGGTTTTCAGTTTTAAGCCGTAATCAAAAATTAAAACATGCAAATAAGCTAACTTTTTTAATCATGTTAAAAAAGGAACAATTTGCATAAACAGTTTGGAAATTATGAAACTCGTGCTGTAAGCCCATGCGGGGCCACTGCAGCGCCCGCGGCCAAATCAATACGGGTACCGTACGGGCAGCCCTTGCAGGGCCCGCATGGGCCCTGCATAGCATTGTTGGCTGGGTATCTGCTTTCAAAGCAGATCTGCTGCAAGGCTACTACTTGTAAACCGATTGTCTACAGTAACGTTTACTCCAGAAAAATAGAGTGGTTCACAAAGTGTTTTTACTATGTCAGCTGCCAAACCAACCTTTCGCTGCTGACCTTGACGCCCAATGTAAGGAATCCCATTGAACGTGTATCCAGACACGCAATTACAAAGCAAGAACAGCTTCATTCCACATTTGTCGGTTGGCTCGGCATATACTGCCAAAAACTGCATTGGCCACGATATGGTATAAATTGTTCATCTATCGTGACAAATTTGTTAACAGCGTAAAATTTTTTGCATTTTTAATAAACTGATTCCAAAATTGACGAAACGGAGCAAATTTGTCTGTTTGGTTTGATTTTTTCGAATGTCAAATCGCAGATAGGCCACGATCTGTTCAAATCTGTTGCGTCCAAAAGCTGCCGGAAATATAGGTCTGCTATAAACTCCAGATGACCACAACAAACGAACTGATTCGTGCTGCTACCGATAAACATCAATAAAAAAAAGAAGTCCCACTACAGCTTTGATTTGACAAAGATCCACGGGAGTCCAACCATTCGAATTTTTTCCGTTGTCAGAGTCACACAAGTCTTCTCAGAACTTTACAACTTTCCTAGTGCAAAATCTTCTTGCCATTGTTACGTCAAAAGTGCTTCAACACAACGATTTTATTTTGGGTATGCGCTTGTCTATTTGCTACTTATCAATGCCATTTAACAATTTGGAATCAATTTATTATTTGTGGTATTTTTCTGGTACAAAAATTTTAAAAACTGAAACAAAACAAAAAAATTATATTATTACCCAACTGGGTCAAGAGCGACCCTATAAATTTTCTTCCTCAATTATTAAAAAAAATTTTAAGTATCAGCTTGACGGCAATAATGCAAGCATAAAAATAAATTATATAAGGTGCTAAAGGAATACTGGGAGTCACAAAATCATACCCAAACAGTTCTTGAATTACAAGCAAACAAAAACGCGAATGGGTGGCTAGCGACCCAGATAGGCGTTTAAGGGTTAACCCAGTTATTTTTTGAAGATGAAGATTTTGCCCAGTCAACAGTTACAGAGTTACCAATGCCCCTAACAAATGATGACTTGGAAGCATTGCTTACTTTTATTGATGATAAAGTAAGCACTAGAAGAAGTGAATCACTTCAATCAAATACAAGTGCAGCAAGAATAAATTTAGAAAGCACTTCTGCTGTTGTAAGTTGTCCAAACAATGACGATTTTTCACATACAACAGTTACAAAATTACAAATACCCAAAACAAATGATTATAATGACCATAAAGAAGTGCTTATACTTTTACTGCTGATCAGATAAGCACCAGAAAGATAAATGAATCTCTTCAAGTCAACTACAAGTGTAATGAAAATAAATTTGCGAAGCACTTTTGTTGTTACATGTTGTCAAAACAATCAACATGCTGCAGTCAATGTAATTGACCTTTCCAATACCGCATGGCTGTTAAAGTCGAAAGAAAAAGAAAAGAAAAGGAAAGCAATCAGAATATAAAGAGCAGAAAAAGAAAAGGAAACAAATTAGAAAAGCTAACAAGCTCTCCATATCAAAAAAAGTAGGCAAAACCGCTACCAGTCTTCTAACAAAAAGCAATACAATGTAGGACCACAACACAAAGACAAGCCAAACAAATCTGAACGACGTCAAATATGTTTTTTTGAAGAATATCAGTGCATTGTATGTGGTGAATTATATGAACATCTACCCAAAAAAGATTGGATTCAGTATCACAAGTGTAAGGACTGGTCTCATGAAAAATGCATAAATTATAATGGAAAAGGCTTTTATAAATGTGACATGTGTACTTAATTTGTTAGTGCATAATAATGAGATATTACTAGAAATATTGTCTCTTTTATAGTCTAATAGTTTTTAATCTTAAAACTGCTGAAATTGGACAATTTACAATTATTTCAGTTTAGTTATTAATTTTAGTGGCTTCAATTTTTTTACTGTACAACCACTACCGGTATTTATAATGATTGTGAATAAATAAGAATTGGAAACTTTATATCATATTCTACTTGTATTCAAATACAGTCATAAACAAAAGTTTAAGACCACTATGCAAAAGTGACGATTTTCAACATTTAGCATGTGATTGCATCAGCCATATTTTATTGTTACATCATAAGTTTGTTTTCTTCGTTGTGTTTCATTTCGCGTCAATTCTTACTTCTGTCCACATTTCCTGATTGATTTTTTTGGTGCCTAAAATGGGCAAGAAAAAGTCTCTAAGCGAGGTTCAGAAAGCTCAGATAGTTGCCTTACACGGCCAAAATCTATCTGAAAGGCAAATATCTGCTCAAATGGGGTGCAGCAAGACAGCACTGCATCAAGCGATTGCGAAGTATCAATAGGATGGCTTCTATACCGATAAGAAAAAGAGTAGAAGACCGCGTGTCACTACTGCACGAGAAGACAACATGATGAGGGGGATAGTTGTGAGGTCACTTACGAGTTCAATAAAGAAAATTAGGGCCGAATTGTTGCGCAGAGGTCATCAAATTGGTCATATGACCGTTTCCAGGCGTTTATCCAAAGAATTTAATCTGAAGTCATACAAACCGGCCAAAAAAACCAAGGCTTAATTTGGCTATGAAAGCCAAGCGTCTACAGTTTGTTAATAATCAACATTGGATCACCGAGCAAGGGGAAAAGTGCTTTTTTCCGTCGAATCAATCTTCCAACAGTTTGTGGTTCGAAAGAGGCACGTCCGTAGACCAACTGGAAAACGTTCTGATGAGAGATACACCATACCAACAGTGAAACAACCTCCTAGTCAGATGATTTGGGGGGCTATGTCCAGAAATGGTGTCGCTGCTCTCAGTTTTCTGCCTCCAAGAACCACTATAAATGGGCCAAAATACGTGCAAATGCTCTCAGAGAAGTTAAAACTTCATCTGCAAGTTCGCAATTGTCAAATATTTATGCAGGATGGCGCCCCTTGCCACCGTTCCAAAGTTGCAAAAAATTTTCTGGATAGCAACAACATCGACCTTCTCGAGTGGCCAAGAAACAGTCCAGATTTAAATCCCATCGAGATTTTGTGAACCAACATGAAAAATAAAGTGTCGGAAAAGCAACCATTAAGTGGCGCAGAGTTGGTAAAAGCGATAAATGAAGTCTGGGCAAAAGAAATATCCAAAGAGTACTGCCAAAGTTTGATCAAAAGTATGCCAAGAAGAATCAAAGCTGTGATCAAAAACAGAGGAGACCACACAAAATATTGAAAATCGGAACATTTTTTTGTATACGATTGTTTAGACTGTATCGTACTGTCTTCCATGTGTTTATGATTGATTAGGTGCGAAATAAAACAATTTGCCAAATGTAAATAAAGTGTTATATTACCTTGTGCTTAGAAACTCGTAATAATTTCAAGTGGTCTTAAACTTTTGTTCATGACTGTACTTGATGGTGAAGTTTTGTCGGCTTGTATGAGTTATATGATTTAAAATTTCAAAATTCTGCTAAACAACTTTTGGTGGCAACAATGCTATTTATTGTTTATAGTCAAGCCACTTGTTTTCATTATTATATATAAACCCATTTGGTAAGATGAATAAACTTATATACAGTAGCATATATTACAAATCAGGTTGATGATAATTTGCGTTGCTAACTGCCTATACGTTAAATTATCTTGAGCTGAAAACATAATGTCTAAAGTTGACTAGTCAAACTTTGAAAGCTATGTAGTCTTGCAATGTTACCATTTGCTAGCATTTTATGCTTAATGTAAAAGCATCATTTCAAATTGAATTTTTCCTTATTTAGCTTTCATTCTATTAGCTGAATATCGAAGGCCTCACTGCAAGCAAGATGAACGTTGTTTATTACCTTGCTCTGCAGTCTGAGGCACTCGTCATCCTACTACAGGAGACCCACTGCATTGATGCAGAGAAGTTGGTACTTCCAAACTATCAACTAGCTGGGTCTTCTTTAAGCAGGAAGCATGGCCTCGCCACGTTTGTCCACGAGCGACTAAGGTAAACGCTTTTGGACCAATCTCCACCAACATCGGGGATTGAATGGTTGTGTGTGGACGTTGATAGTTATAAAATAGTCAACGTCTACAAACCACCGCCAATGCGATTGCAATGTCTGGATCTCCCAGTGTTTCCTCACCCATGTCTTTATGCTGGCGATTTTAACTATCGTCATGCTGACTGGGGGAACGATGATAACAGTCCGGACGGTGAGTGCTTGGCTGACTGAGCAAGTATTAATTGTCTTGTCCTCCTATATAATGCCAAGGACGCTGCCAGTTTTTATTCCGGCCGCTGAAACACTGGCACCAATCCGAATCCAGCTTTTGCTAGCGTAGATCCAAACAGTCACTTACCGGATAGACGTGTACTTGAAGAGTTTCCCAGGTCACAACATCGACCTTCGCTTATTACACCACCAAGGTCTGCTATGGCAGTGCCAAGCATGCCTGTTAAGCGATGGAACTTCTGCAAGGCCAAATGGAGTCACTACATTGCTTTGACGAATAAATTTGCAAAGACTTTGCTGCCGCTTGATTCACTTGATGTGGATGCATCTTACCAGGACTTCTGTAACACCATTTAGAAAGCAGCCAAAAAGAACTATCCCACGCGGGTATCGAAATAACTATATTCCATGTTGGGATGCAGAGTGTGAACCCCTCTATAAAAATTTCCTGCAGTCTCCTCAGGAAGACGACTCAAGTTTGGCTGCTACAGCTCTGCTTGCCAAGCTTGACAGGAAGCGGAGGGATCGATGATCTGAGGCAGTTTGGAGCATTGACTTCTCACACTCTAGTCGAAAAGCGTGGAGTATTTTGAACAACCTTACTGGTAGGTCACGACACTCTCCTCGTCACTGTCCCGTTTCAGCTGATGCAATTGCATCTCAGTTGGTTAGAAATGGGAAATACGAGGCTGTTGATTGCAAGTCATCTCGACTTGTCTCTTAACACTAGCTTTACGGGAAATTTTTTATACCTAGTTTTACGGAGGGGTCGTTTTCGACCCCGATCTTATTTTGCTTATTCTGCTTTTCTTGCATTAGTTTCTGAACTACTAGTCTGCTCTATTGCAATGATTACGCATAACGAAATGATTTTACTTTTAAAAAGTACGTTTTGTACAAAATATAAAAGCATTTAACTAGTCAGTTTTACGCAAGCTAAGCACTTTACGTAAGTCACTCTATAATTATCTTGTGAACATTTTCCACAAGTAGGTTTTTGAAATAAAATACAAGTTCAGACTGTCTTGTCGCATCATACACCATGACACTTCCTCCACTTCCGCACTCTTTCATCGTCTCCTCTAAGCTGCCTATTGCTGTTGTTCAGACAAGGTTTTGGCTTGCCCAGCAGGTTTTCTACAAGCATTAGTATGAACTGCCGGCGTGTTATGCAATTGCTTGTTACTCTTTTATGCAATACGTAGGAGTTGATAGCAGCAATGTCCAAGATGTTGCCCCAGACAGCTACCGGCCATCTTCGACTCGCTGACCTTGTAGTGCATAAGCATGCCATTTGATCAAAGCAATCAACTCCTACTTTGTTCGCGTTATAAAATAAAATCAATTCCGGATTTTTCTTTTCATTACTTGTATCAACATCTGTCGAGTCCTGCATGCTGGAAAGCAAGCAAACTGACTTTTTCTCTTTTGCTTGATATTTTACAAATAAGAAGTTTGAGGGATCATGCCAATAAAATTTAGTTGAGTATATAGCTTTATTTTCTGATTCAGTCATTTTTTTGCACAACTCGCGTTGATTTTTTCGCATTGTTTCTACAATAGATAGTTTGTCTCTCGTAAGTTTTTCGGGAACGGGTAATGAGGTAAAAAAGTTGTCACATGTTATGTTGTAACCCTTTCTTTTGATATGTTTGCAAAGATTGACAACCACGGATACAGCAAGAGGAGCACCAAAGCGCAGTTCTTTTTCTTGAGCTCCAAGATAAACATCAATGCTTGAGACATACTTTGTTTCCACGTCAGTCAGGACCCAAAACTTCACACCATATTATCGGGCTTATTTGGCTTAAAAGTCACAAAAAAACAGCGCGACTTCAAAGGCATCAGTTGTTCATCCACAGTTAGCGAAAATGTACGCGTATACTTCTTTTGACATTGATTAGTAAAATTTTCAAATCCTTGTCTAATCGGTGCAAACTTGTCAATGCCGGGTCCACTTCTGACTCTATTTGGTTTGTCATCAAACCTCAGGTATTTCAAAATTTTTAGAAAATAATCTCTGCTCATATTTTCATAAAAGATAGGAATGCTATATCTTTTTGCTCCACAAGAAAGATACGAAATAATCTTTACCATAGATCCCTCTCGCATACTGGAGTTCAATAAACGTTTTGTTTGTTTCTATTATCATTGCAATCATTGTTTTTCACGTTAATTCGAAATAAATCGAATGTTAAAATGTCCATCACGTGGTAATTTAGCAATAAAGCAATCTTAAAGAGTGCTGAAGTAGTAGCACAATGCTTTCTTGGTTTGGAAATACTTCACCACGTCTTATTTTTGACACCCCCCCAGTCGTAGAATTCACTCGATTTATCTCTGATCATGTTTGCAATATCTTCGATTTTGCCAAGCTTGTTTTTACAGAGATAAATCGAGGTTTTATCTGATATATACATATGGTTTATTTTTGAGATAATCAAAGATGTTTTTTTTAAATATAAATTATACTTGATTTATAATAGTTTTACTCATGTATGTTTACACAGATAAATCATATATGTTTTATGCATTTTATATCTTTGATTCGACCAAAGTTATTTTTTTAGTATGATTTATACTTGATTTATAATTGTTTTACACATGTATGTTTGTATAAATAAATTATACATTTTTTATGTGTTTTATATCTTTGATTCGGCCAAAGTTATTTTTTTTAGTATGATTTATACTTGATTTATAATTGCTTTACACATGTATGTTTACATAGATAACTCATACATGTTATATGTATTTTATAACTTTGATTTGGTCAAAGTTATTTTTTTTAGTATGATTTATACTTGGTTTATAATTGCTTTATATATGTATGTTTACGTAGGTAAACTATACATATTATATATATTTTATAACTTTGATTTGGTCAAAGTTATTTTTTTTAATATTATTTATACTTGATTTATGATTGTTTTACTCATGTATGTTTACATAGATAAAACATACATACTATATATATTTTATATCTTTGATTTGGCCAAGCTTGTTTTTAAAAATGAATTATCTTTGAATCGTAAGTGCTTTGCATATATATGTATATATACGTATATTACTTAGGCTTTATGCATTTTTATCTTCGATAAGCCAATCTTGTTTTCATAAAAATGAATTATATTTCATTTTCATTTATGAATATATGTTTAACGTTTATATTTATATTTACGTATGTAATAAGCAGTTATGGCCTCAAAAAAGAAGAGCCCAGTGCAAGAAAAATAGAGGGCCACTTTTTCTTTTTCCAAATGTTTTTGGCCCTCCCAAAAAAAGGACATCATTTTAAAGGAGGCCGCTTTTTAGTGTTCCAAAATAAAGGGATTTACAAAAAAAGAAAGTCTCGCTTTGTGGGGTCAACCTCATAGTGCCATTATAAAGAAATAGAGCATTATTTTGCTTAGGTGATTTGCTTATTAACGCTTTTAGGTGAGGGGAGGCGGTGCGTCCACTGTGTTTTTTCCGTACTAAAGCCATCACTGGTAATAAGTAATCTGTATCTAGAGCATGGACAAATTTGTTTTATAAGTTGGATTATGTCTGTTTATTATTGTTTTACTATTTTTGGTAGTAATTGATAAACAATTTTAAGAAACAAGATATAATAATTAATCGGCAGCTAATTGGAATAATTCGGTATGGTTATTATGATCTAAAAAAGGAGTGCCCTTTTTACTGCGTGTAAAAAAATTTTGAACTGTAGATTTTGTAAAGAATTTTCTCAGCCAAAACAATGTAATGATTTCTCTCCGTTAGGTAGCGCTAAAGTAAGAAAACCATTGTTTGGTTGAAACTTGAAAATTATTTTAAAGAGATATGTTTATTGTCACAATACGTATTCGTTGAAATTAGTCACATAGACTTTTTTAAACATTTTTTACCTATGTACAGTGGTTAAAATGAAAAAAATTGAAAAGACAAAAAGAGAACAGTTAAATATGTTCAAAATAAAAATCGAAGCCGTTTCTGAATCGTATTTAAAAAAAAACTATTTTCGGTGTGTATGAATAGGTTTTACTTTTTGTTCTGTAAAAAAAGTTGAAAGCTTAACTTTTTAATCTAATTGACAAGCAAAAATGTCAATTTTTTTAAATTTTCAAACTAGATGTTTACGATTTATTGTTGCATTTAAATAATTCTGTCAACACTTTTTATGTTTGCTCCGTCGATGTACAAACAGTTGCAGACAAAATCTAATTTTTTCTGTCCTGCTATGATAACCACAATAAATGCCTTGATACCATGTGTTTTTTAAGTTTTGATTAAATTTAAGAATACAACAAGTATATCTGTTTATGTCCTACAGTTTCGAATAAGTTGATAATAAAGATGATAATGACGACAAAGAGTATTGTGTACCGTAATGAATATTGTCACATTTTTTCTCTGTTTTGGAAAATTTTCAAATCATTTATTTAATATTAATTGTAGTTGTTTTGGCGAGTGCTTTAAACCAGATAGAGTCTCCTAATTATCTGCCTGTTCTTACTTACTTTACACGTGGTCTGATATAATTAAAGAATCTTCATTAAAGTTTTAAACTTTGCACATCTGCGTCTTTGATAACAACTACGACACAAAAAAATGAAAGAAAACAACGAAGGACCGACAACAAGAAAAAGGCGATTCATATGACCGACAAACGCGAACGCGGAGTCATGTGACCACCGAAAGCGCAAGCACATATCGAAATCCGTAACATTAGTCTTTTAATAATTTTGCAATCAACACTTCGTCAATCAGCTCAGGTTTTTAGTTAATTATTCTGAATACTCATCCAGTGATAAAGCCATCTACTATTTATACTTTTACTTTGTTGATAATCGATTAAAATGTTTCACTAAAAGCAAATGCAATCACATATTTGCCTTCGGAATTACAGGATGTCAATGTTCGCTTGATGAAACTCAACATGAAGTTTTTAAAAAAACTATAAGTTTAATTTTTATGTTTATTGCAGGCTTTTTAACCTTTACATGATTGCCTTCTGGTAATAAATCAAAACAATTTTTGCAGTCAGGCAGTGTTTTATGAAGTCCAGACGACAAAAAGGTCTTCACTAATTTTTTACAACGATTTTCATTTTCACAACCAGCTTTATCTTCTTAAGCATCAACTGAGACCTTTTTTATGGTTTGAATTTAGCGTTAAAAATAAAATTTTTTTATTCGAACAAAAACGGATTAATGCGAATAAATAGCCTCTTGAAAAACAAAGAAGTTCAATTGAGACTATATCAAGTGTTAAACTAAATTCTATATTTTATGTTCACGTTTCCAAAATTGTATTCTTAATTTGCTGTTTTTATAGTTTCAATTTTGATTATTAATTGAAAAACAATCAATCTGATTACGTATAGAAAAGAAAATTGTCATTTTATAAACGATTAAATTAACGTAATTTAGGAAGAGAGGTCTTTTTTAAAATCTACTTATAATTATTAGCAATCAATAGCCAACATTTAATCATTTTATTAAACAAACATTAAAATTATTTACAAAGACGAACGTTTTCGGCTTACTTCAACCCTCAGCAGGTTTCTACAATTTTAGCAACATTAACCTGATGAGGCTGAAGTAAGCCGAAAACGTTCGTCTTTGTAAATAATTTTAATGTTTGTTAATAAAATGAAGAATGCTGAATCCATTATGGCTGCTTTTTTTCAATTGTCGCCTGGTTGAAAAAAACAACCTCTTTACCAAAACCTTATTTAATCATTTATACTTGATAGTATACTTGCTTGCTAGTGAATATGTTTAACGCTTTGTTACAAAATTGTAATGCATTAATTCACCAATAGTCTGTTGAAATTTTTTAGTTGCCCTACAAAAGCTCGATCTCTTTGTGGTAAAAAGCAGTTTTCCGCTGCTTTGTTTCCTTGTGTTTATTACAATAGCAATTAGAGCGGATGTCGGCCAACCCGACTTTTGTTTCACTCAGAGATTAGAAGGTATCTTCCACACACAAACGAATTTGTCAATTTTCAAACGTAATTTTAAAGTCGAAGTTAAGATTCTCGACAATTGAAACTCGCGAAGCGATCTTTTTACACTTTTCAGAAAAGAAAAGCTTATCTCAGCGAAATCTACTAAATGCTGATTTACCAGTTTTACAACGCTTCAATCTTTGCAACTTATAAAGAATTTTTAAGATTCTCTTAAGGTTTTGAACAATTAGTTCAAAAATTTTTTTATTCAATCAAAAGAACAACAAATTATCTTTACCGAGAATCAAATTTCTTTTGGTTACATCTCAGAAACTAATTTCATACTTGCTCGATCACATAAAATTGTTTCAATTTGAAAAATTGGTCGGCTTCATTGCTTCAATCACAACAATTTTTTTAAACACTTTCCGAAATATTTCAGATCATAAATTTTTTTTACTTTTTCAGTAGTAGTAGTAGACCACGTTAATAGTACTCCAGATTGATGCAATATTTGAGCATTCAAGCGTGACAAATACTTAATTTTTGGAATTTAGGTTGTTTTATTGCTTATTGAATTAATTATATATTTTGTAAACGATAAAAAAACCTAAATTTTTTTAAAAAAAGTCATTGAAGCATAATGAAGTGAATTGCAACTTCATTGAAATACTTTATTATTTATTCAGTAATCTTTCGGCCATTTTAACGAACAACACTAAAATTCTATTTAATATACGTAGATAATATCTAATTCGTAATTCGAATTTTCCATTAGATTGAAAAGATAAAAGACAACCAGGACAACCACTAAGTGATACAATATCTGAAAGTTTGAAAACAGTTCACAGCGTGACGGAAAGTTAGAAAGGGTTATTTCAATCGCACCATAATTGATATGATTTTGGTTTAAATTCCATTTTGTTTTACCAATTGCAAAAACGTTCCAGTAATTTTTTTGCAGGTTGGTTTTCTAAAGCGAGCTTTTATTACAATCAGACAACTTTTATACAAAAATATAAACTAAAACATTTAAAATTTACTTTTTAAAGAAGTCAATCTTAAAAGTTAACACTTCTTTAAAATTTTTGTTTTCTTGGTTGAAACTTAGTTACACAAAAGCGGTTAAACCATTCTTTCAGCTTAACAACCAAAATGTCAAATAACACTAAACTGCAGCCATTCTTCCTAGTTTTTATCTACTAAGCGGTTAAAATAAGTGAAACTCTCTTCGGTATTATCCGTATTACGCAGAAAAAAAATTGCTAGTCATGATTTGGAGAGAAAATAATGCAAGCATTGGGTGTTGTTACCAAACATTATGTACCACTGTCTGGCTCTTTATTTACTCCTGCGCAATTGACATATTGCTCATGAGCAGCAATCTTTTATTAAAATGCTTTGGGGCATTAGTTAAATGCCCATGTTTTATTCTACCTTTCACTGATTTTGCATGCACCAACTAGTTTTTCTGTCTAGACTCAACCCTCTACTCAGCTGTATACCATATTCCGAACAATCGTTCCCGAGCAATCGAAGTCAAGATATTTCTTTCAATTATCAGCGTGCCACTGTCCTTAGATATGTTGTTGGGGAAAGAGCCAAGAAAAGACAAAATTCACTTGCAGAGATAGGCCTGATACTAAAACAGAGTATTGGAGATTCATTGAATCGAGCTATTTTGAGTAGTGTTTATTCTGTTCTTTAAGCGCTTATGAAAGCAACTTGCCCAAATTACATCCATATTTGATGTTATGCACACAGTGATTGCTTCAGTAGGAGTTACTAAAAAATATCAAAAATTGATCCCTCTTACGCAAAATATTGCTCTATTTCATAGAAGCACTAGGACGGTGGCATCCAAAAAATATAGATTTTTTTTAGAGGTCACTTTATTTGATACACTGAAAAGTGGCCCCTAAAACAATAACCTTTTTTTAGAGATCGCTTTGCCGCTTTGCTTTGGAACACTAAAAAGTGCGCCCCTACTTTTCTCGGAGCGGGTCTCCCTTCTTGCAAAGCCATCACTGTATAAACATGTTTTGAATCTGGTGATCAGTCGTGCAAGCAGTGTATGTGTTGCAGCAGTTAGTCTTTTTGGTCTGCTTACTGAGCTATCTACATTTTTCAATGATTTCTGCAAAAGAATGAAGGTCTGGAAAGAGCATATGCAAAGTAAAACCAAGAAAGAAGAAACCATGAGACTAGATCGCATTGGTCAAACTAGGTGGTCAAGTAGAGGTAGAGCACTTTCAAAATTGTTTGGTAGCTACACAAATCAGTCATCAAAATTTCATTCAGTCCTTCTGATCATCCTTCAGCAAGTAAGTAAAATATATGGTCTCAAAGGATCAGTTTGCTATGAAGCTCAGAAATTAAGCGAAAATTTGCGCAAATTTGTATGTATGTATGTATTTATATTTCTTGGCCGCAACAGCACAAATCAAACACAAAAGAGCGTTAAAAGTTGACAAAAAGGAAGCAGTGAAAAACGTTATACGTTATAGGACATATAAACAATACATTGTACAGATATAACAAACAACATTATTATCTGAATGCTCACTGCACCTTAAATTTGAATTTGAAACTATCTTAATAGTACTTACATTCATCCGAATTTTTTATATTACCATACCAGTGTCAGATTATTTGCATAAATCAGGCCTGAATATCATGCAAGCTTACCATATGATTAACAAAGCCATTGAAAATGTGGAAAAATCTCAAGAGATTTTAGTGACATTTTTTGAAAGAACATCTAATTTTGTTGTTCATGCAAATTTTAAATTAAAAGAGGTGAAATATTCTGTCCCAAAGAGCTTCTCAATTATCAGATCTAGTCGCTCAGCACCAAAAGGTATCACAGAGCAGAAGAAAATTTTTGAGTTTTCATACCATAATGCAGTAACTGATGCTGTGCTCTCCAGCATGCGAGCTAGATTTTTGTCTCATGAGAAATTCTATAAGCAGATATCCTGCTTTAATCAAAACAGGCTTTCTGAAATCTTGGCATCTCCACAAAACGTCGAGCTAAGTTTGATTGCTAATGCAGCACCAGAAACTGACAGAGTGGTACTACAGGATGAAGTGATTTCATTTCATCAAGCTACAAACACCTGAAGTAGGAACTGCTAGAGAATATGAATGACAATTAAAATGATTTGGACATGTTGAAGTCAGAGAAGGAGTATACAGAAGTTGCTAAATCATCTGAGAAGACAACGCGTAAGAATTATTTCTTATGTGCTTTCACATTGCTATCAGAGTAACTGCATATGAAGAATAATATGCAGCATATAGATTCATTGTAACACTAAGCATCACACAGTTCACATGAGCGAAGCTCATCTGACTGAATGCCTAAAAGAATTGGTAATTTGTCTATTGGAATGGGACGTAGGCATTCAATGACAATGAACAAGAGTTTTTTTTTTAATTTTTTTATTTTTTTTTTGCATTATTTGTTAAAGTTGTTGTGCAATATGCCACAGGAAAACAAATAAATTTAGAAAATGTTTTTTTCCAAACATTTTGGACTCTATTAAAATTGAAGGAGAAGACCAAAATCAAAACTTAAATTAGGACAATTAGTTTTTCAATTATTTCAGCAAACGTAAAAAGCAATAAAAAGCAAAGTTACAGCTGTTTATTTATTTCAATTTGATTGAATGGCTGACTAACTATGTTTACTCAATGTTTACCAGGTAATGAAAGGTTTTCAATCTCATTTAGCGAAGCAGATTGTTTATGTTAACAAAAGGAAGTAACTGTTTAAGTTTAAGTTTGTTTTTGGCCTATTTAAACTTCAAAAGTCAAATTGGCAAAATCTTAGTATGGTTGCAGTAGTAAAAAAATCCCTGCAACTGAAGAGTTCGGTCATTTACAATACTTTCCCGAAAAGTAATAAAAATTTGAATTCAAAACTAGTAATGTTCTAAGTAGAATTTCTGCTATGTTCGATTTAAAAAAATCCCATATTTAAATACCATTCTAGCATTCGAATGTTCGAAATAGAAATATCTGCTTTCATTAACAAACATTCACAGTTTATTGAAATAGGGTGAAAAAATTGTGTTTACCCTTCACGTATAAAACTTTGGGAGAGAAGTTACTTTTTTATACCATGAAATTGCTGTAAAAAGCAGCCGTATTGGATTTAGCATTTCTGATTTTGTTTATTATTGCCATCTATATATCTACATTATTACGATAAGAAAAAAAAAGACAAAAGAAAACTTAAGTCCTCATCAGGTTTCATAATGAATGATTTTTCATGATGCTTTCAAATATGTTTAGTAAAAAGATAGAACCATTGGCATATAATAGACAATTTAAATTAGGATTAAACTTTCTTATCACTAGCATATTTGGGGGAACATTGTGTTATGGTTCCTCCTTGGAGATCATCAATACTTTTGGGGCAGAAACCCCGCCAGAAACGAAGACAGAACCCATATGCAGGCCCCCTTCGTTTTGTTTTTTTTAGAAATCGTTAGTCTACAGAGACGAAATTCATAAAATCCCGGTCCGATACAAAGTGAAGACCTTCTTTTTGGCTGCCACTAAAATAAATTTTTCCACTAAACATATTTGATTGTGGTCGTATGCCTCCTTTTTTCAAAAATCCTCGGTACGCCACTGTTTCTAATTAATAAAGCTTCGCATATTTTAGTGAGAGATTTTGATTTACATTTGCGCATGCAAAAATTTTTTAAAATCAAATTAATTCAATTCAATTCAATTCAATTTTGTTTGCAATCAAGGTATTACGTTTCGAAATTCTTATTGAAAAAGTGATTGCGAAATAGGAAACAGCGGCTAAGCGATATACGTTATTACACGCACAACGTCAATTGTGCGTGTCGCCGTACCTGATTAAAGTTCGAATAAAACTCGCATCATAAAATTTTATTCATATATTCTTGTTTTTCATTTATGTTTCATGTAATTTGATTTACCGCCATTGTGTGTAGTTGTGATAGTTTGGTACATTGTTTTCTGCTTTCATTTTGTGGGGCTTACTTTCAAGAACGGTTTACAATTTTTTCATTGCAGCATTTCAGTGAAAATAAGAATCACACAAATTGTAACGACTTCAGAAGTAAACACCCGCTACGAATTGAGAACTATTGAAGCGTAACTACCATCGAAAAACTAGGTTAATCACCAGTAGTTTTTATTGTTTGAGCATAGACTTCTCAAGATTAGTACCGGTATCTGCCTTGGTAGCAGCAGCACAAATCGGCTTATCGCCCGAAAACGTGACTGAAAGAAAACCAGGAAGCAGTCGATGCTAGCTGCTTAATAGTAAAAGAGCAACCCAAGCAGAATTTTTTTGTGATTTATCCCCGGCCATTGTATGTTTTTCTCGTTTTATCCAAGAGATATCACAGGGTATCCCGTACTTGGAATTGCCAAGGATATCAATCTTGTTTCATGGAAGAAATATTCTTGACTCGGCCAAACATGGCAAAATCGAGAATACTTTCTTGTTTTATCAAAGAGATATCAATGCATGGGGCCATTATTGGTAATGTCGATGATGTGTTCATTGATTTATGATAGTAATATACTTGGCTCGGCCATTTACGGCTAGACCAAGTATACTAGTCTTATTTTATCAAAGCGATATCCTTGCATGGGCCATTATTGGTAATGTCGATGATTTGTTCATTGATTTATGATAGTAATATACTTGGCTCGGCCATTTACGGCTAGACCAAGTATACTAGTCTTATTTTATCAAAGCGATATCCTTGCATGGGCCATTATTGGTAATGTCAATGATGTGTTTGTTGATTTATCATAGTAATATACTTGGCTCGGCCATTTACGGCTAGACCAAGTATACTAGTCTTATTTTATCAAAGAGATATCCTTGCATGGGACATTATTGGTAATGTCAATGATGTGTTTGTTGATTTATCATAGTAATATACTTGGCTCGGCCATTTACGGCTAGATTAAGTATGCCATTCTTGTTTTGCTAAATACCGTATTTCTTCGAATAGAATGCGCGCATTCTATTTTTTTTTATCACGTGTTTGTGCGCATTCTAAACAAGGGCGCGTTCTAATCAAGGGCGCATTCTATTTCTTGATAACAACTTTCGGCCAACCTTAACCCTACCGTACTTTATTTTAAAGTAGCTTTGAACACCTTAAATTCAAAATAATTGGTGTTTTTATGACGAACAAGTTGTGAAAGTGCTCATGTAGCAGGCAAGCAACACTAGTGTTGCACTGTCCGCTAGGTGACGTTATTTATGCTACTAGGTGACTTTATTTATGCGCATTGTATTCAAGGGCGCATTCTATTTTTTTCATCGCGAATTCGCATTCTAAACAAGGGCGCATAGTAATCAATGGCGCATTTTAATCAAAGAAATACGGTACAGAATTTGGCTATATTCTTGAACTCACAATTCTAACACGATTTTTTGTATAAATATTTTTAAAGGTTTTTATTATGAACTTTACAAAAATTTTCAGATGTCAACCGTACCAAACAAGCATTAATTAAAGTGTAGTTAAAGTCATATGACAATAGAAAATACTAACTAAACTGGAATATGTTTTCAAAAAAAGAAAGTTTAATACCGCCTGCAATGCGTAAACCTCCCAAAAAATTTACTTAAATTTGATTGTTTTAATTTTGTATTTGCTTTTGTGCAACATATAAGTTTTTAAACGGCAATTTGGTCTCAATGCCTAAAGTATTTTTTCATAAGCATTTATAGTTGCTATATTACAGGGTTGGGCAAAGTTTTCAATGAAAGAGCCACATGTGAAAATTCAAAACTGCCGGAAGCCACAAATTCTGTTTGAGGTGTCAATGCAAATTCAGTAAACAAAGCAAATTTTAAACAAATAATAAAAACAAATACAACTTTACGCGATTTACAATTTTTCCGAGATTTTACCACCATTAGATCTACTATGGATTTCCACTTTATCACCTAGCTTTTGAAAATCTGGCGATATCAAGTCAAAGTGGTGTGAATCAATTCTTTCAAATCTTCATTTGTTAGACTTGCACGATATTGTGATTTTTCAAATTTCATTACAGAGAAGCGAATCTGAGAGAAGCGAGTACTATCTGTTTCTTTTATTCTAATGTTACCAGCGTGTCTCGGCGGGCGAGAAATAATGAAAGAAAGATAGCGCTCGCTTTGCTCAAACTTTTGCTGTAGTGTAGATGGTCCTGAACAACAAACAAAGAAATGCTTTATTTCCGCGCTATAACCCGACTTAGCACCTAATTAGAAATCTTGTTTGATCCAAATTCAATTGTGAATAACAATCGTACATTGTTCGATTTCGTTATAACTAGAAGAGCCGCAAATGAAAAGTCGCCGAACCACATGCGGCTCGCTAGTCCCGTTGCTATATTAGTTTCGCTTAAAAAAAAAAAGAAGACACGTCACTTCTCATTAAATAGTTAATCTCTAACTTTTTCGCGTCGGTATCTGTTCGACAGTGAAAAGCGCGCTTCGAGAATTTTTTTGAAAAATGCATGGTAAAATTTTTTTCCTAAATTTCTCCCAAATTCTCTTCATAAGCAAATATACCTTGTGTTGTATAAAACAATTGCTGTTGGACTGTTTGAATGCCCATCATGCGGACAAAATTCAATCCTTACACTACGCATTTTTACAAAACTTTCTTATGACTATTGATTTGTGGGAAAAATATAGAAATTGACTAGTTCACATGTTAGCTCTTATGCTGAGGCCTTCAGACAATTAAACAACACCTGACATTTTTTGATTACATTTCACGTTGCATTTGAAGTAACAGGCCGGTTTTATGTTAAAAAATTCCTTACAATGACAAATCCGACGTATTATTTATGTATAAGTTTACTTATTTGAAAAAGTTTTGTAAAAAGTTTTATAGCTTTGATATGTGGGCTTGGCAAACAGAAAACATAAAATAAAAACAAGACGTTTGATACGATTAAATTTTCAATAGAATAGGGGGTTCCAACTTTAATTTTCAACTTTAATTAAATTTTCAATAAAACAAGAAGTAACAAATTTATGACGGTTCTAAAGTTTGAGATTTACACCAATGACTTCTTTCCTCCAATAAAATTTTTTTGCCAAAGTTTTTAAAAAACGGTCCTTACTTATTGCAAAACTGTTTCATAAATTTATTTTGAAAGTTAAATAAAGACAAAAAAAGCTCCACTTTAAAAATTCAAAAAGAACTTTTCATGTAAACGTCAAAACCATTTTGGTCTTCATTTGCTTTTCGAAATAAATTGTATGTTTGAACTGAAAATGTCATTTTTTTAAAAATTTTTGTATGACTCCTGTGTAACATGTTTGTCCTATTATATTCCGACGTCTTTGTAGTTTTGAAATGACCCACTCATTGAAAACCTTTGAATGAAATCAACTTGGATATCTTAGTTGAGGATAACCTTGGGTTGTATGCAAGGGTTTTTTCACCTAAAACCAGATAAAGCTCTGGGCCCTAGTTTTATATGCACAGAGCTTATAATCCCTGTTAGGGCTGCTTTAAAGTCTTGATTATATAACTTTCTCTTTTCCTGCTTACGTCAACTCCAGTTTTAAAAATCTACAGAAGAGTACTAGTAGTCGCGATTCGAAAGACAAAGAAGGCTGTAGAAAACCCAAAAAGTTATTGACAAAGTCATTAACTTTATATTCCTTTGGAAAAATTTGAGACGCTTACCTACGTCCGCAACAAACCAATTGATGGTTTTGACGCAAAAAGTCAATCGTGAATCAAGTCGTTCTGTTAATACAAATCATCGACAATTTTCTCAAGACTAAGAAAAATGCCAGTGCTATTTGTCAAACTGACAGCTGCATATGACACTGTTATTTCATACAAGCTTGACTTTAACTGCAAGCTGCTGAGGTTTCTGCTAGATAAATGCATGGTTCTAATGATTATAAAACTGGTTCGCAACAAAAATTTTACTCTAACGGCGACAGTAAGCAAAATAGTCTCGGGTGTCAGAAAAACAGTGTTCCTCCCAAATCAACCGCGACTTTTTTAGCATCTAGGTGTACCTGAAGTTTCATTTGGCAGTCATAAAAACCTAAAAATTTGAATCTAAACTCTAAAAAGAAAGCGATGACTTTTTTTCGACTGAAGTTACCAATTTGCGCATATCGTACACAATCGAGCCTGAGTGAAAATTGATCAAAAAAATTTTAATTTATTTGTCGAGAGTTTTTATGTTTACTTGCATATGCTCATGCACAAATAAAGCTTCATATGAAGAAAAGCGTTCAAAATTTAATAAAGGCCAAAAAAGGTCTTGACATTACACAATGAGATACTGTAAAATTAATTATTTAAGTTTTTTAGTTGCTACTTCAAAAAAACATGCTGATAGCTTTTTCTCTATTTTAAAGGTTATGTTTCTCGTTTTTCAGCAGCACAAGTTGCAGAGCACTGCTCTAGATCCTGTATGGTATATATGTCGGTTATCAAATGCCTGCCGATAAACGCGAAGGTCTAAACGCTTGTCTATGCCTGTTGCGCAAAAAACGTCAACAATTTTGCTGGATTAAGCAGCCGTTCTTCCCATCACATAAATCATGCATCGAACACGGAGTACTCGTACTATGAGAATACATCCGGCTTCGTTCTTTCTTTACCAGCGCCTAGCCCACCTGTTCGAAATAGCGTGCTCACAAGAGTTATGCATAAACGCCTTCAGACGGACCAAAGACAACTGGCCGCAGCCTAACTAACCAGTCGGCTGCGTCTAGTTGGGCTTCGCCATGGGCCGGCCATGGTAACGTGATTTATTGTTATTTTGCTGTGCTTAACTCGTTGGCGAAAGAAAAAGGTTAAAAGTTAAGACAATTAGCATTGTGACTCAATCATGTAACGTGCGTTTTAATTTGGGTCGCTTTGATTTTTTCTCTGCCTTTTTGCTTAAGCGTGAGCAATTGTATAGTTTAATTTGCTTTAATTTAGTGAGTTTTTAGTTTGTTTTCAGTTCGACAGTTTTAATTTGTTATTCTATTTGAATAAGGTGTTTTAAATTTAATTTAAAATTAAAGAAATAATTTGTTAAAATTTGGTAAACAAATATTTTGGTTTTCTGTTTGAATAAGAAGACAAATTGGTTAGTGAGAATCACCTCAAGTAGAATCAATCGCAGTGAATTCACTGCACCAGCTTGATTTAATCATTTTATTTCGCCACGGTGAATAGTAAATTTTGCGTATTTAAATTCATTTCAACTCTTGATTTTGACAGCTCATGACGAAATTTATATATATGAAATATTGTCACAACCTAATGAGATATTTGATGCTGTTTTTGGCTTGAAAATCAATTATGGTCTAATGTTAAATTGGATGTGGCCAGAAACAGACCAGAAGCATCTTGCAAGTGGTTAAAAAATCAAGCTTGTATGCATGAGTGTTATGACAAAAACCTTTATTGTGTTTAAAATGTGTAATGCGATGTGTATTTCTTTTTGCTTAGCTTGAATAGTTCTAATGGTAGTAATTTATCGTTCAAAAACCCATTATACCAAAGGTATTGAAATGTACGGTCGATCGTAAGATAAATTTTATAATAAAGCTAAATCAAGGGCTCGGGATTTTATCCGAATTTGTTAGAAAATTTTACGCGAAAAGAAATCTAAATCTACAGTCCGATATCTGATATGGTTATCCGAATTCGTTAGAAAATTTTATGCCAAAACAACTTTCCTTGGAAAACCTCGTAAAATGCTTGATTAAACATGGTTGAAGAACTGTTCAGTCTCAATTTGTTTCATAAACAGTTTACAATTTGCCTTTTTCTCGCTTTCGGCTGCTTTTTCCGAGATTTTGAGAACTACAACAAAGGAGAAAGCTAGCTTCTCTTAGACAACTTAATAACAAACCAAAACATAAAGTTATATTTTTTATTGAACTTTTACAACAGGTTACTTAAGCGGTGGAAAGGGGACATGAAAAGTTCCGAGATGATTGTGTAATCTATTTTATCTAATACAGGTTTTTTTTATAATCGATTGTTTTTTGGTCAAATTCCGAAAAAGTTTTAGTAAAATTACTTTAACGTCAGGAAAAGCCGATTAAAGTTTATCGAATAAAATTGCACAATTTAAAGTATTTCAAATGTAAAACTGCTTCAGGTAACTTTAAACACAGACGAAAAAGCTCCACAACCGGTGTGGAAACGGTACGAGTACTTAAACATATTTTTTAAAAAAAAAGGAAAACAATTCCTCGACTCAAATTTCAATTATGCTGTTCAACTCATTAAGAAGATCATGGTTTATTTCGTATTAAAATTGATTACATTTTTCATAAATTTGGTTGAAGTATGCCAAAAAATTTTTAAAGTTTCCAAGTGTGCCGTGAGTGAAAAACGTTGTGGAGCTTTGATGTAATTCGAGTTTTCATTTTAGGAACAGTTGCAAGTTTGTTTTGTAGATTACGTGGTATGCCTAAATCGAAGATTAAGAGAACTTATTACAAAGATTATAATGCTCTTTCACGGCAACAGCAATGGCGTCGTCAAAAAGCATTGAAAAATGATGTAATAAAATATTTAGCTTCTGGTCATGATGGCATTACTATAGAAAACGAAACACCACGCAATATGTCTTCCATTTCAAACGATATGGCATTGCTAAATGCTTATGATTCAATAAATGTGCAACAAGAAAAAATCATCGAAAATGGTACTATTGACAGTGAACCAGAAAATGAAGCAAGGCCTCGTGACAATGACCAAGGAGGGGTAGCAATTAATGCATTAAACCATATAAACAGTGAACTTGCTAAGGAAGGAGCTTCATCAGATGTAATGGTAACTGAAAATTCGTACTCAATCACAAACATATTAAAGACTTGGGCTTTATCTGAAACTAATGTTCCGAAGTCATCTGTCTCGAATTTACTTAGGCAATTGCATAGAATTCACAACGAATTACCCAAATCGTTTCACAGCTTATTACCCAGACCACAACTTTCTTATCAAAATATGCAAGAAGGTTTATATGTTCATTTTCCTAATTGGACAAAATGTCTAAAGGATGCTTTGTGCTATTTTTATAGAAATTTAATAACCGATACTGCAATTGAATACTACCTTATTATAAATATTGACGGGTTACCATTATTTGAACATTCTCCTGACTATAAAATATACCCAATTCTTGTTAGTATTTATAAAACAAAAATGCAGCCAATATGTGCCGGAATTTATTGTTCAGAAAAATCGACTAATCGAGAAATGCCACCCTCAAACGTTTTCTTGCAAAAATTTTTAGATGATCTCTCTGTCCTTAAATCACAAAGCATTCTTTATAAAGCATCATGTTTCACTCTTGCTAATTATGGAATATATGTTTGTGATGCCCCAGCCCGAAGCTCTTTGAAGAGAATTAAACAGCATTGTGGATACAATGCATGCGAAAGATGTGTTGTTACTGGAGAGTACGATTCTTTTTCCAGACATGTATGTTTTACTCGAACGAATTGTAAGAAAAGAACCAACCAAGATTTTCAATTACAAACAGATCAACAACACCATAATGGTGTTTCAATTTTGACGGCAACAAATGTTAACATGATAGATGACTTCCCCTTAGATTATATGCATCTCTGTTGCCTTGGAGTCATGAAGAGATTGTTAATGTGGTGGAAAGGCGTGAAAAGGTGAGATGTAGTCTGCGTAAATTATTTTTTGCTTATTCAAGAACTGTTAGGAAAGAAAGATTAAAGCTGTTATTTGTCCTTCCCTTTTTAGTGAAGATCATTTTTGGGGTAGTTATTCTACCACACACAGAATCTAGAAGTCAAAATGTAATCGGTTTTTAAATGAAAAAAAAGATTTTTCGTCATCTTTTGACTTTTGTGAAAAAAAGTACGTACTTTTGGCTCTTTAATTTTGGGTGAAGATTTCATTTTGTCTAACTGTTAAAAAATACTTTTTACTGAATTTTAGCTACTGATTAACTTTATTGATTACTGATTTTATTTCTAATTTTTTAGGCAAAATCAGGCCAAGTTGTCTTCTTTCGCGGTTTGCAGGCTCAACGCATCAATAAAAATTTTTCAAAGTTATTTGCCTACTGAATTTAACAGGAAATTGCGACCATTAGCTGAATTACCGTATTGGAAGGCAACAGAATTACGACTGTTTTTATTATACTCTGGTATTGTTCTTTTAAAAGAAAAAAATATTCTAAGCAAAGAAAAATATAGTTCGTTCTTAAAATTTTCAATTGCAATGCGAATTTTGTTGTCGCAAAGTAGTAGCGACAATGATATGACAATCTGTCATAAGTTACTCATAGATTTCTGCCATGAGTCTCAACATTTGTATGGAAAAGGGTTTCTAACATATAATGTACATAGCATCATTCACTTAACAGATGATTTCATAAGATTTGGCCCCTTGGATTATGTGAGCTGCTTTAAATTCGAAAGCTATCTTGGCATTTTAAAAAGTTACGTTCAGGGTGGCTACAAACCACTACAACAAATTTCGTTTCGCGTGTTTCACAGCAACGCCAGTATTGTTCAAATTTCAAAACAAAAAAATGATATTACTCCTGGTCAGTTTTTCAAAATCGCAAAAAAGCAAGCAAGTTTAATTAAATTTGAAGGTATTGAACTTTGTTATTTTTTTAAAGCAAAGCTTTTTAATGAATCTGTGATTAATATTAATTCTGAAGCAGACTCGAATATATTTGTTGAAGGATATATTGCTAGAGTTTTCCAAATCGTAAAGTGCGATGAGAAAAAGTGTTTCGTTGTAAAAAAATTTAAGAAAACAAAAAATTTTTTTTCGCGACCAATTTGTTCCTTTAAAGTAGGAATATTCGCTGTTAACAATCTTTCAGAAAAATTTGAAATTGTGGAATTCACCCGAGACATTAGTAAATGTGCATTATTTCCCTTTAAAACTAAATTCGTTGCAATATGCTTGTGCCATTCTGTTTAATTCATTTTATTTACGCTTATTTCACATTGTGTTGTCTATGAACTAATTTTAATTACTTTGTTTCTCAGTTAATTCGTCTTAAAATGAAAGATTTTTTGTGTGTTAAATTTCTTTATAGTAATACTAACGATATCGTTAGTAAATATTGGATGAAAGGCTCAAAAAAATGTTCTTGGCCTCCTGAAGGTACTGAAGACGTCCTGTCTCTTGTTAAAGACCAACGACCGGCTGGAGCTAATTGGAAAGAATATTCGTGCGAAATTCTGTGCGAAGCGAGTAAGATACAAAAAAGCAAAATAACAAAAGTTGTTTGTTGATTTATTAACTTTAAATTCCAGAAAGTTATGAGCGCTGCATAAAAAAAGCTTATAAATATGGTTGTTCCTCGAGATCTGCCGGGGAAACTAGTTGTGGAGGTGATGGAAATAGCACCGCTGACGAGTTTGTTTTGCCTGAACTTGAATCTGCACCACCCAAAAAGTAAGTAATTTTTGTATTACCTTCTTGATTAAACATGTTAAAATCTTTTTTCAGAAATCTATTACCCTTCTTCCAGTAAAGTTACATTGACGATTTTATTTAATGATCAAATTTCGATGCATGAATTTATTAATAAAATCGGTCAACTTTCAATTTATTATAGAAAATAAAAGTTAAAAATTTAAAATCAACTGTATCATTATAAAAAATCGATTTCAACCTAAAGAAACTGATGATGACCTTTATAGGTTGAAATCGATTTTTCATAATGATACAGTTTGGTTTTAATAACTTTTATTTTCTATAATTAATTGAAAGTTGACCGATTTTATTAATAAATTCACGCATCTTCTTGATTAAAGTAATCTTAACGCAAATTTTAAAGCAGTCATCATTACCTATACGTTTTTGTTGCATTTTTTTATGACTTATGTGTTTAAGAAAAAAAATTTTTCTATGTAATGAAAAGAATTTTACGGGTAGTTTTTTCTGGTATTACGCAATGGTCGCAAGCAGGAATTAAAGACAAGGAAACGTTTGTATTGTACGTGTCGCAATCGAAGAAAGATTGAGATTTACTGGTTGAACATTGTTGTTATCCTGTAGTAATTAGGCATGAATACTTAAGATTACCATGCGTCCCAATTTTTGGCGAGATAATCCCGAGTCCCGGCAGGTTTGCCAGAAATCTGAGACAGATTCGAAGTGAAAACCTCCTTTTTCTTAAATAATGCTAAATTTTAGGGACAAAATTCATAAAATCTGCGATAGTTTCAAAGTGAAAACCGTATTTATCTTATTGTAAACCGCCCTTGAAAGTGCAGCGCACCAAATGGCGATAAGAAATTATTATAAACTGCCTTTGAAAGTAAACCGCATCTACAATTGAAAAAGCAAAAGTTCTTTAACTTATGATAGTCTTTGACAAAACAAGAATGAAAAAGAATTAAATCAAAAAAATGCGTATACGAATTTTGGCTATTATTCGAAAATCTTTACAGTAGGTTTCCACTTTCCTAACACCTTGGCTTTTAATATCAAGCAGTTGGCATCGACTGCTTCTTTATTTTGCTTCACTCACATTTTGGTCGGCGATAAGCCGATTTGTGCTGCTGCTTCCAGTCAGATACCAAGTCTATGCTCAAACAATAAAAACCATCGGTAATTCATCTAGCTTTTCAGTTTTTCGTGATAGTTACATTTCTCAATTTACAGCGAGTGTTTAAAACAGGGGTTCTTAAACTTTTGGAGACTGTGCCCCCTTTTTGTCCTGCAAACAAAGCTCTCGCCCCCTTTCTATGATGTCAACGAATTCCGTCCCAAAAATCATGATGTTCTTTAAAAAAAAGGTCTTCATTTAGATTCGTTCTCGTATTTCTCAAATTTCCTCCCGATATTGTAGTGTTCTCTGAAACAAAAAAGGTCTTCAACCATACTTTCGTAACAATTTTTTGCCCAAATTTTCGAAACTTTGCCGCCAGGTTCGACTAAGATTTAGTTTGCAGCCAGTGGTTTGCTTTTTTTGACACTTTTTTTTGAGAACACTTCAATTTTGGGGAAAAAATCAAGAAATCTGAGACTGATTCAAGTGAAGAATTGTTTTTAGAGAACGCTACTTTGGGAGGACGAAATTTGTTTTCATTAACAAACGTCCTGGTTTGCTACTTCGGATATATGATATGCCGATGTATACTGTATGAAATGACATCATGAATATGACGTCCCGATTTTGTAAGTGACAAGAGCGCGATTACGACATCACGGTTTTTTTATTACACTGTATATGCCGTAATGATGTCATATTTTCGAGTTCGCAGATTTCGCACACCCGAAAAAGTTTCGAATTCGGCGGCTATGCCTAATTTTTATTTGCCGCAAACAAACAGATAATCTATTGTATTGTTTAAGAAAAGAAAAATTTTTAGTTCTTTAATTGTCATCAAAAATTTATTTTTTTTCAGACGTGCTCGTTCTTCGTCTAACCAAACAAAACTTCAAAAAAATAGCCCCTTGCATAACTGTACAAATGCTGTCCATCTTTTGGGGTTAGGAAGGAATCTCAGAGCAATTGAAGAGCGTCAACGGCAGCAATATGCATTGCTTCAAGAACAAACAAAAATTCTGCAAAACTTGCAGAATGAAATTAAAAGTTTAAAGGGAATTATCGAAAAGATGCCCAACTTGCCTGGAGCAGAACCGGGAAGAGAAAAAATATCTTTAGCATTTTACCCGGCGGAAACAGAAGAAGATCTTGATAATCTTCTCGAGCGGGCAGTTCAGGTTAGTTCTTTGTCAAGTCTTAAAAAGTAGTAGTTATTTGATCAAAGACAATTTTATAACTCATTTCCTCAAACTAATTATTAGCGGTGTATATAAAATTTACTGGTCTCCTTGAGTTTGGTAAATTAAATATTTTTTTTAAAACAATGATTCAGCACTTTTAGTTATTTTAATTACGTTTGTGGTACTCAGTGTATTTTTAAATTTTATGTGAAAATTAACACAAAGAATTGTTTATGTATAGGATGTTACGTCTATTGCTAAGAGAATCGATGTCAAAGATCTGCGGTGCAGCGTCAGATCGTTCATCAGACTGTTTATGAAAAAAAACTTGGCTTCGCAATATTCGTGGACGGGTTTGGGTGCTGGAAGAAAAAGAATAAAAAAGTCGTTTCGGGACTCGTCGTTGAATCGTTTGTTATCAGGTATAATCGGACAAAAAATTATGTATTGATTTGCTGTTTAATTGCAACAAATAGTGTTATTGTTTTTTTGTTATCTTTGTTCGTGCATTTATATCGTCTACTTTAAAGCCGTCCAACCTTTTTGAGTCAAGGGCCGTTTTGACTTGTAAAAAATATTCAACGTCGAGTTTTAATTATTGCTTTTATTTTTGAATAAAGATTTAACAGCAGTTAGACTCTAGTTTTACCAGAGGATCATGAACAAAGATTTTAATAACATGCCTGGTATCAACAATAGCAAAATTAAACACTTAATGTGGAAACTTTTTAATAAGAATAAAGCTCCTTATGTATAATGGAATAAATGGTCCAATTTTTAATTGTGCATTTAAGTAATTCTTATTTTTTTATACAATAACTATAATGAAACCATTGTTCTAATATTTTTGTTTTATGCGTTATTTCTAAAGAATGCTGTTTAAACTTATTTTCCTTTTTTCAGAAACTTTAGCACACACTGTGCACAAGGATGCACCGTACAATGAAATAGGGACAGCTGTTGGCACAGTTCTATGCCAAACCGGGGATTGGGAAGGAGGGCGGTGCAATAGAAGGAAGAATTTGCAAAGAAATTCTGATACCAGTGTCAGAAACTTGAGCGTGTTTGTCGTAACTTTTTCTTTTTGCTAATTTTTTTTGCTGCTTCATTGTTCGCTTCGCTTTTAATAAAAATCGTTAACATTTACTAAATGTGCTGAATTTACTTCCCAGTTCACTGAAAACTTTTTAATTATTTCAACTGTCAGCCACTCTTAATATCAAGCCATAGGTTGCGATTAAGGTGTATATAAATCATTCTGTTGTATTTGTCAGATGCACTGTTAACACGAAATAAAGTTGAAAAACAACAATTTCCAAAAATTAACCACTTTAAATAAATATTAATCATCTTAAAAAATTGTAATATTTATAAATTTAATTTTTTTATAGGGTCAGATCTTTTACCTTTTAATCAATCGTAAACTCTGAAGTAGAATATAAATTTATTTTCTCAAATGTACTTAAATAAACAAATTATAGAAACATTTTGTACTTAAACATAAAAGTTATTTCTGTTTGGCACAAAAATATACTGCATAAGTGTTTTAAACTACAATATTTAGTCATCCGTAAATCTATTGCACAAGAATTTATTCATACTGGACTTTATCCTTTATTTATATAAACAAGGATTTATTAAATGGCCCACTTTACGGTACAAGAAGATATCTCTGTTCTATCATTGCTTTAAGAATGACATTACCAACGGCCGACTTAATTTTGCAAGAATATAATCATGTTTTATTCCTTGCATAAACAAGGATTTATTGAAGGCCTATTTAGGGGACGAGAATACATCCTTGTTTTATCATTGATTTAAAAATGATTTCATCAACGGCCAACTCAATCCTGCAATAATATATCCATGTTTTATTCTTTATATAAGCAAGGATTTATTGATGGCCAAGTATATCGTACAAGAATATATCCGCGTTTTAACCTTTAAACAACCATGGTTTTATCCTTGTATTTATCTATGGCCTGTAACATTTCGAGACATAAATCGAGAAAAAATCATCGGCGATCCTAGGCTTTATCAATGATTTAAGCTAAAATCGAGAAAACTTTACAAGGATATTTTTTAGATTTATCCACGTTTTTTATGACTGGGAAGGTGTTAGGAAAGTGGAAAGCTACTGTAAAGATTGTTTTATAATATACGAATAATAGCCGAAACTTGTTTACGCGTTTCTTTGACTTAATTCTTATTTTTATTCTTGTGGCATCACAGACGGTCATACGTTAAAGAACTTAAGTTTTACAGTTGTATGTGCGCTTACTTTTAAAGCGGTTCACAATGGGGTAAATAAACGGTAATTGCTTTTTTAATTTAGGAATGTGCAATCTGCGGCCCGCGAAGCAAAATCATGTGGCTGGCGAAAAGCTTTAATTTTGAAAATAAAAAATGAAATTCTCTCAACTAGAATGATGTTGAATAGTTTTATTGCCTTTTCAGATTTATGTCTTGAAGCTAAATACAGGGATAGGTAGTAAGGTCAAGTGCAAAAAAAACTTTTTTCGTGATTTGCCATAAAACTAAATCTCTTTTATAGTAAGAAGCGGATAATTAACTTGTGGAAGCGCCACCGTCCTATCACAGCTGAATAGTGAGATACTTAAAGTCGATGACCGAAACTGCATCCGACGCAAAGTCTATAAATCACTTTATTAGATTGATTCTATTTCTTGCCGGTTTACAAATGCGTACGTCACGGTACGTGTAGGTTTTGATCAATTTTTGACAGTATCCACTATTTTAAGCTTAAAAAAATTTATTACTTCGATGTAGTTGAGGGAAAGTAATTACAAGGCCAAAATTACGTAGTATGAGTTTTGAAGAAAGAAAAACGAAATTGATTGAAGCCACAATTGAGCGCCAGTTTGACTGAAAACAACAAACAGGAATAAAATCAAAGAAGAAACAAAAAACAAAGGGATTAGCGACATTGAAAATACATAACATAAATTTAAAATGAGGTCGCAAATTATATATAATAGATGAAATCCTCAACGTGAAGAACCTGAGTGTTTGGAAATTTTATGAAAGTTTAAGGAACTTAATTAAGAAATAAGCCAATTAAAGGTGAAGTAAAGAAAGAAATTTTCGCAGCAATAGCATGCATTGGGCATGGCAGCGCTAAAGGTTGCACAGCCCTAGTTTACTTCAATAATAGTTTTCTTAAAAAGCATTTCTTCAGAAGAACTTTTTTGTATTTTTATTTATACAATTACTTGCTGTGCTCTATATTAACTCACGTGGTTTTCGACTTTGAACATTTCGCGATCTGTAGGTGGTAAAGACAAGCTTTTAAACAGTGATATCAGCAGAAGAGCATTTATATTGATTAACCAGAGAAACGCTGGAGCTACATAAATAAATATACTATGAACAAGGTTGTAGTAATAAAGTTAGTTTGGTTCTGGTGTAATGAGAAATGCTTTTTCAAAATTTGAATAGATTTTATCTTAGAAACATTATTTATTTAAGTTAAAAAATAGGCAATGGTTAGAGGTCCGGTACCGAATTTCAAATTTTTAAAATTTAAAATATGGTAAATTTTTAAATACAAAAATTTTACTGTTTTCTTAATTTTTTAACATCAGGCGAAGAAAATTTTATTGTTTTTATTAGAGAGTATGAAGGACGATTTTCTTTGCAGCAAATGTTGCTATGATTGTTGAAATGTATAATGCACAAAAGTAAATATCATCAGAATTTAACGAAAAAGTGAGACCTGTAATAGAACTTGCATATTGGAAAGCAACAGAATTCAGTTTTAGCTATGTTGTATGTTGGATTTTGTCATCTTAAACCGCAAGAAAAAAATTTTTAATAACAATATGCTAATTGCATTAAGTTTGCTTCTTCTACGAGACTTTTAATTTTCACTAAAACTCTTGTCGTATATATATTTTTTTGTTCCTACCTTCTTCAAAATATTTCCGGTGATTGTTTAATTTTATACGGTAAAATTTTTATGTCTTTTAGCAATCACAGTAGAATAAATTTAGTTGATTATTTCAAATTATTTGGCTCAGTAGACAATGTTTGTTGTTTTACTTTTGAATGTTACCTTGGATTAGTCACATATGGATTGCTTAATTTTATGATTGAAATAATAGAGTAAGCTTTGTAATTGTAGAGTTTGCTCTCATTTTCGTATAGTTTACTTTTATTCTGGTTGCTAAATCAGCATTCACAGCAATGCTGATTCAACAGATTTTGTTAACAATTTTATTGCCAAAGTAGTTAATGCCAAGTTTTATAATTGAGATAAGCATTTACTAATCAAAAAATACCAAATTGTAAAAAACTTTTTGATAAAACCTTTTATTTAATTTAAAACAAGTCAAAGTTTGTTAAATGTCTAATTTCAGTGACGATTATAATATAATTTTATTTTACGCTTCGCTGATGGTTCGAGCTTGAAAAATCAATATATTTATTTTTTTTAGTTTTCTTATTCATTTTTCAGTTATTTTACTGTACCTCTATGTTTATCTTTCTGAATCACAGGAAAACCGTGGAGGCGCTAATACGTAGGGCATGTAATTAACCCGACCTGCTTTCGGAGATGTCAAAATATTGCTGTCCGTTTCAAATTTTTTATTTTAATTTTTTAGTTTTATAGAGAAATCACTGAAATTAGAAGTGCTTATCAAGATCACCAAGTTAGAGAAAGTGCCGTAAAGTATCTTTACTAAGGACATAACAGAATGGCGCGAGTAGGTTTTGAACCGAGACCATGTGGATCACAAACCTCGCGGTCTAACTACTCAACCACGCTGCCAACCACGCGACGATTATAAATGATTTTTTTTCTATCATCTTCTGCATCGCCGTTCATTAAACAACATGCAAATATTTGCAATGCACACTTTTCAAAGAACAAAAAACTAGTAAAGTCAAAATACATAGTTGTTAAGCTAACAGGCAGTCATCAAGTTAGACTTATTGGTAAATATTGCAGCACAGGACGGAAATTACGCTTATTCATATTCTCAAGGTCGCGAAAAATTTCGTGACATGATGCTATTTATCAAGCTCATAAATAAGTTTTACCTTCTAGTGTGGTTTCGATTGAAGCTTCGAGTTTGGCAAAGCTCTGGCTTTGATACATCTCTATTGCCGAAAGGGTTGAAAATGCCATTAGTAATTTCTGAGAACCGTCTTTGATTATGTTTGACTTTATTTTTAAAAATTAATAAAATAAAAAAATTTTTAATTTCTTATTTTAGAATTATTTTTAAAATTAAAAATTTCTGCCAATTATAAAGCACAAAAAGTTTAATTTGTAAAAAAAGTGAGACTGACAATTTAACCGCTACGGTGCATAAAAGGCGGATGATCAATTCAAATATGTGTTCTCAGTCTGGAAGCGACATTTAAAAGTTACAATGAAAACAATGTTCTGACGAGTCCTGATAGTGTCCTGACGAGTCCTGACGAGTGTAGTGTCCTGACGAGTCCTAATAAGGACGAAACAGGTCTGTCGGCACTTGCTTGTTGATTGACTTGACCATTCTTACTATATTTAAAAGTTAGCTAAAAATGTCACTTATCTCTCTTGTGGCTGGAAATTTAATTGCACAATAGAGCAAGTAAGTTATATAACATTAATGTATAAAAGAAACAGAGATTTGAAGTTGTTTTCAATTTTAATGTTAGCTATAACCAGGGCTCAGCAATTGTAGGACCGTGGACTGAAGCCTACATAAAGAATGTTTTATTCAACTAGACACAATTTTATTCTCAGCGTATAAAGATAAAGATCTTTTTTCAACTAATTTAATTTTTTTAATTAACTAACTTCAACGAAAAAATCCTACTTAATCTTGGTTTATTATTTTCAGAAATGAAAAAATTTTTATGGCTCGTTATAAAATTAAGAACGTTCATCTAATTGCAGTCAATTTTTAAACAGTTTTAGAACAAAAATTGACTTGTTTAGGCTTTCTACATAATTATGATAATTCTGCAATTAGAAAGAATAATTCTTATCTTTATGTTTTTTTAAATAATTTTAAATTACTTTTTAGAATTTATATAATATATTAATATTACAAAATCAACTCATTATTTCTTTGTTTAGAAGTCCTTGCACGTTAGAAAAGCACCAGCCCTCGATTCGCCGCAATGTGCAATAATTGTGGTTTCCAGACGGAAAACTGGGAAGCTGAGCAAAGTAAGAAAATGAGAAACGAAGAAGAAACATGCTAATTTGACAATAACTTTTAAAAACTTTGAATTGTGACCTCACTTTGAATCGTATGGAATATTTTATTGAATCTAGTTTTTATGTCAAAAATTCCCAAATGGTTCAAAGTGTATATTTTGTGTATTGTGTTTTTTTTTTGTTTTTATTAATTCTTTTATCATTCACTTCGATTTTATTTTTAAATCAAAGGTACTGCGGCATTGGCTATTGTCTATTCTACAATGCATTAAATGTTTTATTGTTTAATTTATATTTCCGCAAATAAACATGTATTGATTGAGGGTTTGAACAAAAAGTATATAGAATTCTAAAAGCGTATAACATACTATTTATAAAGTAGAATTATAAAAACTAAAATTTTGTAGTATATAACGAATTAAAAAAGGTGCTTACCAGTCCATTTGCAAAACCGGCTTTTTGCTTCAAACTTAGGAACACTACAGTAGCTACATTCAATAGTAAAACTTTTAAATATAAAGTATTGCTGAGTTTTTGTTTTGCAATTTTAATCAAATTAAAATACTAAATTGATATTAGTTTTGAGTTTTTCTGTAATATTCTACAGTAATAAAAAATTTTTTTCACGAAATCGCTTTTAAAACGGGTATTAATTTACTATAACCATACATAAACAAAAACATGCTATCATATTTAAATTAAACCTTAAACTCGTTTGGTTTCTAGTAAGAAACATACATGATTTTTCTTCGAAATAACTTTGAAATCAAAGATTTATTTTTGATAATCATGTTTAAGTCAATGATGACAATCATGTTTAAATCAAGTATTTAAACTCGTTAATTTCTAGTAAGAAACATACATGATTTTTCTTCGAAATAGCTTCGAAATCAAAGATTTATCTTCAACAATCATGTTTGAATCAATGATGACAATCATGTTTAAATCAAGTATTTAAACTCGTTAATTTCTGGTAAGCAACATACATGATTTTTCTTCGAAATAGCTTCGAAATCAAAGATTTATCTTCGACAATCATGTTTGAATCAATGATGACAATCATGTTTAAATCAAGCTTAAAAGTGTTCACTTTCGGTGTATATTTCAAGGATATATCTCTGTCTTTCAAGTATGATACAAACTTAAAACGAAGATAAATCTCAATGATATATCTTTGATTATCTTCGAGATTCTACGACTGGGGCCTTAGATCCTACATACTTTTCTTGCATTTTATTTGTTAAAAAATGAATATATTTTACCAATATTATTATTTAAAATTGAGTTTTTCATCTAAACTAAACTGTCAGTTTTGTAAAAAACTGCTTAAGTCACAATTTCCAATAAAAGTACCTAAGTCCATTTTGAAAAACAAGCTTTAATTCTTTATGACGTCATAATTAAACACTAAAAAATTGTTGATGTAAGGAGTGATACAGATATAATATAATAAAATAGCACTTAGGGGTTTTTCATGATTATTCTGATTTGCCAGGGTTTTTGAAAACTTTAAACCTCATTTTCTCAAAACTGACATTATGTGACTTAAGTACATTTAGAAGTAAGCCCTTCAATTTATCAATGACTGATATGTAGGCTTATTTATTTTTTCAGACTGAAAGAGATTAATGAATTCTTCATCAGGGATGTTATTGAATGGAAAGGAAGGATTTACGCATTTTCTATATTTCCAGTCATTATACAGTATGAGCTGTTAAGAGTTTTTGTTGACTTATCAATTTTAACAGTGCATGATTTATGAAATGAATTAAAACAATTTGAACATTGTATTTGTCTATGATTTTTTCTTATGTGTTTCAAATAGAAATGACAATTTAAGCAGTTGTTTGACTTTATCCTTGTTCACTAATGTTAGGGCTTAAAATATGTACAGTGGATAAATTGATTGAATGTCTACAAATAGAATTATGGTTTCATTTAGTTAGCATATACAAAGAACAGAATAAGAATATTAAACAGAATTAGCAAGTTATAAGCAGAGCTAGAATTCTATTACATTTATAACTAAATAAATTAATAAAAAATTAATAAAAAATATGATACTTAAATAATAATCTAATCTATAATATATTTCAACTAATAAATAACTAAATAAACTAAATAATACATGTATATAAAAAATAAATAAATAAATAAATATATAATAATAAATAATTAAATAAATAACTAATAAATAAATAAATAAACTATAAAATAAACTAATCTATATAAAAAATTATGCGACTAATTTATCAATATCATTAAAATCATCAATTATGTACCTTTTATTTCTGTGCATACAATATACATTAACATTAAGTGTCCAAGCAGAACCTAGGCCGAAGGTTTGCTTGGCACTTCTTAGCAGTTGCAATCAACGTCTTGTTAGAGATTCAGTAATGGATAATTTTTCATCATCATTTTTCTTCGCCTTAAGTTTTTTCTTCATTCCGTATATGGCATTCCGAACAGATCTTCGTACAAACTTGATGATGATTGGTGTATTCGAACTCTTCTTCCTGGAAGGAAGAACATGACATGTGTCAATATCATGTGTTGTTATTGAAGGAGAAATCTCAAGGTTAGAATTAAGCTTATGAATAACATAAGACTCAAATTCTGAATAACTTTTCTGAGCTGGAATATTACATCCATGAAGAATAAGACAATTCCTCCGGCCGTACTGCTCAAGGTCATCAATGCGTCTGCTGTTTTTCCAAACATCTTCTTTTAGTTTTCTAAGGATATTATCCATGTTCTCAATGGCCTTTCAAACACTTTTCAGTTGCCCTTCTTGATTTATTTCTACTGAGCCTGAAACAGTGTAATTGTAATTTAATCGATTACATTTGTCAGGTGAGCACCCCATCCCTGTTGCAAAGTTGTTAATTGAAATTATTGCAAAAGTGTAATGCTCACATGCACTTCAGCAATTGAAAATTTAAATAAGGTGGCTTGAATTTTTGCCATTGAAATGAAGTTGGAACACATATTGTAACAAGTTTGAATTGTACAAAGTATTTTTTCAGTCAATATCTTTCTAAAGTTATATGACATGACGTCTATGAAATATTTTTTTCTCTTTCCCTCGCTCTATTTATAATCGGAAATTTAGCTTTTTTAACCACAAGGATTTTGGTTAACCAAACAAAATTATAACAAAGTCAGTAGAAATTTTGAATTGAAATAATGCAAAATTTAGGAAAAACATTGTTTGGAGAAGAGATTGAAAATCAATATTTACTCGAACAAGGTATGTAACGCTTATTATTCGTATTTCTTTTTACTTTAATAAATAATCTTTGATAATATAATAAAAACTTTAATAAATAAATAGCTTTTCGAGTTAAACATTTTGGTTTTAAACAATTGATATGGTTACTTTTGTTCAAAAACTAGACTTTGGCTTTAAAAATCAATGTAGTATAACCAATAAATAATTACAAATAATTTTTTTATACTTTTTTATGTATTTATATGTAAAAAAAGTACGAAAATGTGCAGTGGATCATACTTATCAATTTTTTAAATAACTTCAAAAATGATTATTTTCTTTGTTTAGTTTCCACTTACAACTTCAGTGAAAGTCCTGCGGTCATTTTTATTGTGGTAATTTGTATCCTGATCTGTATCATTGGAATCATTGGAAATTCCTTAGTTTTATTCGTAATCACAATTCTAAAGGAATATTCGGTGCTTACGTATTATCGGGAGGACCTTTAAAAAAACGACTCAAAAATTAAAGTAAATAGGGTTACTTATTATTAAAGTAAATTAGGGTTACTAACCCTAACCCTAACCCTAACCCTAACCCTAATCCTCAGTGCGCGGTAAATCAAAGATCTTCATACTAACCAATAAACCCTTAATACGTACTGTGAAAAAAAGGAAAAAGTAAAAATCAAAGGTCCTCCCGATAATACGTAAGGACCGAATATTCTTATTCAATACATCACTGGTAAGTTGAATTTTTTTAAGATTATTTATGATTACATTCAAGGCATTGATGATGTAACTTTAGAATAACATTTTACTTAATTAAACGTGTTATTCTGTGTTAATTTTACCACAACAACTAAAGCTCTGTGACAAAATGATGTCGATGACAAAAGCTTGTAACACTAAAGGTATTTTCAGATTTTTTTCTAATTTTTCTATTTTACCGAAAAAATGCATTTGAATGATTTCGATAATGCAGTTTCTTAAAAAAAAACTAATTCGTTTGCTAAAAATAACAATTTATGCACACATGCGCAAGCAATGTCAACAAAAAAAACGCGATAATCATGGTTTTTCGTACACAGAAAGTTACGTGAATAGAGCCAATAAATAAAAAAATTTACTATCTATATAGACGAATACAACAATAAATTATATGAAACTACAGTAACCATCAAGAAAATTTATCAATTCTAGTAGATAACTTTAACCAGCTATATGGTTTATTTCGCGTAAATGTGAGTTCTACAAAGACGTCGGAAGTCGATATGGTAAATCACTGGATGCCTGCGTCCCATAGTCAATATAGTCAATATTTGATGCTTGCGTCCCACTCCTACTGATCACCGACCTATACTTCAAAACATCCAGCCAGCTGAGCTTTGCCGACTAGGACCAACACTCTCCTTGGTTAACCATGGATCTCTGGAACCTCACCATTTGCTGTATTGTCCTTTAGGTGGGTTTTCAGATGCTCGTTAAAAGAAACTAAGATCTAAGCTCTAGATGCCCGTTTGTGCCAGCTGCGCGTAATGTGTTAAACAACTTTGCCGGGTAAACATCAGCACTTCTCATTAGACGAATTACAGATGGAACACAGAGTACTTTGAGAATATATCCAGGCTCCGTACTTACATACTTATAACCACTGCCAGGCCTGTTGTATTGAGCTTGCCCCGAACAGCTTGGGCTTAGATCAACCGCTGCGGATGGTTTTTCTGCGCTTTAATTCATCCATGCACAAATGGGGTTCATTTCGTCAACAAATTGCGAGTGCGGTGCCACTGAACAAACCGCGGATCAAGTGCTAATAGCGTAACCCATACATTGGGCAAAAGATAAAGCACAAGGTTTCACGATTTTGGATGACGAAACCCGATGCCGGCTCAATACCATCATTGCCAGCATCTGATACGGGCAGTACAGCAGCCTGGAGTAGTAAACGAATAAGCTTTTGGTCCCATTCTTGTTTGCGACTGACCAGGAGCGGATATCCTTTCCAATCGACGACAAATATGATAAAGAAATAAGTAAATCTTACAGCGTTGTCAAACGTTTCTAGCCCTTGATTATTAAATCTCTTCCAATTGAAAATGTTCTGAAAATAGTTAAAAATTTATGGGTCTAAGCTAAAGCAGGAAATTCTTTTTCAAAATATATAATTTTATTCTAAAAATAACAAATGATTAACTTACTGCTAAAACGGTTTATCTAAAAAATTATATGAAGTGATTTTTAACGTGTTTGTGCTAAAGTTAAAAAGAGAAAAAATAAATTTATGATCAATTGAAAACTATTTTTTCCCTAGAAACCAGCAAGCAATTATATTTTATTTTTCAATTTTTATTTTATAACTAGATCACAGCTAATCTTTTCAGGTATGTTCTTCAACTTGCTATTGCTGATTCCTTATTTCTTTTGACCATACCTTTTAAAGTATCAGAAGATTTAAATCACGGTTGGATTTATCCAGAATGGATGTGCAAAGCCAAAGAAACTATTTTATTTTTCAATTATTTTGCTTCGATCATGTTTTTAACAGTAAGTGAAATAGTTGCAAAAAGTTTATTTGTCTAATTAACTGTAAATTTTGTAATGACGATATAAATTGTAAACAAATTTTTTGTATACCTATTTCAAGTCAGGTGGTACACATTTCAAACCTCTAAAACAAGCATACGTAATTCTCAACGGTCCCAAAAGCATAACACTTTTTAAAATTGAGTTGTAGTACTACTCAACAGCACAAAATTTGGACCTCTATAAAAAATATAAATATTTCTTAAAATTTCACTTTTTAAATGAATCTGTATAGTTCGATTTTTTGGTCATTTTCATTACACGCTCAGTGCAACAAAGAAAAGTATGTTACTCTGTTTAGAGTTATTTCAAACACAAACTTACACGGAGGAAAAATAAGCGCACACCTATCTAGATATTGTACTGTACAGAAAACAAGATATAAAAATGAAATAGTTATTCACGCTAAGTCATTTATGCTGAATTTTAAAACCCCTTTGTAGTGTTGTAAAATAATTTCCACTGCTTCTTCTTGTTGCAAGCAAAAATGTAAGAAAAAAGCTAAAGCAGGATTTGACTTTGCTACATTTGATGCGTCATCTGCTTGAACAAAAACAAGTCAAATAACCTTTATTGGTGCGTTTTCCGTTAAGTTCAATATTAACACTTAAAAGTGATTGTGTTATTTTTTGTAGTAATTAGAATTTTATTGCTTTATTTCACTTCAGAAACCTCTTTTTATCCTGTTAAAATTGGTCAAAAATAGAAGTTTGAATAAAGTTTGAAGAAAAACACAGATATTGGATATGTACAGTATGTAAAAGTCGAATGACATAGAGTGACGCTGGCGTACAAAAAATAACATAATTAATTATATAATGTAAACCTTCAAGCACATAAGTAATTAACGATCTTTCTTCAATTCAATCAAAACAAAACCTGATACTCAAACCGATAAGTTAAAACAATATTTTTTTAACCAATTTAAATTTTGTTTCTTTTCTTATGCACATTTAAACATGATTTAAGATTGATGGAAAAAATAAGACAAAATAAGCTTCATTAACAAACCCACCATTCGTTTTCAAGATTTAAAATTTTTATTATTTTTATCGTATTTCAACTCTATTTATCCTCCAGACTCATACAAAAACGTTGAAGGCGTTATACTAAGGGCGACTTTTAAGCGATACTGTACCTGCTTATTTAATGCTATATATGCGGGCCCGCAAGCAACCAGAAGATCTAGAAGATAGTTGCTTTCAAAGATGCCAAGATATTGTAGTGGGTTGGAATTTTTAGTTTACTTTTTTTAGTTTTTATTTGAGACATAACTAAAATGATAGTCTACCCAGACTACCTTATTAGCCTGAGTAGCTAAGCTTAAACAAAAAGTCGCAAAAGGGCGACTGGCTATGAATTGCGTAAAACGTTTCTAAACTTGACCCTACTTAAAATTAACTAGTAGCTAGTACCGGAAAGATGGGGAAAGTACAGGTAAACACGTAACTATGACAAATGTCAATTTGTGATAATACTACTGTAAATCAAAAAACTCCTTTGAAGCTGCAATCGGTACGAAAAAAAAACATGTCGCAATGCTTGCAAAAAAACTTTCAATGACCCTAGAATTAGACGGATTATTAAAAAATACCGCGGTACCGGTACTCGGTACCAAGTACTGACGGTACCGGTAACGGTACTAAAAAAGTACTTTAGTACACGGTACTGCCCACCACAGAGCGTAACCCATACATCGGGCAATAGATGAAGCACAAGGTTTGACAATTTTGGATGACGAAACCCAATGCCGGCTTAACACCATTGTTGCCAGCATCTGATCCGGGCAGCACAGAAGCCAGGGATACAAAAAAATATGGCTTTCGGTCCCATTCCTGTTTACAACTGACCAGGAGTGGATATCCTTTCAAGCGACGACAACCCTTGAATCAGCTGGTTATAGCAACTTAAATTAGCTACGATATATTTATGATTTGCAGTTTACCGCTCCTGGTGATATAAAAATTGTTGAAAAAAACAAGTGTTCTCTAAAAGTTGCATATTAGACGTATTTTAATCTTGATATTTTAAATACAGTTTATCAATTCTCATAATTTACTTTTTACAAATTAAAAAAGTTGACACATTAAAATCTAATATTATCCTTTTTTCCATTTTAAATTCATTTTATATTTATGGCAATTTTTAATATTTTTTCATTGCATTGGTATGTGCTGCCAAGAAAAACTTCAAGGCTTAAGATTCTATTCGAACTTAGCAGAAAAATCTAGTTTTTAAATCTCGCATGCTTTCCGAATTTACAAACGTCTGCTGATGAAAGTGTATTGACGGACACGAAGCAAACTAACGACGCTTATTAAGATTTTGTGCAAATATCAAAAACCGCTGTACACTTTTTCTGTAAAATAAAATATTGATTAGTTTAGAGCAAATAAATAATAGCGAATTACAAATCGAAAATGTTACAAACTGATAATCAATTTAGACGCGATTTACAAACCTAAACTATATCAGGAGAATTCAAAACGCGACCAACTGTTAAACTGCTTCTTTGCAGCTACACGTGTGATATAGCAAAACAAAGCAAAAGCGATCGGATTAATCTCAAAGCAGTCGTGAAAGAAAAAAAGACATAAAAATCTACACGGGACAAATGTACTTTTCACCGGAACAGTAAGTTTTAACTGAACTCTTTTATTAGGTGATGAGTATTGATCGCTACATTGCTGTTTGTCAAACCTTCTCGCCAACTTGGCAAAAATTAAGAAGTCGAAAAAGCGCTTTTATTATAGCAATAGTTATGTGGATGGTAGCTCTTTCGTTGTCGGTCCCAGTGATGCTGTACAGTTACAAAACCGGACAAGAACCTACGTGTCATTGTGTGTAAGTCTTGGTTTTATTCGCTGTTGAAAAACAGGTTCTACATGTATAAATTAATCAAACTGATTGAATTACGGTCAATTGGTAAATTGCAAACAAGCATTAAAACACAAAAAATACTTCATTAGTATTATTGCACATTGGAAAATGGAGAATTATTTGTCGTATTAAAATTAGGTCTACATGCTTTGTTCAATTTTTAATTCAACAATTTATTTGTTTTTTTTATCCAATTTAAAACTTTTTTTTAACTAAAGATAAATTTCACTTGCATCTTTGAAGTAAATCAAAAATTTTTGTAAAACTTATTTAATCATACCTTAAGTTTTTATATCTACCAAATTATAGGCCTACGGCAGCATGCTCGAGTGGCCAAAGCGCCGTGCTTTGAATCAAAATGGTCTTGGCTTAAAATTTACAGGAACCATTTTGTTTTGTGCTTGATAAAGACACTTTATGGCACTTTTCCCTACTTGGAGATCTAGGCAGGTAGTTCTAAATTTCAACCTGACAGCAATATCTTGGCATCTCCAGAAGTAGATTGGGTAATTTCTTGCCTTATGTATAGCACCTAAGAGGCTTTCCTGCTAGTCAGGAAGATAAAAATAGAGATAAGAATAAAATAGATATAACATGTTGCAATAAAGCGACCTGTTTTTAAAGTTTTTGAAAAGGAAGACGCCATTAGCCCGAACGTCTGGATAATACAATTCTTATTAAAATGTGTAAAAGATATAATGCCTTTAAAAAATAAATGTAAAAAATTCTTAATTGAAATTATTAATCTACATAAATTTCTAATTTAAAATAGGCCAACAGTAAGTGCTCAATTACAAAAATTACCGAGAAAAACATGTTTTTTAAAAGGTTAAATAAAACTGAGGTTTATTATATAACATTAGATACTTATTGTCACAAACTTTGTTCGGGAATCCCAAAGGACCAGTTGAGCTAGGTAACCCGAATACCTGCACTGAAACAAAGCTGTGTCTAAATTTTATTTTATTCCGGCTCAAGAAGTAGTTTTGCTATGAGCCCGACGGTTTATACAGTTGGTTAACGAAAGCTCGGATTGATTTCGTTGAAGATTCTTTCTCACAACAAACAGAGACCCTTGTCTCTAATAAAAACAGATATATTACAAAAATATCACGTCCGACGAAATTCTATTCCACGCTTTGCCAAACTGCAAAGCGAAATCAACACTATAACTCGACTCAATCAACACAAATAATTCTACCTCTGTAGAACAAAACTGCCAACCACTGGCACAAAATAAATTCAACAATTGTCCACCGACACAAAAATCTAACGGTCCACCTCCTGTGGCCAAACAAAATCACCTTCGCTCGAGCTGCCACTCGAATCGCTTCAAATTACTTCACAACGATAATAATCATCATAATAATAATTTTCTCGCTACGCATCGGCTTTATATAGAAAACAAAATCACGTGACGTAAACTTTCTCGTAAATTCAAGATTCAGCCAGAAACCCCTGGAGAGTTCGTTACGCGAATCAAGTGGAATATACGCGAATTTTCCAGTACAATGACGTTAGTCAAAAAGACATATTACGTCAATACAAAGAGGAAAAAAAAAGAGAAAAAGATACATGTATCGAGCCATATAACAAATTGGACGTATATCGCAGACAGCGCTCAAAGAGCCGCATTTATTCTCTTATAAAACTACGAACTGCTTTTAACGGGGATACACTACATCGTTATGATTAAAATTATGAATGAAGTGTGACACTTATTTTTAAGTTTTTTTACAAATTTTGGTTTATCTCATGTTTTGAATTTTTCAGTTCAGACTGCTTTGACCTTTTTTTAAACAATCCACCTTCAAATTTTATTTTAAAACATTTTTTTCTTATTTTACTTAAAACTGCTTTCCATATTTTGATCTAAGTATAAGTTATTTTTGTTTTTCCTGCAAAAGTCTTCTGATCAAACAATGCATAAAAATATTACTGGTGCTCATTAAAATTAAAAAACAAAACTTTCAAAATACTCTTTTCATTGGAGGAACGGTGAAACAAATTCGCTGCCCCGATTCCAAAACACTGCTTCTGGAAAAACAACCCTTAGTTCACGGTCGGACCATTGCCGAGTCATTTTTGACATTGTGTCATATTGGGCTTTACGGGGATTTAATTTAAACCTGCGGTGCCATCGATAGAAAAAATAATCACGAGCCTAAATTTTAAACCAAAAATCTTTGTTGTTTAAGAAATGTAAAATTGTTTAAACATAAGCAAAGTTAACTTTTAAACCGTTAATGCAGCTACGAATTTCCTTCAACGATAGAAGATAAAGATCCATGCTTAAATGAAAAAGCTACAAATGATGATACAGCGTATGAATTATGTCTTTATATATCTAGTTACAGTAAACAACGTTGCGTAAGCAGGTAAGTTTTATGCATGACTCAGTTAGCTATTGAACAACAATACAGTAAACTAGTCATTTAGCTAATTTTTACTATAACTTGATAATAAAAAAAAAATTACTCATCTGCTGAAGCTCGCTTTTTTATAAAACTAAAGCTGGGCTTCTCAACCTGTGGGCCCACAGAGATGGGGTTAAAAAGGGTTGAAATCATATGTTCAGAGGCTGTTTTTCGTTGTCAAGAAACGTCTTTGTGAAATTGGGTGCAAAATGAAAGTAAAAACCTTTTTTTTTTGGTCTTCACAACTAATTTGAAAACAATTTGTAAAATGGGGTGCAGAAGAAAGTGAAGATATTTTTTGGTCTTTACCCATAATTTAGAAACAATTTTGTGAAATTAAGTGCGGAATGAAGGTGAAGTCACTTCACATCGGGCCTAACAAATGCGTTTTAAGTTTTTTGGGCCACGGTGTTAAAAAAGTTGAAAAACTATGAACCAGTGATGGCTTTAGCACGGAAAGAAAAAAAGTTTGACTTGATATCGAGTTTGTATCTAATAAAAGCTTCTAAGTAACTGCGATTTCACGCATTACGCGTACTCGAGCGTGGAATGGACCGTTCTTTGTTTGTTTTATTGATTTTTTTGCTTTGCTAAGCGCTCGATTAGATTTTAAGCGTGGAAAGATTTATAAAAAAACAAAGAATGCTCTATTCCACGCTCGTTGTGGAGACAACCCTTTAGGCCAATTGCTGTAAGCACAAGCATTCTTAAAATCTGATATCTTGTGAAAGGTTACTTTTGGTCACTTTGATTGGAATAAAAAACGCCTTTCACCAAAGTTACCGTAGATCACATTTGATACATTTAGATATTAAAATTAGGCCCATGAAATTTTTCATTTGTTTCTTTTGTTATAGATTTTCTGGGAAAATGATTCTGGGCAAATACATTATAAAAGTTCACACCTCATTGACCCAAAGCCAGGCTTTCAACAACTTAAGAGTTCAAGAGTAATAGTTTAAGAAACAACAATTCTTGCTGTTCTTTAAGATATAGCTCAGCAGATTTAACAAAACTTTACAAATTTACATCATTTAATGTAAAATTAAACTTTTAATTTTTATTTAGATCTCTTTTCAAAAATGACTCTTCGCTTTACGAGAATGATTTTTTCAATTTTGAACAAGAAATTAGTGAAAATAATGTAACATATGAATCTAGTGCTGACGAATCGTCATCAGGATACAATGTTCTTACTTATGATAAAGACAACTTTGAACTAGGAAATTCTAAATCCGATTCTTTGAATGCTGAATGTCATTATTTTGGCCAATCAAAATACAAAATTGCATTTATTCTTTTTAATTTTTCAGTTATGTTTTTAATTCCGTTGATGGTAAGTGCATGGAAGCTATGATAATAATTTTTTAAGCTTGTTTTATCTATTTGCATTTCTTAGTAAAAATATTTAAAATTATTTGATTGTTGCTTTTTTTGTTATATACTTTAAGTTTTTAATTAGTTAATTTGTTATTATTTTGCTTATTTATTTAAGCTATTTGATTTTTTGTATTTTTTTATATTGAACATGATCTTTTTCATATTCAGGGTTAAACAAATGAAAAACCATTAGAAAAATTTATGACAATTTTTAAGCGTATATAAATTTCCTCCCAAACAAAGGTAAAATATAATTATTTAAAAGCGATGCAAATCGAGTAAAGGTTGAAAATTAAACAAGAATCGTCTATAACATTTCAAGATTAGGGCAAGAAAACTTTCAAGCTGTTATTGAACAAATACAAATAGATTAATGCCGTTTTTAATGGAACTAGTGCTTTATCTAAATGTCAATAACAACAAAAATATTAACCTATATTTTTTGTTTCGACGAACTTTAAAATCTGCAAACGCTGATAAAAGTTTTAACATTCAATCAATTAACAAAGTTGATAAACTTCAAAGTTTTCGAAAATTTTTGTATAATGTGTTTTAAGCGCTAAAACATTCCTATCTCTAAAATATTTTTGTATATTTTATGAACAACGCATTGTACGAGAGCACTGAAGTTAAGATTGGAGATTATCATTACACTCACAATGTAGTAAAACTTTAATTAATGACAGAAAAATTTCTGCGCAGATCATGGTGGCTTGTTATGGATTGATCATTAGACGTCTTTTAGCAACACGCATATTGAGCAGAGTTTCATCGACATGTTTTACTTCAATCTGTCATGGAAAAAAGAAGCGCAAAAGAAAATCTTCGGCTCGTTCAGATAGAGATCGAAAGCGCGTCACATTTATGTGTGCAGCTTTGATGTCATCTTTTGTAATTTGTTGGCTTCCTTATCATTCATTACAACTTGCGATGATTCATGGAATAGATGACACTGAGGTTGGCAGAAAATTATAAAACATTTATAAGATAAAATGCCTGAAAGCGATTCGGGTTTTTGTGGTAGTTTTTGACATTTAAATTTTGAAATTGTTTAGCATTATGGCCAAGAGGCAAATAGCACCGTTGTCATGATCAACATAGTTTCGGTTCAACTTCTAGCTTTATCATGTCATTTTTTTTCATTAAAAATTGCACAATATCCTATGTATGGCCACTTATTAAGCAGTTTTAAGTTGTAGCAGCATCACTTTATATAAAGTAAAATTTCAAATGTGAAGTACATTGGCATTTCCAAAAATGGATTGAAGCAATTCTTTATCGTCTACTTCAGGGATGTCCAACCTGCAGTCCACTTAAGGTTCTGATGCGGCCCACCGCCTATAGGCTACCAAGTTTTCTTGGTCTATTGCGGTTTACAAAAACGAGTTTCACGAGTCTGCTAAAACACATTTGGGAGGAAAATCGACAAATCAGAGCCAGATTCTGGGTAAAGACCTTTTTTTTTAGAAAGCATTTGTTTTTAGGGACAAAAATTAAAAATTTAGAGCGAGACTTTGAATGAAGACCTTTTTTTTTAGAGAACACATAATTTTTGGGACGAAAATTAAGAAATTTGAGCAAGATTCTGCATAAAAAGCTTTTTCCGATCCACCGACGAGGTTGGACATCCCTGGTCTACTTAATCATAACTCTTCTGCCGTTTCCGGCAAGTCAAATGGATAAATAGTTAATCTTTTGATATGAATTTTTCCTTTGACAAATCTGATGTTTTCCTTTTTCCAGTTTACAGCGAGAATATTACCTAAACTTTTTCGTATTTGTTTAAACAAATTTTGTTTTTATTAAATAATTCTGTAAAAATCAAAATTACTTTCAAAAAATGCTTTAATTTAGTTAGATATAATACTTTTTTTCTAGGCTAAAGTATGCCGACTTTTGTTGGAAAGTGGAGTTCTTTTTGTCCTTTTGAACTCAGCTTTAAATCCATATCTGTACAGTTTTCTGGGAACAAGTTTTTCAAGGCGTTGGAAGTACATGTTTTGCTTAAAAAATGAGTTTTCTAATTTTAAAACTGCTTTAGTCATTGTATGGTTTTCATTGTAAAAAATAGCTCAAAAAATAGATACACCTACTTTTAGCTTAGAAAATTATATACTAATAGCGTATAACTATAAAATGTCAACTTTGTGTTCTTAGAGTTGCAATTTCTTTAATTGGAAGATTAGTAAGTTGTGAAAGAAACTCTTTTTCTGAATCAGCAGGAGGTTTTACTAAAGCACAGTCGAAAGCAGCGATAACAAAAAAAAACAAAATAAAAGAATAAAACAACAACTACAAAATTACCCAAGTACGTGTGAAATAATATGATGAAATATACAAGGTGGTCCAAAAGTAGGTGGACAGTAAATGATAACATTTATTTTAAGATTGAAGATTTGCTTAACTCGGATAAAACTGAAAGTACAAAAGATTTCCTATATACTGTAATTTTTAATAAAATGCTTCGAATTATCCAGATCTTTTTTTAATTTGGGTGGATTTTTCTGTCAAATCGAATTTGGATTAACCGAGGTCTATTGTATTTACTAACGCAATTATTACATTCACTATTGAATTTTATTGAGAACAATAATACTAAAATAAATAATTGTAATTGTAAAATTCTCAATAATACAGTTATAAGCAACACAAGTGTAATAATATAGCTGATACATAAACCTATTCTACATATTGTCCACCTATTTTTGAACAACCCTGTATATAATTGAAATTTGATCCTAGATTAATAAGCAAAATATTTTTCAATTGTGCAGACTCTGCTTTATTGAAAACAAATCTGCAGAATATTTTGCAAGTATTAATAGTTTATTTTTTTGGAAGCTGGGTAGAAACCGCGATTGCCATCTAATAATACTTTTTTGTTTGCCATATATAAAGGTTTTTTATTGAGAATTAAATCTTGAAAATACCTAAGCGAGAGTGCTTGTCTGACAGACTATTGCTTGTTAGTCCTTTAAAACTCAAGGGTATGAGTGAAAAAAATAACTTTTTTTACTTTGGATCAAAAAAGATAAGTAAAACTGAATACCATCTTCAGACCTGTAAAAAATGTTTAAAAATCTGGGTTTTTTTTATTGAGATTTTAACTGTATAGTAAAGTGAAACGATCGGCAGTATAACTGCTAATCAATTTTTTTTGCTGTATATGTTGATTTTTTATTACAAATTTTATTTTAAAAGACATTTTTTAGCAACCGAATTTACCACAAACATTTGGGCTCCGCTTCAGACTCGCTTTAATGCTTGGATACCACAGTCAATCCAAAAAAAATCTGGGAGAAGACAACACTTTATTGGCTTTCAACCCGAGTTATTGACAAAACCATCTGATCTTTATGATCAATTTGAATATTTTTGTTTAATTGTTGAAAAACAATTGATATAATTGAAAGGTTCGGCGTTATTCATTAAAAAAAAAATCGGATTCCATGTGTATGTGTTTAGGATGGACCATACGCTGCTAGTTTTACTGAAATTTTTAAATATTTCCAATAATCAATCTTAATAATTTGGGTAGAAAAGACCTCAAAATGTGTTCGATCTGCTAAAATTGTAAATATCTGTTTTACTTGATGAGTAGAATTTAAAAAAGAAAACTTTATAAACGTGTAGAACGTTTATACATTTTTTAAAAATTTAATTATATCAAAATTTTGATAGAACTTTATTTTATTGAATATTCTTAAAGCGCAAAAATGATGAAGAAAGTTTTGTTATACCGTATGTACTTGCATATAAGCCGACTTTAAAACCTTTACAAAAAATATCAAATTAGGGGGTCGGCTTATACGCGCATAAATCTGATCTTATATAAACAAATGACATGACGCCACTTCTAAAATGACGCAATATCAACGATGTTACCATTCAGTCATACATACAGCCATAAAAATTGAGACTGCACTAAATAAAGTTAATTTCGACAAACTAAAACTCTATTTTAACACTAATTTTAACTGTACCTCAAACTACATCATAATCACGTCAAATTAAATATGCGAGTTTTGAAGGGTTGGCTTATACGCGAAATCGCTTATATGCGAATATATACGGTAATCAAGTGTTTGTAAGTGGAACCGTGTTTTTGATTTGGTCAAAACACAAATAAATTTCGACAATACCAACCGGATTGAATTCTTCCGGAAAGTTAGAAAATATTCTATAAGCATTAAATGCTTAATAATTTTAAGATTAAAATTATTGTTTTATTATTGTCGTGTATCGTATTTTCTTTATGTTGAGGAATCACTTTGATTTTAAACAAAGTTACCATTTAATGTTGACGGAAATTTGTCGTACTATTTCTAATAGAGGTTTAAAATGAGTTCCTTAAATATAAATCGTAAACTGAACATGTTTTAATAACATGTTGATTGCTCATGGTATTTTTACTTCAAAAAACAAAAAATCAGGTAACTTTTTACGCTTTACTCTCAACAATACAAAAAACCGATCTAGTTTAATAAATAAGTCAAATCGTATCATTATGAAAGCAGCGGCGAGCCAGGAGATACATGTATATTTGATTTAACTAAAATGAAGCAAATCAGTCTTCCTATTTTCTTGTCTTCAGTCTAGTTTATCTGGTTTGAATGTAGCATATGCAGTCGTCTAATAGTTTTAGACACCATTGTTAGATGCAAAGACCTTTTTTGTGCTCTTCATTTACCCTAAAAATTTCTTTTTATCTTTGGAAGAACGGTTTTAGATACTTGCGTGATTTAGTGGCAAAGAAGTCCGTAGTAAATTTTCGAACAAAATTGTACAGTCAGCAATTTGTACCATAAGTGAACCAAAGCAGCATGGTTATAATTTCTTCGAAAAAAGAAGTTTAAATTAAATTTGTAACGGAATGACGAGAGTAGAATTCGAACCGCGATCGTGTCAAACACATTAATCATCGACCCGCTCATAACTCTTATCCACGCTGCCAATTTTTTACTACAAATGTACATTAAAGACAGATATTATTTTTTCCTACATAATAATTATACAGTGGAACCTCGCAGTACGAGTTTAATTCGTTCTCAGACCGATGTCGTAATGTGAAATATTAGTATTGCGAAGCAATTTTTTCCATTATAATTAATGTGAAAATAAATAATCCGTTCCAGCCGCAAAATTTGTTGGAAATCACAGTGTTCTCTAAAAAAAAAAATCTTTACTTGGAATCGATCTAAAATTTTCCTATTTTCGTCCCAAAATCATAGTGTTCTCTAAAAACAAAAAGATCTTCACTTAAATTCGAACTACGATTTGCTCGTGCTAATTGCTCGCACTATAAATTTTTACTCGTCCTACGAGACAATGTTTTTTGCGAATAGCCGCTCGTTAAGCGAATTTCTCGTACTACGGGACACTCGTACTGTGAGGTTCCACTGTACTACATTTTTATAAAAATGTTTAGTTGGAAAACATTTTACCATATAGATCATAAATTTTTTAACTAAAATTTGCACACGTCAGGGTGGGGGCTCTAAAAGTTTTTAGTAGAGGTGTGAAGTTGGTGGAATATTGTAAAACTGATTAAAACTTATATTGCTGATTTAGAAATTATAAAGAAAACCGCAAAAAGATTGACACTAAGCGGTTGCAGTCGCAAAAATTTTAGAATACCTAAGGCTACTATAAAATGAGCTGCTCAAAAAAATTTAAAACAAGCAAAAAATAAGTTTTTGTATGCAAAACTTGATAAAATAAAACTTTGACAAATTTCGACTACATATATAATTTTGACTTTATTTGAACTAAAAAACTCAGTAAAAAGAATTTTTAACAACCGAAACTATAAACTTGTGTAAGTTTCATAAGGTAGTAAGGGTCAAAAAAAATAAACTTTATTGCCTTAGCAGGCCCAATTAAATGCAGACCCAATTAAATTCAGACCAAATTAAATGCGTTAGATGCAGACAAAGTAGAAAAGAAATGGCTAATAAAAAGACTCGCACGGTTGCTATTGCTACACTTTATTTGTCATGTACGCAGGTAACTTGCAGGACTCAAAATTTCCAAGATCTAAAGAAGAGCGCTTGTGGTCGCGATCCCAAAACCAACAAAGCCCGTGGGGGACCCAAAAAGTTATCAACCGATATCTCTGCTCTGTTTTCCCTACAAGATCCTCGAGAAGCTTATCTACGCCCGCGTTGAACCATTAATTGATCCACTGCTCCCTAAAGAGCAGGCTGGATTCCGACGCGGGAAGTCAACCGTAGATCAAGTTGTTCTGCTAACCCAGAACATCGAGGATTCTTTCGAGGCTAAAAAAAAGACCGGTGCCGTATTTATCAATCTGACAGCTACTTATGACACTGTCTGACACCGTGGCCTTACCTGCAAGCTGCTGAGACTACTTCCGGATAAGCACATGGTCAAAACGATTATGGAGCTTGTCCGAAATCGAAGTTTCACCCTTACCACCGGTGACAGCAAGCAAAGCAGGCTACGCCGTCTTAAAAACGGCGTTCCTCAGGGATCGGTATTGACTTCCCTCCTATTTAACATCTATACGTACAATCTTCCTTCCATGATTTCCAGAAAGTTTGCTTATGCTGATGATTTAGCATTGTTGCACTCTTCTGAAAACTGGAAGGACTTAGAGGGGACTTTAAGCCAAGACATGTCCACACTGTCAGCGCATCTCCAGACTTGGAGGTTGAAGCTCAGTCTCACCAATACGGTGACGGCAGCCTTTCACTTAAATAACCGAGGGGCCAAACGTGAGTTAAAGGTCTACAACAATGGTAGACTTTTACCGTTCTGTCCAACCTCTACTTATCTTGGGGTAAAACTGGACAGATCGCTCACGTTTTGTCACCATTTAGTGGCATTGCGCAAAAAACTATCCTCGCGCGTCACACTGCTGAGGCGACTTGTGGGCTCGGGCTCGGGATGGGGTGCTGGTGCTAAAACACTACGCATAGCCAGCTTGTCTCTAGTCTACTCAACAGCTGAGTACTGTGCGCCAGTCTGGTGTCGCAGTGCTCACACTCGCCTCATTGACATTGTCTTGAATGATGCCTTGCGCATAGTTACTGGATGCCTGCGTCCCACTCCAACGGACCACCTACCTGTACTCTCAGGCATCCAGCCAGCTGAGCTTCGCCGACTGGGAGCGACACTCTCCTTGGTTTATCGTGGATCTCTGGACCCCAATCATATCTTGTATGATTTTTTAAGTGGTTCCTCAGATACTTGCCAAGCGAGACTAAGATCCAGACGCCCGTTTGTACCAGGTGCGCGGAATCTTTTGGACAACCTTGCCAGACTTGGCATCCACGCCTCTGAATGGACAAATCACAAATGGAAAACGGAGTACTGTGAAAATACTTCCAGGCTCCGTGCTTTTGTGCCCGAGACCGGTACCAGGCCTGTTGGGATGGGCTTACCCCGAGCAGCTTGGGTTAAGCTTAACCGCCTGCGGACTGGTGTTGGGCGATTCCATTCGTCCATGTACAAATGGGGTCTCGCTCCTTCACCGAATTGCGAGTGTGGCGCCTCTGAGCAAACCGTAGACCATGTACTAACAGCGTGCCCTATACATCGGGCACCACATAGAGTACGAGGTCTGACGGTTTTGGATGACGAAACTCGATGCTGGCTTAATGACATCACTGCCAGCATCTGATCCAGGCAGTGCAGCAGTCTGGGGTTGTAAAAGGATAAACCCTCGGCCCCAGTCCTGTTTGTGTCTGACCTGGAGTGGATACCTCTTCAAACGACGACGACGACGACGACAACGACGACAAATTCTTTAACTAAAATTTGCACACCTCGGGGTGGGCGCTCTAAAAGTTTTTAGGAGAGATTTTAAGTTGGTGGAACATTGTAAAACTGATTAAAACTTATATTGCTGATTTAGAAATTATAAAGAAAACTGCAAAAAGATTAACACTAAGCCCAAGTTAAAGCGCATGCATGCAGAAAAAAAAGAAAGGAAATGGCTAATAAAAAGACTCGCACGGTTGCTATTGCTACACTTTATTTGTCATGTACCCAGGTAACTTACCAGTCTAAAAGGGATGTAATAAATGCTTACACACAGCAATATATAAAACTGACTTTAATGCGCCTAAACAACGTCGTTCAGGTCAAAGCCGTTCTCTTGCCTTATTCTATTATTATCAACGTGTAGATATAGCTATTAAACACGCAGTTTTTAGAATGTAGTTAGACTTTTTAGCAACTCACTATTGCCTCGTAAGCATCCACTATTTTAGACAAGAGTTTGTGGGATTAGTGGCTCACTGATATAGCGATGCCTGATGTTATTGCGTATTCGAAAATAATTTAGAAAACTTTTTTCTGACAAAATATAATAAATTTAAATTTTTCTTCTTTTTCGAATCGAGTAGATGTTTTTTTCTGGAAGACTTTTTAGATGTAAGAGCAGGTATTGTTTAGCCAAGCCACTGTCTCCTTATCAACTGATTCCAGACCAAGCCAAGCTTGGATGATGGAAAATAAGGCAGAATACTATGATGCGGTCAGTGGTTTGCTCCTCCGCGCCACACTCACAGGATGCTGCGGAATTGAATGCAGCAAAGTAATTTTAATTTCAATTTATACTGATTGTACCAAAGTAATTTCAAGCCGGGGCTGAAGCGGGAAGAAATTTTTTAGGGGGAAAAAATTTTGCCAAAGAGGTCTTCAACACCTCACTCTAATTTCAATTCCATTGTTTGTCATAAGTGTAAAATAGCCTAAAAACTTGATAACAAAACATTACAAAAATTTTCGCTTGCACATTTATGGCTCGTAAATTATTATTATACAATCGTTCAAATTTGTTGAATTACACAAAATTGGTTTTACTATTCACATCTAAATAAGTAGCCGATAAATAGTATTTAGTGTTTAACTTTTTAAAACTATATGCCTATCAGAAATACCTCTATTTGTAAAATTTTAGATATGCAGTTGTTAGCCATAATCTTCCAAGAAACATGTCAGTTGATGCCCATGAGATATTATTTAGCTACGACATAGCTTTATAAATAAGGAAAAATAGGGGCATCGTCGCCATCTCAACCTGTCCACTAACAAAAAAATCCGAGAATGTAATGCAATAAGTATATAAGTATGTTTTTCGAGGAATACAATGCACCTGTCAAAATGTTTTCGGAAGAATGAATGTTATTTTACGTTTAAATAATTTTTTTAAATGTGTGATACTCCAGATTCAATCTTGCGATTGCTTTTTTGGGGTAAAAGTCATTATTTCAACGTATAACAAATCTAAATTGATTTTGGAGCACCAAAAAGATTTTGGGTACATAACAAAACTAATGTATTCTGCTCAATTAAAAGTGGTACATTTGGGCTATTCGTAAAACCGTGGAACCATGATGCAAAAGTTTTTTACCCTCCTTTCCCAAACCCATTGCTTTGTTTTGTCTATGGCCACGGTCTACGAGCCATGTCCTTGGTTTATACGCTAGTAAAAATGAACATAAAAAATATTTTATAAAATTATAAGGATTGAACCAAACATGAATTGAAATTCGTATTAAGCGCCAATTGTTTTCTTTAATCCCGAACCAGAGCTGAACCGGAACTAAACCTTTAAAAATAAAATTTACAGAACCTCAACCAGAACTAAAGTCGTAAAGATTAAATTTGCCAAACCTGAAACTAAACCAGAACGTTATTTTGAACGGTTCGACGCCCTGCTTTAAATGCCCTTTATTAGAACTTTAATAGATGCTACGTTAGTTACATTTTAAAGGGAAAAATGTTTAAAAAGTCTATGCTCTAGATATAGTGGTAAAATTAGAGGTACAAAATACTAGCTACCTAGTCAAGAGTGTGGTGTAAGCTTCTGTTGGTAAGATTATTTTTATTCTTAACGTTTAACAGTCCTAGGAGAATAGAATAGCAATCCTAGGAGAACAACAATGATTTAAATAATGAAGTCAAATTTTGTCAAACTTAGAAACAACTTCCAGAATCGAGTTTGCTGAGCTACATTGAAGCTTCGAGCAAAATTCCCTGTTAGTTGTAATCTATCTAGCAAATAAGAAAGTTTTGAATGGGTTGCAACAATGAAACAAGATATATCAAAACTTTATAGGCTATTGGAACCCATGATTCAACTCGTCGTTTAAGGAGAGGCAATTTTAAGAGAAGATTTGAATTTTCTCGCTGCTACGCATGACGTTGCAGTTGATACAAATAAAAGTAGTGACCTTGAGATCAAGCTACTATCGTGCTTTTCACATTAGAAAAGCTAAAAGATTAAAAATTGAATCGGTTAAAAGAGTGGAGACCAAAGTTTGGGTGTATACGTGGTGCACCATCGCAGAAAAAAGGAGTAATTACTAATTTTTGTGCTGATGTAGCCGTTAATAAAGAATATTAGATGTAAAACTACAGGAGCATGATTAAATAAACAAATTTGTTTGTTTGGGGATTTTTGGTGCAATTTTCTATTAGTAGAACAAGTTAAATAGCCTGACAGTGAGAATATAAACAACTATTTCTACAGTTATGAATGGCCGTGGCAAAGTTTCTGACAAAGTTCGGTTTGACGGCGAAACTGTGCTTTGCTGGATTATGCAGCGTAAACCCTTAAACCCTTAAAATAAGCCTTAGTTGAAAGTGGAAAATTATGACGTCATAAAAGTTTAGGTTAATTTTAAGTAGCACGCTGTAGCAACAAGACACGTAAACCTAGGTAGCAACAATTACGTGATTGTTATGATTTATGATGATAGTTTTCAAATATAAAACGTTTTATTCATAAGTAAATGTAAATTGGTTTACGTATTTTTTGTCTACTGCATTTAAAAATTTTATAACCCTTTATTTTGTACCTAATTTTGTTTTTCGTAGATGAAAATGAAAATGAAAAAAACCAGCCATCGGTGGCACATTTCTGTGTCTCTTGATGCCGGCCCTAAGCCCGGATAAATGGGGAGGGTTGCGGCAGAAAGGGCATCCGGCGTAAAACTTTTTTGCCAAATTTATACAAATGCGTAATCATTGTCAATCCATACCGGATCGGTCGAGGCTCGGGTTACCAACGACCGCCTCAGGTGTCGCACAGTAGGGCACCTATGGAAATTATCCTACTGCTAAACAAAGTGAAAAAAAGAGCAGAAAGAGAGGAGGAAGGCGAGTGAAGAAGCATCGAGAAGCATGGAAAGGATAACGCTCACTCATAAGGGTGGGTACCTTAAATATTGGAATGATGACTGGAAGGGAAAGAGAGCTGGCAGATATGATGGAGCAAAGGAATGTAGACATATTGTGCCAACAAGAAACTAAGTGGAAAGGGAGTAAAACAAGAAACATCGGAGGTGAATGTCAAATATTTTACAACGGAGCTAATGAAAGAAAAAACGGGATAGGGATAGTGGTGAGGGAGGAGCTGGCTGAAAGTGTTCTGGAGTGAAGAGGGTGTCGGACAGACTGATGGCCATGAAGCTGGAAGTAAATGGGTAAGCGCATATGCTCCACAGGTTAACAACAGCATGGAGGAGAAAATGATTTTTGGGAAGACCTGGATGGATTGATAGAAAGTATATCAACAGAAGAGAGGATAGTTCTTGGTGCAGACCTTAATGGACATGTGGGCGAACGAAACATAGGGGATGAGGAAATAATGGGAAGGTATGGTGCTGGAACAAGAAATAAGGGAAAATCAATGTTTGTGAATTTTGGGAAAAGGATGGATTTGGCGATTGTCAATACTTATTTCAAGAAGAAAGATGAACACAGGGTAACGTATAAGAGTGGAGGAAAAAGTACCCAAGTAGATTATGTGATGTGCAGAAGGAGAAACCTGAAGAAAATGTGAGATTGTAAGGTAATATTGAATGAGTGTGTCGCAAAGCAGCACTGTATGGTGGTATGCAAAATGGCTCTTATGACGAAAAAGAAAAAAGCAGAAAAAGTAAAGCCAAAGATACGATGGTGGAAACTGAAAGAGACAAGCTATCAAGAAGCGTTTAGACAAGAGGTGAGGATGGGTTACCTGATGAGTGGGACAAAACGGCAGAAATATGCTAAGAAAAAGAGCTGAAACTGTACTGGGAGTGACATTTGGGAAACGAAAAGGAGACAAGGAGACATGGTGGTGGAATGAGGAAGTTCAAAAGAGCATAAAAGAAAAGAAAGAGGCAAAGAAAGCATGGGACAAAATAAGAGATGAAAATACTAAAAAGATATACAAAGAAAAGAAAAATAAGGCAAAGAAGGCAGTTGCAATGGCAAAGGGACGTGTGTATGATGATTTGTATGCTAAATTGGAAACAAAAGAAGGTGAAAAAGAGCTGTACAGATTGGCTAGGCAGAGAAACAGAGCAGGGAAAGATGTACAGCATGTGAGGATTATAAAGGATGAAAATGGTAATGTTATGATAAATTCAGAGGCAGTGTTAAAGAGATGGAAGGAGTACTTTGAGAAACTGATGAACGAGGAAAATAACGGAGAACCTAGGACAGAGAAAGCAGAAGTGGTTAACGAAGAGGTAAATTGTGTCAGTAGAGAAGAAGTAAAGAACGCATTAAGAAGGATGAAAAAAGGTAAAGCGGTTGGACCAGATGAGTTGCCAGTAGAAGTTTGGAAGTGCATGGGAGAGATGGGGATAAAGTTTTTGACCAGACTGTTCAACAGATTATTAATGGGTGAACAGATGCCAGAAGAATGGAGAAGGAGTGTGCTTATCCCAATCTATAAAAACAAAGGGGACGCACAGTGCTGTGGAATGTACAGAGGAATGAAACTAAAACGTATCGTGTATTTTCTTGGCCTCGGAAAGGTTACTTGACCTCAGCATGACAAATGTCAATGCTGTAAAAATGACTTATGTTTCCTCAAAGTGCAACAAGTCGTACCACTCGTTTCTAAAAATTTTATCTTTAGTTCAGTATCAAGAATTTCGATGCTTTTAAAAATAACTTGTTAAAAAAAAAAAAAAAAGTTTTGCAGTGTTACTTTATAAACAAAGATCGTTAATATTAGCGTCTGCAACCCATGCATGCATGAAAAGAAAAAAAAAATTTCAAAATGCGACTTTCTAAGCTATAATCCTTAAAATATTAGTTAGTTTTTAGTTTACACTCAAAATTATTACCATTGCTTATTTAAATTCTATTCCACTGCAACCTATGTAGCTTTCTGTTTGATTTTTATGGGATATTTCCGTTTCAAAATGATAGATTGCTGTCGGCAAGATCCTTTTTGATGGACAGATGTCTTTATTTCTGCTGTTGCATGGCTTTGATTCTTGTGAGGTTTCCTTTTTTAATAGTTTTTTGTTGTGGCCGCTTATAATTGCTTCCATATTAGGCATGCAGCCATAGCTAATTTTTATCTTGTTTTTATTAAGAATTTTACGGAGTTTGTGTTGTGGTTGGAAGTGTTTTTTTAATTTGACATTATTCTGTTTTACCTTTCAATAACTGAGAAATTATTTCACAACTCAATTAATTTTGAAAAATTTTTATCAATATAGAAGATCATGATATTAATGTAATTTTACACTGCTGTAAATCAATCTTATTCAGTGACGACTATACATGAATTAAAAAGAACAACAACGAATTCGATACAACAATCGACTCTTACAATGGAGCAGAAATATGTGAATTGGTAGGATTATTTCTTTTACATAAATTTTCGGTAATTATTCCTAAAGTGCTTGTTGGATTACATAGAGATCACGGCTTAGCAATCCTTATAAATTGAAACGGCCACAAATAAAAAAAAAAATTATACAGTAAAACTCTTCCACAAACACAATTTAAAAACCACTATTGAAGTAAACCTTACGCAAACAAATTTTTTAGATATCATACTTAATATAAACACAAAAAAGCACTGGCCATCCAGAAAACCAAATGATCAACCATTATAAGTAAAGATTAATTTTAACCACCCGTCTTCTTTGAAAAAAGCACTACCAAATATGATATCAAACAGAATATTACAACTTTCTTGTAATTTAAATAATTAAAAACCCTTTTTGTGGCGGTGAAATATGATGTGCATGTAAACGATGATAAATAAAAGATAAAGTTTTGTTGGTTTTATAATATCTCTAAGTCGATATTTTAACACTGCTAAATATCAAAACATAGCCAATTTCAAATTCTTTTATGTAAAAAAAAAATTCATTTTTGTTTCTTTTATCCTTTTTTGAAAAAAGCAGCAATAACTATTAGTAACGACAAAAGTATGTCGACAAAACATGTGAACAAGTAAATGAAACTGGTCTAAAATATTTTTCATAATTCGACCATTCAAACAATAAAGAAGCTAAGAGAAGCTTGCTCTTCATTGTTTGTAATTGTCGTGCGCGTTGACATTACTCTTTACGTCCAATTTTTAATTAAGTTTACAACTGTTACAACAGCGAATCCGTTACAATCGCATTTCATGCTAGTTAATAAAATTGAAGTGACCTTGCTAAATTGCAATTTTGCATACTTCATCAAGTAAATTTGAAATAACTTTTTTGCTCTATGAAAAGTTAAATAAATGATCTTTACTCAGCTTAAATTTTACAACGATAGCTTAAGTAGTTTGGGAGTTATAAATCGTTGATTTGGTGGACTTCTGAAGCCCCGCCGTTGAGAAGTCAATAGCTCGAAAAAGGTTGAGGAGAATAAGGTTAATTAACCTTGAAAAATGAAAATTCGGGCGTATGCATCTAGATTTTCTTGGCCATTGCATTGACAAAAACCTGCGCGCGCTCACTCTCTACTAAAGTTGATGCTATTTGTAATTTTTCCCTTACCAAAAGTAAAAAAGATTTACAAAGGTAAAAAATCAGCATGATTAATTTTTATCATCGCTTTATCCCTTCTGCAACTAAATTAAGCCTGCCTTTGTGGACACGACACGACACTTCTGGCACAACTTGGTCATTCCAAGAGACGAGGAAGACCACCAAAATCATAATATTGCATCTGTTTGTTTTGTATTGTTTTGTTTTTTTGTTTTTTTTATTTGTTTTATGTGTCTGCATCCATCTTTCCTCAAGTGCACTTTTTGCGGGAGCTGTGAGGCAACGTGTTTTTTTGCCGCACTGTTAATTCGTGTCACAAGCGTACTGATAACTCGCTACTCAATTACTGCACTAGCAAATAGTTGTCTTTAATAGTAAAAAGTGCAAGCTAGCAAAAAGGAGTCTTTTCTTGTCGACAAGAAAACACGCCAATCATCCTTTTTTAAGATAGCTAAACTGGCACCATTCTGATGTGTCTTTTGGAAAGACACTTTACGACTCTTTCCCCTGCTTGGCAGTCTTAGCAAGCAGTTTTAAAATTCAGTCTTATCTCTGTAAAACTAAAAAAACAAAATAAAAAATTTCAATCGGACAGCAATGTTATCTCCAGAAGCGTGTCGGGGTAATTACTTGCCCTATGCATAGCACTCTATCGCTTTCCAGCGATTTGAGAGAATAAATGTAGAGATGAAAAAAAAACTTAGCCTTTGTATCATCAATATAAGCATAATTAGCCTAAGTCACAAGACAAATATTTTTTGTCTCGGTAGTTAATCTCCATAACTAAAAATTTAGGAAAACATTTCTGCTGATTAGATAGCCTATATCAAACGTCTAACAACCCATTTTACTTTGTTATGCTGTTACTGGTGGTTTTAGTCACAATCATAATACATCAACCTTTAAATATGCTTTAAAGCCAATATAATTATGCTTAAATTACAATTTAAATCTTTGTATGATTTATTTCATTAAAAACGTAAAAAAATTCAATAGTAATATTTTACGGCTGTTAATTTTATCAACAAAAATTAATAAAACAACATTTTTTTATTTAAATTAAAGAAAATTTTCTTTGATTGTTAAAATTTTAATTAGGTACTTTAGGAAAATTACTTTTTCTTTTCAAAGTTACTAAATTTTGGCAGGCTTAACAATACTTTGATTGCCAGAATTTTCATTGTATTTTTTTCTCTTGTTTACCATCTAGCGGTCGTATTAGTTACTTCTGTAAGTTTTTCTGTTTGCTTTTGATTTTAACTAATATAAGAATCAATATTTTTGTAATTACCATATGCTGTGTTTTTTGATATTAGTATAGTAATTAATGCATTATTTCCAACGCTTATGCTAAAACTTAAGTCTAATATATTAATTGCTAATAAATAAAATAAAACAATTGAGTCTAATAAAGATAAGTTTTTATATCTTTCTAAAGTTATTTAAACAATGGACTGTCAAATTAAGAAAAAGAATCATTCAGTTTTTGGGATTACTCAGTTATTAGAATTGATTTTCATCAACATATTTTAACATAGGTTACCGGTTAATAAAGTTACCGGTCCGTACTTGCACTTGCATGGCTTAATCTTTGAGACGAGCATATAGCTACTGGCAGGATCAACCAGGTAATCTTTGAGACCAGCATATAGCTAAAGGCTCAGATGGTAGACGCTTTCTCGCAGCCCGAACCCTGAGTAAGTCTGTTTATTGGTGTTTAAATGACATACAGAAACCGAACCTACCAAAACGAAAGTGTATCCACCCATTCCGATGTTCAGTGTGGGTCGCAAGTCGGCAAACGTCCTTTTCAGGACGGGAAAATGTAAGGATAAAACTGCTCTTTTCAGGGCACATTGCCAACAAGTTCTGAAGACCCCACTATTCTTCAGCTAAACATCGAAGGCCTTACTGCAAGCAAGATGAACGTTCTTCATCATCTCGCTATGCAGTCTGAAGCACTCGTCATCCTACTGCAGAAGACCCACTGCATTGATACAGAGAAATTGGTACTACTAAACTACCAAATAGCTGGGTCTTTTTTTAAGCAGGAAGCATGGCCTTGCCACGTTTGTCCACGAGCGACTGAGATACACGCTTTTGGACCAATCTCCACCGACATCGGAGATCGAGTGGCTGTGTGTGGACGTTGATGGTTATAAAATAGTCAACGTCTACAAACCACCGCCAACGCGATTGCAAACCCTGGATCTCCCAGTGTTTCCTAACCCCTGTCTGTACGCTGGCGATTTTAACTGTCGTCATGCTGACTGGGGTTACGATAACAACAGTCCTGATGATGAGTGTTTGGCTGGTTAGGCAAGTATTAATTGTCTTGCCCTCCTATATAATGCCAAGGACACTGCCAGTTTTTATTCTGGCCGCTGGAACACTGGTACCAATCCAGATCTAGCTTTCGCCAGCGTTGGTCCAAACAGTTGCTTACCGGATAGACGTGTTCTTAAAAAGTTCCCCAGGTCACAACATCGACCTTCGCTTATTACACGACCAAGGTTTGCTATGGCAGTGCCAAGCATGCCTGTTAAGCGATGGAACTTCTGCAACGCCAAATGGAGTCACTACATTGCTTTGACGAATAAATTCGCAAAGACTTTGTTGCCACCTGATTCACTTGATGTGGATGCGGCTTACCAGAACTTCTGTAACACCATTAAGAAAGCAGTCAAAAAGACTATCCCACGCGAGTATCAAAATAACTATATTCCGTGTTGGGATGCAGAGTGCAAATCCCTCTATAAAACTTTTCTGCAGTCTCCTTAGGGAGACGACTTGAGCTCGGTTGCTACAGCTCTGCTTTCCAAGTTTGACAGGAAGCGGAGAGATTGATGGTCTGAGGCAATTCGGAACATTGACTTCTCACACTCTAGTCGAAAAGCGTGGAGTGTTTTGAACAACTTTACTGGTAGGTCACGATACTCTTCTCGTCACTGTCCCGTTTCAGCCGATGCTATTGCATCTCAGCTGATTAGAAATGGGAGATACGAGGCTGTTGATTGCAAGTCATCTCGACTTGTCTTTCAAGAAGTGTTTGATCTTTGGGGGGCCACAACACCAGACGCAGTAAATATCTCTGATACTTTTTCACACAGAGAATTTACTGCTGCCCTCCAACATTTAAAACCAGGTAAAGCTCCGGGACCTGATTCCATTTGCTCCGAGCTTATACTCCATGCTGGAGCTGCTTTGCAGTTCTAGTTACGTAGCTTCCTTTCCTCCTGTTTGCGCCGACTCAAAATTCACAAGATCTGGAGAAGAGCGCTTGTGGTCGCGATCCCAAAACCAACAAAGCCCGTGGGGGACCCAAGAGTTATCGACCGATATCTCTGCTCTGTGTTCCCTACAAGATCCTCGAGAAGCTTATCTACGCCCGCGTTGAACCATTAATTGATCCACTGCTCCCTAAAGAGCAGGCTGGGTTCCGACGCGAGAAGTCAACCATAGATTAAGTTGTTCTGTTAACCCAGAACATCGAGGATTCTTTCGAGGCTAAAAAAAAGACCGGTGCCGTATTTATCAATCTGACAGCTACTTATGACACTGTCTGGCACCGTGGCCTTACCTGCAAGCTGCTGAGACTACTTCCGGATAAGCACATGTTCAAAATCATCGTGGAGCTTGTCCGAAATCGAAGTTTCACCCTTACCACCGGTGACAGCAAGCAAAGCAGACTACGCCGTCTTAAAACGGCGTTCCTTAGGGATCGGTATTGACTTCCCCCCTATTTAATATCTATACGTACAATCTTCCTTCCATGATTTCCAGAAAGTTTGCTTATGCTGATGATTTAGCATTGTTGCACTCTTCTGAAAACTGGAAGGACTTAGAGGGGACTTTAAGTCAAGACATGTCCACACTGTCAGCGTATCTCCAGACTTGGAGGTTGAAGCTCAGTCTCACCAATACGGTGACGGCAGGCTTTCACTTAAATAACCGAGGGGCCAAACGTGAGTTAAAGGTCTACAACAATGGTAGACTTTTACCGTTCTGTCCAACCTCTACTTATCTTGGGGTAAAACTGGACAGATCGCTCACGTTTCGTCACCATTTAGTGGCATTGCGCAAAAAACTATCCTCGCGCGTCACACTGCTGAGGCGACTCGTGGGGTCGGGATGGGGTGCTGGTGCTAAAACACTACGCATAGCCACCTTATCTTTAGCCCACTTAACAGCTGAGTACTGTGCGCCAGTCTGGTGTTGCAGTGCTCAGGCTCGCCTCATCGGCAGTGTTTTGAATGACGCCTTGCGCATAGTTACTGAATGCCTGCGTCCCACTTCAACTGTGCTCTCAAGCATCCAGCCAGCTGCGCTTCGCCGAATGGGAGCGACACTCTTTTTGACTTACCGTGGATCTCTGGACCCCGATCATATCTTGTATGGTCTCTTAAGTGGTTCCTCAGATACTCGCCAATGAGACTAAGATCCAGACGCCCGTTTGTGCCAGCTTCGCGGAATCTTTTGGACAACCTTGCCAGACTTGGCATCCACGCTTCTGAATGGACAAATTATAAATGGAACGCGGAGTACTGTAAAAATGCTTCCAGGCTCCGTGATTTTGTGCCCGAGACTGGTGCCAGGCCTGTTGGGATGGGCCTACGGACTGGGACTGCGGATTGGTGTTGGGCGATTCCATTCGTCCATGTACAAATAGGGTCTCGCTCCTTCACCGAATTGCGAGTGTGGCGCCTCTGAGCAAACCGCAGACCATGTACTAACAGCGTGCCCTATACATCGGGCACCACATAGAGCACGAAGTCTGACGGTTTTGGACAACAAAACTGAATGCTGGCTTAATAACACCACTGCCAGCATCTGATTCAGGCAGTGCAGCAGTCTGGGGTTGTAAAAGGATAAACCCTTGGCCCCAGTCCTGCTTGTGTCTGACTGGAGTGGATGCCCTTCAAACGATGACGACGACGACGACGATAGGACATAAAAATTTTTTTATTTTTTGTTAATGCAGATTTTTAATTATCAGAAGGTTAATAATACTGTAATAAGCAAGTATTATCACGTGTCCAATTACCTATATGTTAACTGATAAATTTTGCTTTTAGGCAGTTTATTTCATAATCTTAATAGAAGTTTGTAAAATTTTTGCTGCAATTTTTTTAAACTACAACATACAGTAACTTGGTGTTTTTAAATCAAAAATCGTTTATTTCGTGTTTTGAACTTAAGTAATTTTGTAGAAGTTATCTTTTATCAACTGGTCTATACATTAATGAAGTTGTAACTTAAACAAAAAGTAGCAATACATACGACTTAGATGGTCTTACATTTTGTCATAATTATCAAATGCCAACCCAAAAAATTGACAATAGTAAAAATACGCATAATAAAAATGCAGAAGTACTAAGTTTAATGAATGTTAGATTTTTTTTTGTATTTGTGTTTATTGTATTTCTTGTTTTGTATATGTATTTTTAAAATGTTTATTATATTTAATTTTATTTTATTTTGGCAACACTGAAGGATTACTATAAATTTAATTGCGCGGAATTGTTAGGTTTTCTTCACCATTTAAATTATATCCAATATATTGTCGTTATTTGTTATATTGAATTATATCCAATATATTGTCGTTATTTGTCGGTTTGAAAACCTATTGATACGCCAATATTATATTTGTTTTGAAAACGTAATTTCTATAACTTGGATTCGGATAACTTCGGTTTAAATTGTGTTCGCTTTTGAAATATTGTATTTCATTTTGATTTACACCGTGCTTTTAACTTAAATAAAAAACATTGCAAATCGTCGCAAACCATTGCCAGTCATTGCAAACTATTGCAAATTGAAATGCATGTTATTCAAACAAAAAACTCGAGCATGGCCGTTTATTGTTAAAACCTACACCCAACAATGAAGTTAAAAACAAAGTGTCATACTTTCAGTAAGATCTATTTGTTAAACGTTTTAAAAAATTTTATCAACGAAATATCTTATTAAAAAAATTTTTCACGGTTTTAACCCTTATCTACCTAGGATGTTTTTTTTTGTTGACTACCTAAGGGGGGTCCTCGGAAGACCCTAAGTTTACATGTCCAGTACTCTTAACAGACAGTAGCTGCGCGGTTGATTTTTTGATATGTTGGAGAAAATTTATTCTAGTTTAATTAACTGTTTTCTACTTTTAATATACTATTTGCTCTTCTTATTTTGTTTAAAGTTGAAAATCCTCAAATTTTTGTTGATTGCTTTGTTTTGCCAACATAATAATTTATCTATATAAAAATCTATATTGCCGCAACACTAAATCTTCACGTTGCCCCTCACGTGACTCTGTGTAAATAGGATTATCTTATGCCACAACAAAAAGTGTACAAAAATCATGAGGTAAGTCAAAAAATAGCCTGCTACACTAAAACTACCCATCGGATCTGCTCAAGTGAAATATCAAAATATTCAGAAACAAATTTTAAAAAAAGTCTTAAGATTTTAGATTTTTATCATCAGAATTTTACCAGTTACAAACGTTTTTAAAAAAGGAAGATCCTCTGAGGACCTCCCTTAGATAAATTAGTGTTAAAGTACGTTAAAAAACTTGTGAACATTTTAGTCACGCTATTTTGAATGATATTAGTTTCCTGTTAATTATTAAATGTAAAATAACAACTTCAAGACAGATTTCTCATAATATTTGCAAATTCCGTTTCTTTCTTTCTATATAGTACCAATTACTATTATCGTAAAAAACAATAAAAATTTATTTACTATGACTAAAAGTTTAAAATATTGCAATATCTTTTGACAAATTTGAGATTGTGCTTGCAATTAATTCTGTTACGTTAGTAAAGAAAAGCAAATTTTTCTTTGTACTAATTATTTTCCTTCAAACTTTTAAAGAATTTATTCGAAAAAGGCAAAATAGAAGACTGTCGATAAAATGAATTTTAAAACATTATCGTAAGAAAAACTGCAAAAAATTGGCAAAAAAGTGATAAAATCAACCTTCCCAACTGCTTTTTTAGTCATTCATTTTTAGTCAATAAAACGTTATTTTTCATAGCACAAAATCTTTTTTTACAAAATAAACTTAAATATTGTCTTTTTCGTGGTAGTGTTGTATAGCTGGCGACTAGTCTATTTTTACACAACTTAAAATAAACATGGTCTTGATTAAATATTACACAAGTAAGATTTATGTTTAGTAAATGCATTTACACAAAAAACATGAAAAATTTTGTACAATTTAGGATAAAACATCCTCCAAGTAAAAAAAAATTCTCATTATCACTCATTTCATTAAAAAAGTACAAAAACTAAAGTAAAAACATAAAAAAAGTTTGATAGATTTTACATTGTAAGCAATTGCTAAAATTTTAAAATACTAAATGAATATTAAATGAAAAATATTTATAATTCATTTTAAAAAAATCCAAAACGGATGCAAAATTTTAATTAAATTTGACTCTTTTTAATTTAAAATGAATATAAAGTTCAAACACAAGTTTTGCTTGAAAAACCATGGCACAGTCAGGAAAGTCAAACTAATTGAATTTTACCTTGTAGTGGTTAACTTATCGCCTTAATTAAATGGCGAAAAAATAGCAAAATTAAAAAAAAAATAGCACATTTTTTAGTTAGAAAAGGAAATAAGCAATAATGGCTTAAAAGTTCATACAAGAAATAAATGTATTTGTACATGATTTAATTTTCAGGACAGGATTCAACATTTCCTGTATCAATTTTCCGAAAATCCGAATCGCTGTTGCTTTCAACCAGCTGAAGTGAGAAATTGTCGTCATTGCAGCAAGCTAAAGAGTTTGCAGCGTTTGGACTGTGTGTCGGATCTTCAGAAATAGAAGCGCAATACTTTGAACCCATTCTGTTACACGTAAAAATAACCTTAACGTTGATATAAACTCTAATTAATGCAAAAAGTGAAAAGCTTGGTTGCAAAACTGTAATAGTCAAAACTACAGTTTTTTCAAATTTGCTGTTTTACCTCGGGCAAATATTTTAAAGGTTTGCGTACTGTAAAAAACTAACCTTAACTTAACATTATTCCGCTCCGATTTGCAAAATAGCTGTTTATTTTTATTTCTTGCTAACGATAAGATGGTTTTCATGTTTTAAGTAAAAAAAAAACAATACGAGAAAAAGTATTTGTACCAATACCTGTTTAATTTTGTGTCGGTTGTTTTGATACCGGAGGATGACGCGTTTGGAAACAGTTTTGTCTCGATTCGGGAAGCTCTGAAAGCCGAGCTGTGTGAGAATATTGATCTTCGGTTGAAGGTTTGTTGAATTGACCTTGTAGCCGTCCTGAAGTGGTAAATGTAAGTTATTTTAAACCACCGGCTTTATTGCATTCAAAATTTGATGCAATGAAGGAAGTTTTACGTATCAAATACAAAGAATGTTCTTACAAAACATGCATAGTTTCAAGAAGAAAAAGAGCCTCTTTAAAAATTGACAGAACCCTTTGATTCAAAGAAATATGAAGTTTACATTATACTGTAACTAAAGTGGCATAAGCGGTTTCAAAACATTGAAATAATTATGTTTGTTGTGTGGCAATAATTGAAAATCGCTAATATAATAAAAATAGACATTGCTTAGAATGGTTGGATTCTTCGTGACCATACCCAAACTTGCCAAGGGGACAGGGGGAGATTGTCCCCAAGTCTCAAAAATTTGGAAAAAACAAATTTTTTCTGCATCAAAAATAAACCCTAAATGCAGAAAAAAGTTTAAGATATGAGGTAAAGACTCTTTTTATTTATCTATTTTTTTAAGGTCATTATGTTTTTTGGACAAAAATCCAGAAATCATTGAAAAATTTACAGTGAAAACTTTTTTTGGTCTTTACCCTAATTTTAGACAAAGTTCTTATATCCGTAAAGTAGTAAAAAATTATAATTTAAGCAAATGTCACAAATTTTGGGCAAAACTATATTGCCCTCCACAACATTTTTTGGCTGCATTAAAAAAATCTTTAGAATTAAAATGCTATCCTTTTAATAGTCTTAAAGTGTCTAGTTTATTTTAGTTATAATTTTGTTATATAATCAGCTTGTTTTTGTACAATAATATCAAAAATAAAATTTAAATTTATACAATCACATTTTAAATTGTAAGCTTATTTATTTGAAATTTTACAAGAAGCCTTTTATTATACTAGATACGACATCAAACTATTACCTCTGATGTAACGTTTTGATGTTATACAATATAATCGTATTTACTTTGCTTATAAAACACTTCACGTAACTGATACCTCTGGGACATTTATGCATAAATCAATTTCATAAAGAGCAAATCGATTAATTATATGATGTAAACGGAAAGAACAAATCATTGTGTTATTAATAGTTTTATGTAAAAGAAAAAAGATCTACTCTTTATTTTTTCCCACGTATGATATTGATTGCTGCCGGATGTTGTCATAGTCACTTGAACACTATTGCGTCAAATTTTATTAAACCAAAATAGAAAACTTTGTGTTCTGTTAAATTAGTTATGTCCAACATGTTTAAACCAAAGACTATTTTGGCTTATCAAAAATATATGCTGCGGCTAAATTTTACAACTAACGGTTTTTTTTTTGTGTTCTTCACTTCGCAAAAAATAAACTTTTTAAACTCTACACAATGAGGCCTCGGTCCAAGAAATTTTTGGTCTACAAGAATCCAATCCGAGGAATTTTTGACTCGGTCTACGACCAATGTTTCGGTCTACAAGAAAAGTTTCGCTAATTATTAAACGTTCGGAAAGGCATCAAAATGGCCGCCGAGCGTCACGAGAAGCTCTCGAGCGGATAGCAGCGCTCTCACATGTTAGTTCGTGGACGCCACCGCTAGGAGGTTTTATTTTTTTAAATTTTACTGTAAATTTTTTTCTATCTTTTTACAAATTTAAGTTCTGTCGAAATTTTAAAATTAATTTTAAAAAAATGCAGAGAGGATAGGGGAAGGTAAGGTAGTTTGATACAATTTTGACATTTTTGACATTTAAGCAAAAATGGTTAGACTTACACCTCTAAATTTATGTCTATAATAAAGTTTGGTTCTTTCCCGACATTTCAAAAAAACTTTGAGCACTTCACCTTGTCATATTTTTTTGTTATTACTTTTTGAAATTACTCACTCAATCGTATCAAATTACCTTTATAGGAAGGTAATTTGATACTCGTCAAACGCAATTTGATACGCTGAAGGTACATTGATACAGCATTATTATTAATAAAAATAATAGCACCAACAGCAGTCAATTTGAATGAAATAAATACTTGCACACTCAGCAGCAATTCTCTGCAATTTTCTCAGCAGACATGCAAAAAGAACGTCCAATTTTGCATCACAATTACTTTGAATAAATATAACGAACATAACGAACAAACATAACGAAAATTTAAGAACAAATATAAAAAGACAGTCTACACATACCGATAAAAAGTCTACAACCCTACATAAAAAAAAATTACTAGCCTGCCTAACGTAACATGTGAGTCGTTCTGTAAATTGTTATAAAAAAATAAATTTGACTCTAGTCATATTTGAACTCCAGTCACATTCTAGAGCAGCATGTTTTTTTGTTTAATAGTTTCATATTGGTTGTAGCTTTATCCCCAAAATCTCAACTAAAGAGATTTTCAAAACTTTTATGCCAAGCTTTATTTGACCCCGATATGCCCAAGATATAGCAAAATATGTTAAAATTGTTGTAGTTTGCTAAAATATTTCTCAATAGTTAGAAAATGATAATTTTTAAAGATTATTACATGTGTAATATTGCTTCAAAAAAACAAGTTTTTCATAATCCAAGAAGTTTCAAAGTTAATATTTCATAGTTTAATTTGTTAAGAAAATCCATTTTCTGAAGCATTTGTATGTAGGCTGCAAAACACAGTAACCACTATGCAGTATTGAAATGCGGTTTTAAAAAAAAGCAAATTTATGGGAGTAACAAAATAGGCAAAGCATTGAAGTTCTTGGCACAAGCAATTGATTAAGCTAAATCAAGCTTACTAAAGTCATAATTAAATCGTAGCTGACTGCTCTTTCTGGCTGAACCGCCAATAACAAGTGGAGCCAGAAGTTTTAAAACAATGTCTTGTGGTGCAAATAAAGCACCATTTGCTTTGTCAGTATTAAATATTCGGTCAGCCGTGAAGTGATGTTTATCCAAAACGTTCGCAAGGTTGTTAAAATACTCCTTAACAATAGCCTCATTAAATCCAGATGCTCAACCAATTGATGTTGCTTCAGGTGCACGTATAGACAAATTTTGTCTTTTTTTGAACCCTAGCCACCATGGTATTCCAGCTTTTTTGCATCTTATCCAAGACTCTGGAACAACAACATTGTTTTTCACAGCATATTCAAATGCCAACTCTTTGCATTTTTCCAACGACAAGCCAAAGTACATACCTGCCAAGTAACCAATGTGAGTGGCAAGGTCTTTTTCCATGTCAGATGAAATAATTCTATTTTTTATGCCAGTTGACTTATATCCAACTGCACAATTTGGATTGGCTTCCTTTTCTTTCTTAAATCTCATTAAAGTCATCTTATCAATCCCAAAATAATCAGCAGCTTTGCGACATGAAAATCCTTCTTCATTAATTAACTTCGTAGCTTTTTCTAAAACATCTTCTGATGATCGCACACTTCTGTTGATCTTTTCAATATATTTTGAAGGCATGGTCTACCTATTTGTCTAGAATAGATCTCAGTAATGAAGTTAATAATAAATATTAAAATTTGAAAGCAACAAATAGGAAAGTTTACTGAATATTACAGAATAAATCTGCAACTGAAAATATAACGTGTCATTAGGCCTATAGCAAACAATTCCACGTGTGTTTATTACAACATCTATGGTTAAAACAATTGCTAGTTACTAGTAGCACTTGCTGTTAACTATATAGGTTTAGTTGCTGCTAGGTAAATTAACTAAGAGTTTGCACAGGTTACAAGTAAAACTTATATGTTAATTAGATAAGAGTATAATATAGCCTATGTATATATATCCCTAATGAAACATTATTGAAGCTCTTTATTAGCCTAGTAAATTCGGCCACTAAGCATTAAGCACATACCGGTAACATTTGTTAAATGCTAGTTTGCATAAAGCCATTTCACGAAATGATTAGAGTATTCTAACTCAAAAATACAAAACAGGTAAAGCTGTAAACTTACATAAAGTAATTGGATAAGTTTTAGCTGCTTACACTGGTTTGTTTTTTTATTTGAAACTTTGTTTTACCTAAACATTTATGCAAATATGTATTCAACAAAAAGAAGCTAATTTGATACCGTGTATCAATTTACCTTCCCATTGATGTATCATTATATCTTTTTTCTGATTTTGCACTCAAACTATTTTTTTTGAAACAATAAGTTGGAATTAAAAAATAAAACTACCATTAAAAGAATCTTTCTTTTATGTTCTTACAACTGATAAAAGCTTTTTTTATTTTCCACGCTTTCTGACAACACAAGAAGCAATAAAGCGTAGGCCACAACTTTTACAAAAACCTACAAAATTTACACTTTTACTCTTAACAGCTTTTCCAAATTAACAGGCGCTTAGAATTCAACGTGGACGTTATTTTTTTGTTTTGTGCAACACTTGATGACGATATTTTCATTCAATTTCTTTTCTGGAATCCTGTAGGGTAGGTGTATCATATTACCTTTAGTATCAAACTACCTTATTTTACCCTATCCGCTACATTTTACGAATCAGGAGCGCACCCGGATTTAATTTTACATTAAATTTGCGGATCCGGATTCGAATTTTTGTTCGTCAAGTCTTATGAAAAAGTGTTTCCCAAAGTGAGCCACTTGGCTCACTAAGAAGGAATTGCAAATCTGAAGATACTAGATTTTAGAGACAAAATTTGAGAGAAATTTAAAGAGAAGATCTTATTTTTTCAGAAATCTACTTTTTAAAAATGTCGAAAAAAAATGACAAAAATTGAAAAATCTGTGACAAACTCAATTTTGAATGTAATTGGGATTGCAGGGGTTCGGATCACAAATTTAGATGACGGTAAAAAGGACCTAACTTTGATTCTACTTTATGTGGAGCCAGCCACCTCTGTTTCAAATGCAGCTGAAAAATTTGACGCAAAGTGACGCAAAATGAAACTTTTATTGGTAGATTTTTTAACCCTATTTATTGCTTTATTTATTTCTATGTTGTATATTTATGGTTATTAACTAAACATAAGCACATAAAAGACATTAAAATTTTAATTAATTTGAATGGGAAAAATTGTTTCGGTCTACCAATGTTTCCGTTTACGAGCACGTTCCTGGAACAAATTAATTTCGTAGACCGAAGCTCCAGTGTATTTCTATTTAGTTTAGGTCATTCCGGAAATAACATTTTAATTATTTGCGAGAGCCACGTGCTAGAAGCACTTTAGTTAAATACCAAATCCATTTGAAGAGCTTAGTTCTAAATATACCTAGGTCACATAATGTCATTTTAAGAAAATGAGGTTTAAAGTTTTCAAAAACCCTACTTCTACAATAGAAATACGCTAAGATTTCAAACCTCTGTGCTATTCAAAAAGTGATTTCCTGAAAAGATTTTTTGTCAGAATATTTCTGGCAAGTAAACAAACAATTTTTTCAGCTTATCTCATTTTTTCAAAAATGTGACTTAGGTACTTTTAGAAATAGAGCCTTCATTTTTGCTGCTATAAAAGTTTTTTTATCTTGACCTTTTTTTTAGACAAATACAATACATTAAAGCTAAAGAAATTTTTTTGAGCCAATTACAGTCATAAATGGTTTTGAAAATTTTATAAAAACAAAATAAAAGTAAGAAAATTACTTTTAAGGGTCAAATTACATTTTAATATTATTTAATTAAATTTTTGATTAAAGAATTTTTTGTACATAGCATAATTTATGGAAAAATAAAAGAGAAAAAAAATACAGAAAAACTCAAACACTTAAAAACAGATTTATAAGTGGTCATGCAAATAGAACCATGCTGTGAAAAATGAACAATAGTTATAAGTTTTATTTTTAAAAACAGTCCTTAGTATGAGCGTTGTGATACAAACAATTGAATAAAATTACAATACGCATTTTTAATGACGGTTTTTATTACTTTTTTAACTTTTCCAAAACATCTTTTTATTTAAAAAAATCACTTAATTGTGTCATGCAGTTGCAATAGCATTTGCAAACGACGACAGTATCACTATACAATCAAACGCGCTTATCAACTTTTCTTTTGGAAAAAATATTGAAACATTGAGCAAGAGTCAAGATAACCTTGATTTTCAAAAAATTTTGCCATTAAAAATCTACTTTTTTGCGTGGATGCCATTGCTTTTCCTTCACTCGATCCCCGAGAATGGTTTTTCGGAATACCATTTGGCTTTGTTGACCTTGCTTTTGTTGAGCGTTGGCTACCGCCGCTGCTGTCGCTGTGTCTCCTGGCAGCAGCTCGAATGAATTGCCGAAAACCGCTTAGACTTCTTCAGCAATCTGAATCAAGCGGCTGGTCGATCATATCTTTGGAATTCATGCAGTCTTCCCTAAAAGCTTTGGTTAGTGTGTCAAGAATCTATAGCATTCAAAGACATATCGGCATTTCTGAAACTGCTAATAACGCAGCTTTGGCTTGTGTGTTTGTTCAACTTGAACATAAATTTTAACGTTGAAGCTTTGTATTTGTGAAAAAATAGCAACAGTTTAATACTAAAAGAAGATATTGATAAAAGTAATTTTAACTACTTTTTTGATTTGATTGCCATAATAAACAATCCTTATTTTTATTAGCTTTGAAAATAAGTCGGCTGGTGCCAGACCGTCAGCAGTTAAAGCTGAAATATTGGCATTTAAATGGGTTTTATGCTTTTCAGTAATTGTATACGTTTTATTAATTTTGCTCCTAAACAGAAAATCAAAGTTTAATTTTTTTATATTTTCAAAGCTTTCAAGATTTAAATTAACCCAATACCTATTTTTATTTGTATTTGTATTAAAGTACTCTAAAAAACTTAACCAATAAATAAATAAAACCCTTCCAACTTTAATTTACAATTTTATATTTAAAGAAATATCCTTCCAAACATTTGCGCACTTGCAGTCAAGTATTATGCGAATATTGCAAAGTTAAAATTCCAAATATGGCAAGCCCTTTGTAAATTTACAAAAAACTTAACACTTGTTTTCGTTTTTAACGCATAAATTAATTTAAACGATTATAGTCACAAGTTCAATTTTTCTTGTATAACAACGTACTTTAAAACCGTGCGAAGGCATGTTTTGTGAGAAAATAAATATAATTTTATTACATAATAAAATAACTGCACTTAATTGTGATTGATGTGGTAATACAATATGTTATTTCAAAACTATTGGTCTAACCATGTAAGTTTTATTACAGCTATCTTACTATTTAAGACATCGAATGTAAATCATGCTTTTAGTCGTGTTCAAGTCAAAGTACTGCAATAACTAAAAATATTTACATCAAGCAAGACTTAGTTATTGAAATTTTAGGGGGTGAATTGAAGATTGATAAAATCTGCTTGAACCGACAAGCTAACAAGTTTTTTTATTACCTTAAAAACTTAAGTAAAATATCAAATGATTGTTTCAACGTGTACGCAGCACATAAATTGTCTGAGTTTTATTAATTTTACATTTTTGCTTAAAATATCTGCACGTTTTGGTGTAATTAAGGTGCAAAATATGTTTTCAAGTTTTCAAAATAGATGTAACGAATAGCAAATGCAAACAATGCTTGTAAACTAATGCTGTACGGAAGAAAAAAATTAAAACTTATAGTTGTAAAACGCAAATAAAAATCTAGAGTACTCATCTATTACAGTAAGCATATAGTTATTACGGTTAAGATTTCCAATAAGACCCTTAAAACCAATGCTAAGTCGTTCCATGGGCTTAGTAGCTTTGATTACATGCATTTCTGGTGGTTTGTAAAAACGCGGTTTTACTTCAGCGCATATTTTACAAGAAGCGGTCATTTTTTTTACTTCAACAAGCAAATATGGTAAGTTTTTAGTGCAAACATAATGATACATTCGGGTAACCCCCGGATGGCATAGATTCCAATGAACTTCATACAATTGATTTTTGCGAAATTTGAGCGCAATACATTCGAGACAACACGTCAAGTGCAATATTGTGAGTTCAATATTGCACTTGACGTGTTGCCTTACTTGCATCGGCACCATACAGAATTTCGTGGTCGAACTGAGAAAGTTCTATTTGCCAACGTAATATTTTTGCATTTTTAATTTTTCCTTGATTCTTGCCGTCAAATATGAAGGCAATCGAACGCTGGTCTGTGATTAGTTTAAAACAATGAGCTACAAAAAAATGGTTTCACTTGCGGACCGCTTCCACTATAGCAGCTGCTTCCTTCTCAACGCTGGAGCGTTGAATTTCACTTTTAGTTAAAGATTTAGAAAAAAATGCGACTGGTCAATTATTTTGATTTATGGTAGCAGAAAGTGCTGTATTAGAAGCATCTGTCTCTACAACAAATTGTTTTTTTCGTCAATGACCCCTAAAGAGACGTCCGCCAAATCTGATTTCAGAAGTTTGAAGGTTTCCAGAGCACTGCCTATTAATGGAAAACAACTGTTATTGATTAAAGGTTTAATCTTATCAGAGTATTTTCCAATCCACTGGGCATAGTAGGCAAACAATCCTACAGCTCGTTGCAGTTCCTTGTTGTCCTGGGGCGAAGAAAGCTTTAACAATGTTTTGACTCGTCCCGGATCAGGCTTTAAAAAACCTCTGTTGATTTGATAACCTCAAGTTAATACACTCTGCAGAATAAACACAATTGTCTTTATTCAAGGTTAAATTATAATCTTTAGCTACCTTTAAAAAATTTGCTCAATTAGCATCGTGTTCTTTCTAGCATCGTGTTATTCCTGTTCTTCCATCGTGTTCTTTTTCCTCCATATGTGATGTTGACAAGATAAGCGTACATACCCGTGCATTTGTCGCTTTTAATTATTTCATCAATAATCTTTTGGAAAAATGGAACTCCATTTGTTAATCCGAAGAGAATTTTTTTCCAATTCTAAAACGATCCTTCAGCTTAAAAAGGCGTGTAAATTCTATCACAAGCAAGTATTTCAACTTGGTGGTAGGCACTAGACCTGTCCAATGTCGAGTAGATTTTGTATTGCACAACTTTTTGAAACACATTGTGCATTTTTGGTAATGTATAAGAAATGACAAAGATAAATTTATTAATTGTTGGACTATAATTGATCACCATTCGTTTCTTGTGATTGTCTTGAGTGACCACTAGCGGTTTTGGTCTCCATGGCGAGTTGCTTGGTTCGATAAGATTATCAGTCAATAGTCGTTTTATTTCTGATAAAATGAAAGATTTGTCTTGCCAGTATCCCTGAAGCGTCGCTTTTTAGTATCAATAGGTTGACATTCATTGTAAAGATATTGAGATAATTTGACAGGGGTTGAAGTTTTTGCAACTGTTAAAGCACCTAATTGTAATGTCGGTTTTATAACTTAAAAATAAATGTTAATGCTTCGATGCTGCGTCATAAAATTTCTTCCCAAGATAACAGCAACAAAAACTTTTTTGTATTCTTGACCTGAAGCTCTAAATTTATTTGACACGTTCCTAAACTTTTTGAATTAAGAATTGCTGGTTTCGAGAGTAATCTTCTGGCTTGATTTCGTTAAATACAATTTGAGCAATTTGATAAAGTTTTCGCTAATGTGGGTTAACGTTGACCCTGTGTCGATCAAAGCATTTGAAATTCTTCCATTGATAGTTATCTTTTATTTGCTTTTTCAGCTATAGCAAAGGCGAAGCAATAAAATAAATTACAGTCCTTCAACGTGCAGAGTTCGATTCCATAATACAACTCATATTTTTTTGGCTTAGATAAAACTTGTAAAATTACATATGAAAATATGTACAAAATAATATTCATCGCGTCTTGTTTTTGCTATGAGCTTTTCAAATAATTTAAGCTGTAGAGCATAATTTATTTTTTCCCTTGACTTATAAGTTCCATTAACGCAATTTCAATTAGTGCACACTATTTAAGGGATAAATTAATTGCGTTAATCCAGGTTTCCGGCACTTTAATCTTTTGCGCTTATAAAAATATTTTTATAATTTATACAAGATTCAAGAAAATGCTTTTAAAACTTTTTCTGAGAAGAGTTTCAAAAAAGAAGAATTCTGAGAAGAAATGTAGGGGAGACCGGGGCAAGTTGTAACATTCGTATTTATAAAAATCTAACATAAACCAAGAAAGTTTTAAATAACCCCAAAAATCAGTCATACTAATACCAATTGCTAGCAAATAACATTGTTTATAGTTTCAATGACTAAAAGTAGGTTTACCGTTAAAACAAGCTTTTTGAGTAGGCAAAGTAAATTTTTCGAAATTTAATTTTTGTCTTCTGGAGAGATAGCGGGTGAGGTTTTATTAAGATGTTTTATATCAGTCAAACCACAAAACAATAGGCTATTAAATGCCTAACAAGGTTTAGCAACTAAAACTTAAGTCTTTGAGACATTAACAATACTTGACTAAGTATTAGATGGGGTAAGTTGTAACATAGGCTGATGGGGTAAGTTGTAACACATATTTTTGTATATTGGTTTAACTAGCTTACATTAAAAGTAACTTGGGCAACAACAATTGTAAATAATTTGAGAAATTATAAAAGAAAGACTAACAGGAAACGCCAGCTCATTATTACAAGACAACTTAAAAGCTCATGCTGCAGCAGTTGCTTTAAGCCATTAATACCGGATTTTTTTTATAATTGTTTTTACATATATAATAACTTATTTATGCATGTTATTGATGAATCTGCCCGAAAATTTGAAAAAAAATTTTTAGATATTTGAATAATTCACCTACTATATATAGTAGGTTCGGCAGATATGAGTACATTTTAGGACAATAACACACTATGTTCATTTATGTTTCCTTATTGAAAGATATACAACTAAAATTATTTTTATTACATGCATATCCTTTAGTTCAGTCATCAGATTTGATTACACTTTATAGAATTGTTAGAACACTTAATTTTATTTAAAGAAAAGCACAAAATATTCATAGGTACTATGCATTGGTACCTTTTATTGCGCAGTGTGATAACTAACAAAACATTTCACTTACAGAGGCACTTTACATTTTAAACACTACTGGTCCAGATGGGTCGGGAATCTTTTTGGGTATGAGAGCCATAAAAGCTATATACTTTTAAATGTATTTCCGTGAAAGCCATACATTGTTCCCTTTAATTTTTAGCTGTGTGTATATGCACAGAAATTTATTTGTGAACAAACTTTGGCATAGGCGTACCAGCCGAAAAAATTTTGCAGGAAGATGAAGTTTTGCCCAAATTTTGTGACATTTGCTTGAATCATGATGTTCTAGTACTTTACGGAGAGGACAAAAAAATTGTCCGAGATTCAAGGATAAAGACCAAAAAACGTCTTCACTCTTGACAGCTTGTGTGCGCAAATCTTTTTTTTATGTGTGCTAGTTTATGCTCGTCATCAAAAGAGCCAGATGCTGTTATCAAAAGGTCTAGACTAACAGGTTTCAAGCCCACATTTCCAACCTTGCTTACGATTCAGTAAATACAATAGAAAATAATAGGAAAATACAACTCTGAAATAGCATATAATAAATAGGAGGAAAGGATTGTTTACGTCATTTTTACCCTTGTATGAAAATATAATCAGACCCGCTGGAGTTAATTAATATCATATAAGCTAGTTGTCAGCCCACGTTTTATCACACATAATAGTTTACTATTTATCACGGAATCCTTTAACAAAGTTCCCAACCCGGGACGCAGAGCTTCAGAGGCCAGAATTCATAACCACTAGACCACGACTAGCGTTTAAAAAAGTGACAATTTACAATATATATTCGTATTTTATATATAGGTAATCACAAGTCAACAAACTCAAGAAGCACAAATTATTATAATATATACACATCGTTTATTCACGTTTATGAAAAATTTTCATTTTAGCAAATAAGTACTCGTACCTGTCGAACCTACTATATATACAGTAGTAGGTTAAATAAAATTTCTTCTAGGGCAATCAAAAATATTTTTTTCTTAAGCATGTTGCACTTACTTACAGTTTGACATTTGTTAGAAATAATAATAGCTGAAAAAGAATCAAATTGCCAAAATTCCTATTCATTAAACTTACATGTTTCTTGTTGTCATCATGCACGTGGTAAGTCTGAAGACAAACTGGCAACTAACAAATGGCTGTGCGCAGTGAAACAACCAAAAATTTATCAAACGTGTTCAAAGGAACACAGAAAAGGTTTATGCAAAAAATAAACGAAATACTTGCAGTAGAATTTAAAATAAATGCTAATTTATATTACCTACTATACGGTATATAGTATATCCGTCATTAATGGGTTAATTCAAGAGATCAATAAGGGGAGTAGCAAAACATTGGTGTTGGCCATTGGCTCTACAGAGTGATAAAAAACTTTAAGATAGGCTAAGTCCTTGATGCAAAACAAAAAAAGATCTAAAAAGTGTGCCATGTTAACAGACACACCATAAAAGGAGAATCTGTTACAGCTCAAAACAAAGAAAAATGAATTTTTTAAAAAGGCACCAAAAGCAAAAGAGTAGCTTTGCATTACATTTCTTGAGTCCTATTTTAACAGTCGTCCCGATGAGGAGTGGGTGGTACAATACTATGGTTACCTAAATTGGTCACATTTAGCTTGTGCCAAAAATTTGAACACATATTTTTGTGACAAATGTGATTCTGAAATTTATGATTGGACTAATCCAGCAGTGAAAAAACCTGTTTTAACATTTTTAGGCAACGGCCAAATACTTCATTTTTTGTACTTGATTCTCATGTCTATGACTAGGCTATATGTAATTTCATTGTCTTTACTTTTTCTTGTTGCTATTTTCTTCAAATTGCATTTATATTTAAACATTTATTAGTGATTTTGTCGCTGTTACAACTTACCCCAACTGGTGTTACAACTTATCCTAATGATGGGGCACATTGTAACGCTTATTTTAAATATTTAAATCGTAACTTTAACCACTAAGCTTGGAAAATTATATATTTATTTTTGTGATATTAGTTAAACAGTGATATAATTTTTCATATTAAACAAGAATTTTAAAAAAAAAAATTATTCTGAGAGAAATAGCAAAAAGAAAAAAAGTGTTACTACGTGTCCCAGTCTCCCCTACAGTACACAACACGCACACATGGAGTATACGCCCTGTTTGTGATAAAGTTTGTTTATTTTTACGTCACATTCCAATTAATTAAAAATGAAGTTTTGTTTTATACAAGTATTACAAAATTTTTTTAATCAAGGCACAATTTTTTTCTTTAAAAAATCCCTGTTTTGCAAAAACCGCATAAGGTAATTATAGAGACTAATTGTCTCTATTTCAAGCATAAAAGTAAGATAAAAACAAGCACAAAATAGATATTCCCACCAAATTTACATTCCCATTCTACTGTACTTAAAACCGTGGTGTTAATTAAAGCCAAAACATTTTGTTTTGTTTTTTTAATCTATACGTACTTCATGCCTTATTGAATTTTTGAATGCTTCTCTTGCTTTAAATTTTCCCTTTGAACTTCTTGTAAGAACATGCAAATTTGTGTTTAAAAATAGAAAGTAGTTTTAATCTACCTTAGATAAACTCTCAATAAGAATTTGCTTTTATAAAAACAATCACAAAAAGCAAAATAGTAAAATCAGTTGTAAGTATGCAAATAAAAACAATAAATGAAAAAACTGTTTTGATTAAATAGAAAAATAAAACAAATGATCTTTTGCAATTATTTTGTGGAAATAAAAATGATTTGTAATGTGAGTAGTAAATAAATTAAACAAAATTTAAAAACACTTTTAAAATAACAAAACAAACAATTTGAATTACAAATAAGTTATAAAAGTAGTCAAATTTAACAAAACTTTCTAAACCAGTATATTTATGATATGTTTTAGGTAAAAAATTTTGTAATCCAACCAAACATCAAGCAGCTTTTAAAAAACAACTTTCTTGACTCAAGGCTTTCTTATTAAATTCAAGAAAATTCAAATAATTAAACTTTTTTACAATAAAATCCAAACCATTTTACATCTAGAATTAAGGAAATCCCAAAAAAATTTTGGTGAGCAACTGCTTACAAACTCGTAATGTAATAACTTTAAAAAACGAAAGCTTAAGATCTAGTTTAAAATCTAAAATATCATTACAGTGTAATATTCAACAAATACGTCTGTGATAACAATTACCTCCAACGCCGAGAAAAATTAGTTCCGAGAAAACTATAAAGATATGGGTTTAGTGCGGAGTTTAAAAATCCAAAAACACTTCCTATAGCCTTTAAAATTTTGCAAGTAGTCACCTAAAAGAAAATATTAAAAAAAACTGTTACTAAAGCCAAGCGAAACTTGAAACGTGAAATAAATTTTTGGAAATTCATATTTGACTTTATCTGACAAAGATATTTCCAATTTAATTTTTTTGCATTCAAAAAGTAAAATTAATTATAACATTAAATAACTAAATTTATTTATAAATTCTTTCCACATGCTTTTATTAAATTTTTCTTCGAGAATCTTAATGAGCTTTATAGCGATTGTCCAAATGTATAGAAATATTTCTTTCAAATTAGTTTTTTGTCACAAACCTCTGTATGTTTCATTCCGATTATTTTTGCAAGATGGATTCCATGAAAAGGCAACCAACAGAATAAAAATGTCGATACTAAAGCGGCGCACATAATAGTGACTCGTTTACGATCTCTGCTTGCCCTCGATGACGACTTTTTTCGCGATTGTTGCTTCGAACCGTTGTTTACCGAATGAGTAAAGCTGACTGGATTTGGCGTGTTGCTGCGGACAGTAGAGCTCAACAAGCGCCTTACAATCAATCCATAGCAAACAAACATTATCTGCAAGACAGAAAAATTTTCTATCCATTAAAAAGTAGATTTTCAACAATTTTAAAATTAGAGCCGTTGTTAAATGAATAGTTCTAAAAAAAGTAAAAATTGCAATTAACAGAATAAACTATATACAGCTAACTTGCAAACAAAATTTGTTTACGTTGCAACAAAACGAAATATTTTTTAATAACTTTTGTATAAAAAAGTCATAGTAAAACTTTTGTAAAAATAATATTTACCAAAAATGGGATTACGAACATCACGACAAAATTAAACAAAAAAAAAACTTGGAGATATCCCAATTTGGGTCCGTAAAAGCAATCGATAGTTGTGGGGTCATTTAAATCTTCAAAAATTTCGTTAAGTGGCTCATTCGGTTCAAAACTTTCTGAATTGTAAAAATCAATATCCGCATACTTCTGGTCATCCGTGTAATATGAATTCAACGGTGTAGAAATGCTTCAAAAACAAAATTACCAATTAACATTCTCTTTGAGAATTATTTAATTCATAATGGAATGATTAATCTGTTCAATTCATTCTCTCTAACTGTGGCTGCAATCTAGTAAAAAGTAATTTTTATTTGTTTATTTGTCTTGAAGCCAGGTTTGAATTTTATTCATAAGCTTTGTAAAAGAAACATTGCAAAATTTTTTACCGAATTACGATTTTGGTAATTTTAGTAGTAGATCAAGTTAATAGTTTGACTGTTCATTCAAATTCATTTTAAATAGAAGGATGGCGAATTGATATAAAAAAATTACATAGTATGAAATTTGCTGACATGTCCAAAGCGTAGTCGAGTATTTTTTTCATTTTGGTACAATTAGGCATTGGTGAGATGTATCAGATAATTAATTTTCATGGAATTTCAAACAATAATTTGTTTTTATTTTGTAGTTATGTTCTGAGTTTTTTAATGCAAATAGTATACGCATCAAATGATCACGTTAATCAAAACCTTTAAAAAATAAACTTAAAAATACCGGTATTGAATTTTTTTTTTTTTTTTGATATTTTAAATTGTACGCAAAATGTATGAACTGAAAGTTGATTTTAGTTTTTAGATTATCAGAAAAAATGCAGCAATCATTTTGAAAAAAATCCGTTTTTTATAAGTTTTTACAAGCAGGTATTCAAAATCTGTATAATTCGACTTCTATCTAACACAAAACTTCAGTTAGACGACTTTTAAATTGCATTCCTACTGCTGTTGTTAAGTGAATCAAAGTGATTCATAAAAAATACAATAAAGTTTCCAAAAATTTGAGGAAACAGCTCAATTAACAGCTCAACACAGATATTCACAAATAGCGGCTTAAAAAAATAAAAGTTTTTTCCAAAACTAACAATTAATCATTTTTCAAAAATTCATTAAAGATATGAAAAAGAAATTCTTAAATTTAAATATTAAAACAAATGTAATTTTTTCTTGATTACTTTGATATTAATATTATCTATAAAAAGTTTTAATAATTCATTTATTTAACAACGAAAAACATTTTTATTTTAATAACAGTAGTTGGAAATGATAATTTCTTTATGAGAGTTTTTTAAGTTATTAAAAAAATATAACAACCTTTGACATTTTTTTTCGTTTTCCTTTAAAGACATATTGCATATTTTATACTTTTTTGGATCACTCTCATACGTGAAGCAATCACTTTCTTTTTTATCTTCTGAGGGAAATTCATATCTGCAATGATAAAAGTAAGAATCGCTTAATAAAAATCCAACATTTTAAACTTTTTTAAAATTCTACAGCTTAGTACGACTTGCGACGCAGCGACATAAAACTTTAATAACCTTGAATAACCTTGATAAACTTTGAGACAAAAGTGGGGGGACAGTATGTGAAATAGGTTTATGTATTAGTTATATTATTACAATTGTGTTCATTATAACTATGTTATTTGTGCTATATTATTACAATTCTATAACTACAATTATTTTAATTTAATCTGTTTCCTTTTTCTTTTCCAATAATTCAAAGAACCCGTAATGGCAAATAATTTAAATATAGATGAAAGAAAACTGTGTTAAAAGAGCATGAAAATCTCAAAAGAACTGTTAAAATAAATTGGGTTCAAACTTTTGATACTCCAGCCCCAAAAAGACAAACCATTGACCGCATTCGTGACAAATGTAACGATTGTTTTTGTACATATAGTTGTACTCGTATGTATATGTAATCCCGAAATAAATGCTATTGTCTATTATCCACCTAGTTTTGGCTCATCCTTTCTGTATATATATGTATAATTTTATCAAATTTATACATGTAATTTTAGATGAAGCAACAAAAAGAAATATATTTTAATGTGATGAGTGGACATGCTTATGTTTGCAATATTGGAAAAATTTGTAAAACTGCTATCTGCATTTTTTTCGCAGGTTTATTTGTGATCCATTTTTACTTCAACTAATGCTTACATGAATTGCTAAATTTTTAACTGCTAAAACGGTGTTTTACTTAAATACAACGTGACAAAAAGAATAAACTTTTGAAACACTTTTTTGCTAAGTCTGTATTTGTTATTTAACGAAATAAAAAACAAATTTTTGATTTTATTAAATTACAAAAAAAATTTTTATCCAAAACATTTTTGGATGACCTAAATCAAATTGTTTAGGAAGTTTTCAGAAGTAAGGCCTACAAAAGCTTTTTCTTACTGAACTTACAAGATCAAGTGCAGCTGGCAATAGGCCAATTAGAAATAATAACTATTTATCTCTTTAAATCATTTACTTTTCGAGAAAAAATTCTATGGATTTATTAATAAATTTTGGACCTGATAATATTAAAATAACTATAACATTTAATTGCTAACCTGATTTTGCTAATCAATAACTTAATGTGGCAAAAAAACCAAAAAATTTTCTATGCCGTGCTGCAAGATACCGAACCCTATTCTAAATTCTATAAAACTTTCTTTGTACTCGTACATGCGAAATTTCCTTGTAGTTCTGTCATTTTCAAAAGAAAATTTACACTGGAGTAGCAACATTAGCTTTCTTTATACATTCATTTTTTAAATGAATATTGTAGCCATATTTGTCTTCGGTCAAAGTAAATTGCAATTGTGCAATGCGTTTATTGCTATGCAGTAACTACAGTTACGTATCATGAAATAATAAGCATAAGACTATCTACTGTCGTTATACATGTATTTGAACAATTACCCTTGTTTGGTAAAGTTATAAAACCGCACAGCTTTTTACTGTTATTAGATCACTTAAGCTTATTTTTGTGCCACGTCCTTGAAAAATTATTGAGACACACCAGGGCGTTGGTACGCATAGTTTGAAAACCCGTGGCGTTTTTTGCTGCTTTTATATGTATTTTGATTTAAAATTAATCGAATTATTTAAAAAAAAACTTTATAATTTGAAAAAAATTTATGAAAAAATTATTTCTGCAAAAGACAAAACTACTTCAATGTTACAGTTTTCTTGGTAAATTTTTGTGTAAAAGTGTTTGATTGTCAAAATTAACTCTATGACCAAAATTTCAAAGTTAAAAATTTTATCAAATGTGCTGCCAATGAGTAGTCCATATTTTCAACTCCTGTAGGCCATTTTTCAAAATCAAAAAAATTCAAAAGTTGCAGAAAAACAGATCTTATTTTTATGCGATTGACAAAAAAGTATTTTGATTTAATCAATACTTTGTGATAAAATCGAAAACTTAACAAAATGTTTCTTTAAATTGATATCGAAGGTAACCGACTATTTACTGTATGTATAAACCAATGAATAAAAACAACCTTCTTGATTAAGTATTTTAACATCCTGTGACAACTACAGCTTTTAAACAGAAAAATTTAAATTGTTTTGATTGTTTAGGGGGCTCTGGTTTGTATTAGTAATTAATAGATATATTATTTTTTCAATTGAGACAATAACTGCAATTAACTTCTACGTATTACAAGACGGCGATCAAAATTTATAGTAATATTTATAAAAATAATTTATAAACTGTATTTTTAACTCTAGCATTTGTTTGACCATGTAAATTAATTGTGTTCAAATCACATTTTTAATGCTTTTAGTACATTTTTGTTTTGGTTGCTATTCTTAAAATTAGTTAGTAAATAATGAAATAACAACTGTACAGAATTTATTAAAAGATAATAAAATAATTGTTACTTGCAGAAATAACTTCAAAATGGACAACCGAAAAGGGATATTTAACGTTGAACTACTTACGAGCATGTGCAAGTAGGCTCGACTCCAGTTTTAAAGGTGTAAAGCATTACCGGAATGCAAAGAAGAAGGGCTATTGCCCAAATTGTCGATGCAATAACAAATGCAGAATAACGCTTTCTCAGCTTCTGCCAGAATTCTGAAAAAGCTTTGCAAACCGCAATGTAACGATCGATACTCATCACCTAGAGCAACAACATTGTATTTAAATAAGAAATAAACAAAAATCAAACATAAGAATCCTTTCGTTACGTCATGTATGCTGTGGAATCCTTAAGCAATATATTTCCATTATATCACATTTCGAAGATGACATGACTTATTAAAACTTTCAGTTAGATCAGCCATGAAAAAATAAAACGAGAAAAAATAATGTAGTTACAAAAATTATCAGTTTAACAGAATTTCGAGCCGAAGTTTTTTTAAAACAAAATATTGAGAAAATTTGGGAGAATTTGATTCCGATTTTAGAGAGTATATAGTTTTTGTTAAAAGGTAATGACATATCAATTAATTTAGACATTTAGATTAAAAGTTTTTTTTATTTTAAATTTATTGAAAAAAAAACAATAACGATTAATCAAAAGATATATAAAGTAGTATATTTTCCATTTCCTTTTTAACACTAACCATCAGAAAAAGACAGGAAGCATAGTAATTTAAAAATAAAATAGTTTCAATTGCTTTGCACATCCATTCTGAATATGTCCAACCACCCAAAAAATCTTCTGATATTTTGAAAGGTAATGTTAAGAGAAAGAGCAAATCAGCAATAGCAAGTTGAAGAACATACCTAAAAAAATATTTTGAGATTATACTTGTCATCGAAATCTATCATAAAATCTTAAAACAAAATAATAAATGTTAAAAAAGTTTATATTGCTTATATAAAACTTAACTAATACTGTAATAAATCAGTTATTGTTCTATTAAGGAGTGGCCCATAGTAAAAACCCAAAACTTTTTAAACAAAAAACTAGTTTTAAAATTTACTTTAAATTACTAAACTACAACCAACAATACAAAACTTTGCAAAAAGACATCAATATTTTAAAAAATCAATTAGTTTTATAAAATGTTAAAGAGGTTAAAATAATGAAAAAGTTGCAACAAGAATTGACCGAGTGCGAAAAAACCGGACATGCGATTTGGTAATGGTGTATCTTCCATTGTTCTTACTTATTTTTCTCGTACTATAATACTTTTCTTCGACTAAAACACTTGTTAAAGTAATAAATTATGAACTTGGATAAACAATTTTTCTTAACCTCATAAAGAATACTGTACGGTTAGTGATTTAAATTAATCAGATATGCAGCAGCATGAAATAAACCGTAGAGATTTTTTTAATTTGTTTTTCGAAGAATTGTTTGCATCAAAAATAATAAACTTCCATCGCGCTGATGTATGATAATTACATGAAACCATTTTTTTAATAACATTTCAGCAAAATGCAACAGCATGTTTTTGTGCAATAAACCTTAGAAAGCATAACAAGAGTTCGTAATTATCTTACCAATGAGTGACAGATTTTGAATATTCTTTTAAAACAATGATAACAAAAAGAACAATTAGATTTCCAAATATCCCAAAAGCGCATATAGCAACAGACAAAATGATGTTTGCCAACCTAAAACTTTGTATCCCTGGATTTGGATCTTCGTTTACTAAAAAAATCTTTTTAAATAAAAAAGTAATCTTTGTAAATAAAAAAGTTGTTTTTCATGTTGCAGAACGTTTACAAAACCAAAGAAAATATTTCGAAGATTTCTGTTATTTTCTTGAGATCACTTTCTTATTGATTAGTCGGAAAATAATTTTTTAAGAATTTTATTCACCAAATCTTCCATAACTTTATAACATGAAGATATATAAAAGTAATCAAATAAAAAAAAATAGCACAAGCCTTACTAATCAACCAGTAATTAAAAGTTTGTACCATTGAAAACGCGTTATTTTTTAAGTATATAATTACTATTTTTAAAAGGAATTGAACTTCACTAAAAAAAAATTGTCAACTTATTCACAATTGGTAAAAAAATTTTCCAGATTGTTTTTCTTTTTTTGCTATAAATTTCTGAAAGAAAATTTGTAGATGAATTTAAATATTATGAAAAAAACTTATATTTTTAGAGTTTTTTTTAAAAGAGATCTTTTAGATCAATAATATGCCAAATAATTTAAATTTTTAAGAAAAGCAAAACTAAATTAACCCTTTGCAGAACCAACGCATACATTGAAAAAAGTCAATTCTACAAGTTAAAATTTTAAAGCTGTTCTACAAAAATAAATCAACATTAGTTTGTAGTTATGCAATTTTATTTTTTTATTTATTTTATCTTTACATTTATTCTCCTGACTTGCAAGAAAGCAACGGAGGTGCTAATACATAGAGTAAGCAATTACCTCGACCTGCACTGTAAAAAAATTTTGTAAATTTTACAATCATATGATTGGAAACAGTTTTAGATCTCTGATTTGTAATTCCTACAAACACGTATTTTTAATTTTCTAAATTTTGTAAAAATTAAAAATACGAGTTTGTAGAAATTACAAATCGGCGATCAAAAACTGCTTCCAATTATATGATTGTAAAATTTACAAAATTTTTTTACAGTGTGCTTCCGAAGATGCCAAGAAATTGTTGTACGGTTGAAATTTAATAAAGACAGGACTAAAATTTAGAACTGCTTGTCAAGACCAACCAGCAGGGGAAAGTGTTGTAAAGTGTCTTTCCCAAGGACGCAACAGAATGGCACGAGTAGGTTTTGTATTGAGACCATGTCTATCACAATCTTGGCGCTCTAATTACTCGACTGTGCTGCCAACAATCAATTAAAATTAAAACATTTTTAATTGACTATAAATTGCCTGTTATCTACAAATTTATGGTTTGCAGGCATAGAGAGACTTATAAAACAATCACAATACCATTCAAATATTTTTCCTAACCATTCCGCTATTTACTGAAGAAAAGAATCCATTGGATACTTATTCAATTGGAGTGTCACAACCAGTGGCATGCGATCACAATCAAATATGCTTAGTGGAAATATTCATTCAAGTGTTAGCTAAAAAAAGGTCTTCACTTTAAATCAGCCTAGATTTTATGATTTTTGTCTCTGGAGACTAATGATTTCTGAAAAAACCAAAAAATGAGGGTTTGTATATGGAATCTGTCTTCGTTTTCTGACAGAATTTTGGCCCAAAAAAGTGTTAGTGATCTCCAGTGTGAAGCCGTGGTCCTAAAATTAGTCTACTTTGTATGGTAAGTCTACTTACTGAAAATCTCCAAGGGTTGGGGCCATGGCATAATGCCCCCCTAAATACGCTAGTGGTCACAATTACTTACCTTCATATTTGGGCAAAAAATCTGCATTGCTAGGTTCAATAAAGAAAGACGAAAAATTTAGCGGACTGTGAAAATTACCAACTTGTGGATCAGAACTCATTATTTTGTTTAACTAATTGTTTGTTAATTAAAGGCTAAAAAAGTTATCAAGACATAATTTGTCCATTTGCAGCAAAAAAGGGTACTCTAAAAACAAGAAATAAACACATAAAATAGGACAGTGGAAAGAAAACCTTACCGCAACAAAAGAGCACATAAGAATCTGGCCAAATCGACTGCTTTTTACAACTTAAAGCAAATAAATCAGCCGAAGTATTTTAAAATTTTATAATAGTTTGTAATCTAAACCGTAAAAAATGTGCGTGATGAAAAAATTAACTTTTAAATTAAAAAAAAGGCAAGAAATAATAAATTAATTATTATATTTTTATAACAAGAGCAACCAATTTTTACGCTTATATCTCGATTTTTTTTGACATGAAGTTTGTGATTTGCGTTCTTGTTTGCTTTCTTTCTTATCTTTCTGCTGATCTGATAAAGAATTTTTTATTGGTGATCATTTTTACTTGAATAGGTTTCATGTAACGTTTAAACAACTTTTTCTATTATTTTGAACTATTACATAAAATATGTTCATTGGTCATGCAAAATTAATATTTTTAATGATAGAATGACTTGCTGTCATATATGAATGATTATTGAAACACTTTTTATAAATCGTGCAAACTAACTTTTTTTCTTTTTTATAACGATTTACGTTGTTTTATAGTAAATTGAGTAACCACTTTCTTTTTTAAAACCTCCCTCATTAAGTGAAAGTTTTTTAAAAGAAACTGCCAACTAACTCTTTAAAATCTGTATTTATTGAACTACAATATTAATATTAGATTTAAAGGCAAAAAATTTTCAACAAAAAAAATAAAAAAAACTAATAAATGCTGATCTACAGTATGTTAAAAATTAAAATTCGGTTTAGACAAAAAGCGGTCGTCAAAAAAGCAAGTGGAAAGCGCAAAGAAAAATTCCGCTTTTTAATTGATTTTATTTTTATGGCTTTCAGTCCAAACACCAAGCTAACAAGTTGAAATAATTTAACTTTAATCTTTTTGTACTGAGCAAGAAATAGTTTTTCGCTTTGTTAATCTTTTTACCCTTTTTGCTTTTAGTCAAAGCAATCTTCCTTTGTTTTTTTTGCTGTTTCCACCACCTTTTAATTTTTCCAAAATTGCTTTAAGTCTGAACCGACCTTGATTGTAGCAAATTTTTTATTTACTCAAGAACTTCTAAACAAATAATCATGGAAACAAAGTTTTTTAAAAATTGATTTAACAACGAAAATAATGGACTGTAATATTTTTTAAAAGTTCTAATTCTTGCAATATTTTATTGATTTTTCAAATGTTTTGTGATAAAAAAGCATTTTATTAATTAAAACTTTTGGTGTTATAGGGCAGTCACAATAAAGTCGCAAAATTTAAAAAAAGAAAAATGATTTTTTGTGCTTTGGAGAAAAGTTGGTTTATCTTTAATTAAAAGAATTTTTTTAAAGCTTCTATAAACCGCATCTTGGTTTTTTTAGTTGTTTTAACAAAAGGAATTTAACAATATTTGTTTGATAAATTTGATGCTTTTCTTACAATTTTGTAAATTCTATCATCTGCATCCATGTCGAGCAAATTGATATGCAAACAAGAAGAACGAACACAATGACTTTCCCACGCACGCAACAAAATGGTGCGAGTGGGTTTTGAACCGAGACCGTGTTGGTCACGAGCCCGGCGCTTTAACAACTCAACTACGGTGCCGACTCACTCGTCAAGGTTTTTGTGAATACTAGGAACGTAGGAAGTTGTTGATTTGAAATAAACAATTTAATCATTAATGATAACGCGCAATTTGCGTATCCTGTCGCTGCTTATTTCTTTTTAGCAAGCTCGATGTAAAACAAGACCAACTTTTCATCAATTACAATATCGAGCGTCGTTGTGGCACAACTAGTTTTTTGCCCTATTCATGATAATTGTAAACGTGTATTTCTACTCCAATACCCCATTGCTTATTCTTGGGAAACGAGATTAGCTCTTATTTCTTAACGGGACAAAGTAACTCTTTTTAGTTCTAGTCTGCTTATAAGATAAAGTAAAACTTAAATACAACAATTAAGCTTTATCATTAAAATCTTAACCTTGTGTCTGCTTGCCAAATTCTTTAAAATATTCATCTGAAATAAATTACAGAGTATATTTAACAATTAGGAAATTAATTTTGCTCTAAACTAAACAGAATAATTTTTTTTAGTTTAAAGTTTAAAACAACTCGCAAACAATTAAGTTTTTTTTATTCTAATTGCCACTACAACCTTCTGGTTCTTTGTATAAAAAAATAGTTACAATGAATCAAGTATGATTCAAGACTGACGCTAAGTTTTTTTCTATGAAATTCCTATTGCTGCACAGTTCGGATCAGATGTAGGCATTAGTAAATCGTCAGAACTCAGATTTCTCCAAATACCTGATGTAAATAGAATGAAAAAACAACGTGGATCTAGGTCTGTTGAAATTCGCTACACTTGCAAGTTGCAACCGATAAAAAAGTAGAAACTCTATTTATTTTTAAATGTAGATCTGTAGAAAAAGTTAACGGCGGTTTGAAAGCAATAAAGTTTGGTCCAATGTTACTCTGATTAATCTTATTTGAAAGAGCCTGATTAACTGAACTTCAAAATAATAGCATAAGTTTTTATGTTCTAGGGCTAGGCCATACACAAAATTACAATCGTCATCATAATCATTATTATCATTTAAAATAATTATTTTTCTGTCCTGAAAGAGAACACGGGAGAAGCTTAACTCAAAGCATTTATCAATAATTTCTTTAAACTTTCTTACAAAAATCTAAAAATATTCCTGTGCGGTTAAAATTTTTTCCTTTTTAATCTGATGACTGTAATAGTTGTGTACAAACTTTAAATAATCGTTTCTCAACATGGGCACCACATTTGCACAATTGAAATATATATAAGCTTCTAAATTAGTTCATAACTTATGAGCTGTATAAATCGTGTTTTTTTTAATTTTGCCAAAATAAAAAGTTAATTTTTAACTTTTTCTATAGCAAGAAACCTTAAAAAACAGCCTAGAAACTATAAAAACTTTAACTATAATAACATTACCACAATTTTTCAGTTTACGCTTTCTTTAAACAAGCGTGTAAGTAATAGTACTGTTCTCAATCCATAAATTTAATTAAAATTTGATCACAAGGCTTAAAGTCAACATGCACCACAAAATAAAATTTTCAAATTAAGCTAAACCGAAATCCATATCATTCAACAAAAGTATAAAAAGTCTTTTAAACGGAAGTCTATTACCTTTTTCAGCAAAGTCAACCTGACAATTTTATTCAACTGGTCAAATTGCAATACATAAATGTATCCCATTCAATAATTATGTAACGTATTCGATAAAATTGTAAAACTGAAACAAACATTGAAATTGAACTTACGCACTTAAATGCCTGCGATTCATGAACGACACAATACTTTCCCAAAATAAGTAAATCAAATTAGGTTGTTTTGTGTTTATTAGCATGTAAGTTATTCATTTTTAGAAAAATCTATAGCAAACAACTTTCTAACGCAAGATTATATTGCTTTTTTGGTGTTGCAATAATTAACGAACTAGCAAAAACAGCTATTTTCTATATTGATAAGTCGGTCAATTTTTCTTCTATTTAAAGCAAAACTTGCCATACATCATTTTTATACTAAGAATGAACAAGCCTTAAACAATTTACTTACAAAGCAGTGAATTTTTTTTTCTCATACTCTATTCAGTGCTAAAATAGTGTTTTTAAAAAACAATAACTCAAGATTTTGTGAAGTATTTACAAATTTCATTCTGTTGAAAAGCAAAAATAAAATCTTCAAGAGCGCAAAATTAAAATATTTATTGCGTAGGCATACCAAATATCTGAAGGAGTAAACCAAGATATTTTTTTTTTTAAATTGTTTCTAACAGCAGTATTCTTTAAAAAAAAGTCTTCACTTTGAATCTGACTTGGATTTTTTGATTTTCATCCCTAAAAACCACTGTTCTCTAAAAGAAAAAAAGTCTTCACTTAAATTTGGAAATATCGGGACATAAGGTTAACCGGGCAGGACACTGGCACAAAATCGTAAATATCAGGAAATTTCGACCTGAATCAAAATGTATGGTAAGCCTACTTATGCGAGAACCAAATGTGATGTTTTTGTTGTTTTTAGAGTGAGTAAAGAGCTGAAAAAAGATTGATGAACATTTATCGTACAAAGGGGAGTGCTACGAAGACAAAATAACTAATTATAAATAAAAATAAACCATAAACAATGTTTTCAATAATTATAATTCTCTAAACGGATTCTTAAGAATTTATTTAAAAAAGTTGCAAATTTGTTTCTGTATTTTTTAGAAAAGCTTTTTTTGGCTCAAACTTTTGAAAGAAATGTGAAGTATTTTATACAATATTGCTTTATGCGCGTCATTTGTTCAATATTCGTCATTGTAACAGACTTATTTCAAAATTAGACTCAAATTAAACTAATTATTGTTTTCAAACTAAAAAGTAAAGCCAATATATTTTGAAACATTGTTTTATTCAGGACGTTTCGAAATTATAATTCATTCTATCATAAATGCGTTTAACTGGGTTTAATGCAATTGATGATGGAATGAGTTGTAATTCCGAAACGTCCCGAATAAAACAATGTTTCAAAATATATTGGCTTTACTTTTTATTCTAAACGTTTTTTATGTATCTGTTTCTCGTATTGAATGATATCGGTTTTTAAAAAAATGATTTGTAGTATTTTAAGCAGTTAGCCTTACATAAAGTTTTCAGATGACAACAATGTTACTCGAACAAAATAGCAACATCTATGTTCTTGACGGGACACTAAAAACTTTGTAATGTGAAAAAAGATCAAAACAACTGTTTAAGAAAACAACAAATTGTGTTAAAATGTTTGTGTTTGATCACAATTTTTAGGTGGAACTTTAATGAAAAGAACTATAATAACTAGAAAACTTGGAATTTGCAAATTTTAATTTAGATTTTTATCAGCTGATTATTTGTACACTCTAAACAAGATGATTGCTCAAAACAAATTGTATCTTCATTAAATTTTCGACAAAAAGGGTTTCAATCACGACTAAAACTATTAAAATTCAAAACTTCAATAAATTATTATGTCAAATATAGCGTAAAGAACTCCTTCAATTGATAAAAAACCTGATGACCATTGCATAATTTTACATAATTTTGAAAAAAATAACATGAAGGACTTGCTTGGCATTAAGCGAAAAAATTTATTGAATGTGTAAATACTATCCAAGTTTCAAATTTGCCAATTATGCCTTGTAAAAAATTCTATCAGCAAAAGTCTTTAATGCTCATTTAATCTAGTATATTAAAGTGATTGTAGGCCCTCAATCGAAGTAATTATAGTCAATCGCTGATAATGACGTTCCTTTACACAAACTTACTCTGCTACAAACAAGTGTTTAGTATTACCTTAAATAATGCTAAAAAATTATTATGTACAAAAAATTGCTAGTACAAAAATTTTACTGGTATAAGAAGTACTATTACAAGAATAAAGAATAAAACTATTACAAGAATAAGAAAATCTCAAATCACAAACTTCAGCTTTTAGTTTCCACTACAATTTTTTTACTTTTAACTTTAATAGACGTTCTTTATCCTTTTTTTCTCAACAATACAAATTTTTATACGTTTTTATCATAGAATTTGCATGTATCAGCATGAAAAAGTAATTGTTCTATTCATGTACAAATGTATACGTCGTTTCTAATGCATGCTTTTATATTTGCTGCATATATTATCAAAGAATTCTTTCAAACAATGTACCGTTTAGTGAAGCATTACAACCAAACTACTGTGAATTTGAAAATTTAAATTCGTATATGAAAACCGTTTAGAGCAGTTTGCATAAACTGCAGAGAAATTCTGCAGAGAAATGCTTAAAAAGCAAATAAACAACTTTTTTGTTTTTAGATGTTTTTAACTTTCAGTGATTTTTTCCTACTAATTGTTGGGGTTTGTTGTATTAATTACACACTTGACTTTTTGCAGGCGAAGTATGACTTTAAAAGTCGGAATTTAATTATTGACTTCGTCAAATCTCACGAAGAGATGCGGCCGTTTAGCCTTGGTCGCGTTAGTAATCAAAAAACATTGTAATTGTGTTGTCATTACATAATGTTGCACAAATGTCTATGTAAATTTTTACACGTTTCGTTACATTAAGTATATAGATTCAAAAAAAGTTAAGCACCTTTACAGGAGTCTTTCTGACTTTCAGAGCAATGATAAAATGTGATTAGCTTTTTAATGGAAGTGTTCTAATATAGTGTATTCTATTGCCCTATTTTAGCATATTCGATTAATTGACGGACCATATATTTTATATATGGATTTAGAAAACAAAAGTATAGAATGTTTACCAAGTTAAGTTACTTGAATAAAAAACGAATTTGGCATAAAAGTTTTTTTTTTGTGACGCACTGCAACAAAAACGGTGAAAGTCAAATTCAAATGATGTCGATTTCATTCGTTAAAACAGCAAATCAATCACAGGTTCACATAAATATCCTTATTTTAATTATAAGCAGATGCGACTGAATGAGGCGTGACGGGGCTTTTTTCTGATCGTCACACAAAAACAAACCTGATGACAATGCAAACGGTTGCCAAGATGTTTTTACAGCAATCCATTGTAGACATCATACAAATACAACAACTTTTAAATCGAAATTTAACTTAACATACTTGTATAATATTTCTTTCTTTAAAAACTTTCTAGAATTGTAAGTTTGTAAATTTAAGAGTAAATTTAAAAAAACAAAGATCCTACGTTTCACAACTTTACTCGAGAATTTAAAAGGACCAGTTGAACTAGGTGTTACTGGTAGTTTTGGCGTTTAAGCTATTAATTAAATTATGCGTAAATAAATCTGAATTATGATGCGTAAATATGTATTAATAATTAAAATAAATTAAACAACGATACAAGGACCCAAAAATAAATAAAGACAGAAATATAATTGAATATAATAATTTTATGATTGACGGTTTACTATTAACTATAGACAATTGACGATTTACAATTGACTACGATTTACGTTTGCGGTTTACGATTTACGATACGATATTTAATGGATTTGGATTCCAGCCAAACCTCCCCAAAACACAAAAACAATACAGAAATACAATGACAATTTCAAACAGTATTCTTTCGACGTTCAAACAGTAGTCAAATAAGTTCTAAAGCTTTTACGGGGTTAACAATTCCACTCTACAAACTAACAAATGCAATCGCTCTCTGTCTCTACAGACAAACAAATGCAATCCTTCACTGTTTTTCCCAATGATTAAAACTTAAATTTATAAGAAACAAAATTCGTCAGGCGCAGTAAAAAAGGCAAATCAATCTTACAATAACAAAAGGCGAGAAATTAACTGAAGCGAAACTTGCTGTAACACTAGGTAACTCCAATACCTGTGCTGAAGTAACGCTATGTTTATTTTTTATTTATGCCGGCTCTAGAAATGTCGCGAGACTACAGTTCTTTATACAGTAAGTTTTGGCTAAGTACGATGATTTTGCTAGAAAAACTTTTTTCTAAAAGTAGAAAGAAATGACAGTTTTTAACTAGAAAGAATATATCTTTCACAAAATCAAACGAATTTGATCAATTTTGATAAAACTTGACTGTCATGCTTTACAAAGCTTCAAAGCAATTCACAGCGCCAACAACTGCAAATAGTTACTCAACAACTTTGTACAGACTAATTTTTAAAACGGATTAGCACCCTAATGGCGAACACAACATTTAATATTTTGTCCCAACAATCGTATTTTGCTATAAAATTAATTTCCAAGGCTGCACCCTGACTCTTGACTACTTAAACACTTCATTTATTTCACGCCGGCGACAAACAGTTTTTAGCTGCACTCAACTGGAATGACAACTGGAATAACAAAAATCATCATCATTATTATCAATCCAGTTTTAATCCGGTTTAATCCCCAGTGACTAAAAGTGGCCGGATGCATTCCATTACTTTTGCAACTCTTCTTACTCGTTCTCTTTACTTACATCGATCTGCCGCATCTTCTTTCCTTAAACCAATCCTTCTTAGGTTTGCTTCGACTTGTTCCCTCTATTTCGTCTTCGGTCGGCCCTGTTTACGTTTTCCATCCACTTCATGTAACTTTGCTTTCATCAAAACATCTTCCCAGGTTTTCTTAAAACATGATCATATCACCTCACAGCATTCTCCTTTGCCAGATTATCTGCAGCTTCCTTCAAACTCAACATGACCATCAGCTCCTCTGTATTTTCTTGTCCACCAACTTACACCGCACATTGCCCTCACCATAGATTTTTCTGCTCTTCTCAAAATAGCTACTTTGTTTTCTTTCAAAAACCACGTTTCGCTTCCATATAACATAACTGATCTTATATAGTTTTTATATACCTTTTTTTTCATCAACAAAGAGAAATTTTTTCCGAACGGTATCTTACCACACTCTCTGAATTTCTTCCATTTCACTCTTGTTCTTGCATTTACTGCAGCTTCACATCCTCCACTGGCATGCAAACTATCGCCAAGATATCAAAACCTCTTCATAGTTTCCACTTTATCACAAATTACTTTATGTTGCACTTATCCCACACCATTTGTCGCTTTGTTACATTTACTACAAACAAAACATCTTGCTGCACTTGGAGTTACTTTTTTCAACTTAGAACACCGAGCATGAATCCATTGGTCACATTTTGTGCATAACACTGAGTTAACAGTCAACCTTTTGCGGCATATTCCACATGGGTCCATTTTACTCCGTATGACTTCACCCTCTAACCCACACAGCATCACCTTTGTCTTTTCAAGATTCACCTTCAGTCCCTTGCTATCTAATGCGCACCTCCATTTTAGAAACCTTTCCTTTTGCACCTTCCATCGTTTCACTCATCAAATTTTATTCATCAATTTCAAAATTTCACTCATCAAAATTAAAATGGAATGAATTTTTAAATTTACAACGCTCTCTATATAAATCAGCCAAAGCTACAAGAAAAAAAACAAAAATACTGGAAGTAACAAGAATTCTTTGATTAATTATTATGCTAATTTTAGCCATCAGACTAGCATTTTGTGACGTCACAATAGAATCTTATGATGAAGCATTAAATTGGTTATAAAATTAATCCAAATCTGTCAAAAATTAAAACATGTTCAAACTTGCAAAGAGTTGTAGATCCATTGTTGGATACATAGACTGAGAAAATTATTTTAAAAATTATTCTTAACAAAAATTCTCAGCTAAATACCACTCAGCTCTATAAGCTTTGCTTTATTCAACTTTTTCAGATAACTATAAATAAAAAGAAACAGATGATGATCGAACGTAAAAAAATTTTGTATTATTATAAGATAAGAAGATAAATAAAAATAATAAAACTTGTCCTTCATCAGCTGTTTAATCAGCTGATAAAATTGTATAGTAACTATCAAACATACCACATCTATGACGTCTTATGATTCACAATAATAATGGAACATAACAATTATGGTAAAGTGGCAATAACTTTATAACTTCTAATAATAGATTAGTTAACTAAATTGTTTTAAGATCCGGCAACTAAAATATATTGCATAAAAAACGTAACGAGCAAAAATAAGACAATAAGGTATAAAATTAATATTTGTAGGAAAGGAGCGCTAAAGAACAATACTCAATAATGATCTTTTTTGTTGAGACCGTGTTTTAATGTTTGTAATTTATTAATCCAAAATAGTTCCTTAGCTTTCCGATAATTACTACATAGATTTATAGAGTTTTTCTATGTTATTGAATTGCATGTGTTCTATGGTATGACCTGTAGTGTTGAAATGTAGACCGATGATAGTGTTTGTGTGTTCCCAAATGTTATGAAGATGTTCTGTTGTCCGTGTTTTTAATTTTCTATCAGTTTTGCCTACGTATTGCTTTTGACATTTGGAGCAGGTAATTATGTAAATCAAGTTGGTACTGTTGCAAATAATGCGTCAGTGTATGTAAAATGTTTTATTAATATGGTTAGAATGAAGCTGGAATTTTCCGAAGAGTGTTGGCATGTAGAACAATTATGTCTGTTGCAATGAAAAACTCCGCACGTGCGGTAAAAAAGTCGTACATGTTGATTTTAATGTCGAATTAACTAAAATATCCCGAAGAGTTGGACCTCTTCTATAAGCGATTATGGTTTTTTGGAAAAATAGCTTTTAAACAAGAATCTTCTGATAGTAAGTTGTTAAATTTTTTAAAGATTAAATTAAATATAGGTAGTCCTGGGTGAAAAGTGGTGAGAAAAAAGTGTTTTTTCGCTAGCTGATTTTTATTTTCGAGGTATAGTTCTGACTTCATCAATTATTTTCCGGATATGCTTTTCTTTATAGGATCGTGAAACTAAGTATGAGGTAAGACAAGCGATATGTTTTTCAAAATAGGCTGTAGTAGAGCAAATGCGTTTAATACGTAGTGCTAGACTTATTGGAATATTTTTGATTACGTGACGAAGTCCTAAATTCAAATTTCATAAACCTTTTCAATGCTGCTTTATTGTCCCTTTTGACAAAATTTATTCCAAATGGTTGGCTGCTGTCCGAAATTCAAATTTTTAATTCTCTTTTTAATTGGTGATTTTTTAATGTTGACTGTTAATATTTAAACTCGTAATTGTAAATTATTTATTTCATTTCCAAAAGAGTTATTTCATGGAATTCTCACCTTAACTTTTCGCACTGCCTATTCGCCTAAGAGGTTACAATAAGTTATGCCTGATTAGGTTCATAAGACCGAAACAGGCCTGTCGCATAATCATCGTCCTCTGTTGATTTATTTTAGTCGCTTTTTTACAGGTAGGAGACTATTTGGCGAAGCCGTTTTGGGGCCGCCGTTTTAGCGCCAGTCTATTTGAAACTAGCAGATAGGTTTAAATAAAACAGTACAATCAATCACTCTAACCCTAACCTAACCTCTAAACCCTAACCCTTTTCAAGATTTTAGGAATAAGAAAACGACACACTGCCACAATGGCGGGCGCCAAAACGGCTGGGCCAAATTGTCCTATCCCGCTTTTTACTGTTCCTATTTTACTCATTGAAACTACATTTAATCAGTTACATCGTGATCTCTTTAGAAAATGCATTGTACTGTTGAGAATTGATTTTTCACATGTTGCATTCGCTTCTGCCTGGATCCCTTTTAAATGTTTTTTCACATTAATTGTGTTGATTAAGTTATAGCAGCGTTTTTTGATTCTCAGTGATTTGATAGTTATTATGCAATTTTATCAGCTGATTAAACAGCTGATGAAGCACAGGTTTCATTTCTCTTCTTATCTTTTAATAACAAAAAATTTTTTGACGTTCGATCATCATTTGTTTCTTTTTTATTTATAGTTATCTGAAGAAATTGAATAAACGAAAAATTGGTTATGTAACTTATAAACTGGAATTTGCTTAACATTTGTACATTATACCAATGCTCTTGCCTGCTCTTGACAAAATGACGTCATCGCTGCCGCCAAAAAGGTCCCAGTAACTTATAACTTTAGTCAGTCAATGTGTTGGAATAAAACAATAAAACTACCGTTTATAATTAGACATACCATATTTTCGAAGTGATAAACCGGGACGTATTTTAAAAGAAAAAAACTGTCCCTAAAAGTAATGTTTTCTAAAAAAACCTTCAAATACCGGTCATAATGGTTAACTGGGTAGGACGCTAGGGCAAAGATCCCTAAAAATTGTCACTATCCCGGCTAAACCGGGACGTATGGTAAGCCTATTTATAATCAACTTATAAGAATAGCTTGCAAAAAAAAATTAAGTAGGGATGGTGTACCGATTACGGAATCACTAAGCAACAATAAAAAAGATGACGTCACAGCCAAAAGCTTAAGAATTACTACAAAAGACTGAAAATCAACTGTAGGTTTGAATAAACATTTGGTGGTACAGAATTTGAAGATTGTTTGAAGTAAAAGATTTTTCTTCCCAAAGCTTTTCATCTGACACTCTTCAAGGGAAATCGTCAGAATGAAGCAGAATTGAAACCGAACTAATTTATAAAGGAAGAAAGTAGAGTTCTCATTGGCTGAAAGAGTCAACCAATGAGAGAAAAGATTAAGAAATTTTCAAAGAGTATACGAATTCTTTTTGCTTACACAGAAGGGGATTGAAAGATTTAATGAAAGTCGCTTCAAGAGCAGAAAGGTAAAAGGAAGAGCGACCTCGAGCGAGAATAGAAAATTTTTCGTTGCTGTAATGGAGGGCACATTGGGCGTTGTCAAGAAGATGTTGACCAATGGCGGATTCGTAAAATTGTTGTGGGCGTATGTTGTTTTTGCAAGAGCGGGAAAGACTGGCGGTTGGCCGAGGTACGAGGATTGGTGATGGATTTAGGAACGTGTTGTTTAATTCGCTCTTCTAGCCGTTAAGACGTGCGACCAACGTACCGACTATCGCAAAGTCTTTCCCGCTCTTGCAAAAACAACATACGCCCACAACAATTTTACGAATCCGCCATTGGTCAACATCTTCTTGACAACGCCCAATGTGCCCTCCATTACAGCAACGAAAAATTTTCTATTCTCGCTCGAGGTCGCTCTTCCTTTTACCTTTCTGCTCTTGAAGCGACTTTCATTAAATCTTTCAATCCCCTTCTGTGTAAGCAAAAAGAATTCGTATACTCTTTGAAAATTTCTTAATCTTTTCTCTCATTGGTTGACTCTTTCAGCCAATGAGAACTCTACTTTCTTCCTTTATAAATTAGTTCGGTTTCAATTCTACTTCATTCTGACGATTTCCCTTGAAGAGTGTCAGATGAAAAGCTTTGGGAAGAAAAATCTTTTACTTCAAACTGTAGGTTTATATAATTAAGATTAGAATTGTGAATGAAGTGTGACGTTCGGCTTTGACTGACCAGTGATTTTATTTCGTATTAGTAGCAATTGCAATATTTATGAAAAAAATGATGTAAGTACTTCTTCTTCTTCTTCTTCTTCTTTTGATTCTCCCTACTCGGGTTTGCCACAGCGCGACAGTAATCTCCATTTCACTCGATCTATTTCGTCTCCTTCCCTAGCTCCAACCCTTTCCATGTCTTCTCTCGCCAAATCCATCCACCTTCTCCTTGGCCTTTCTCTTTTCTTTCTGCCTGGCAACGTCATCTCCATCATCCTTTTCCCCACGTAGTCTTCTTCTCTCCTTTTTACGTGTCGATACCAACGTAACCTTGTATTCCAAAGTTTGTCTCCAAGCTTTGCAATTTTCGCAGTCCCTCTAACGTATTCGTTTCTTATCTTGTCCTTTCTTGTCACTCCCAATGCCCATCTCACCATTTTCAACTCTGCAACTTCCATTTTTTCCATCATTGCCACCGTTTCCATTCCATAAAGTATGGTTGGTCTAACAACACTCTTGTAAATTTTACCCTTAACTTTTGCTGATAACTTCTTGTCGCACAGAACTCCAGATACCTTCCTCCAACTCATCCATCCTGCTTAGATCCTTCTCCTTACTTCTTCTTCACATCTTCCATCATTACTAACTGTTGAACCCAGGTATTTGAAGCTTTTTGCTCTCATTACCTTTTCTCCTTGCAGCTTCAACTCTTCTCCATCATCCACACCCCCAACCGGCAAATATTCGGTCTTGCTCCGGCTCACTTTCAGGCCTCTTCTCTCCAGTGCATTTCTTCAAATCTCCAGATCCTCCGCTAGCTCCCTATGATTTTGTCTAGACAGAACTATGTCATTTGCAAACAGCATATGCCATGGTGCGTCCTTCCTGATGTCCTCCGTCAGCCTGTTTATGATGATGGCAAAAAGAAACGGGCTAAGTGCTGAACCTTGGTGGAGTCCAACACCTACCTTGAATTCCTTAGTCAACCCTGCTGCACTTCTCATAGTTGTTGTCGCTCCTGTATGTAGCTGCAATGTAAGTACTACTAATACAAAAAAATCAGTTCTGTAACAATGCTTCACGTATTTTCATAATAGCCTTGATCAACCTGACTCGAGAAATACTAAACAAGGCAGCATAGTTGAGTGGTTAAAACGCCGCAATTGTAATTAACATAGTCTCGGTTTACAAAACTACTCACGCCATTCTGTTGCGTCCTTGGGAAAGACACTTGGCGACACTTTTCCCTGCTTGGTGGTCTCGGAAAACAGTTTTAGATTTCAGTCATATCTCTATAAAAACTAAAAAAAACAAAATAAAAAATTTCAACCGGCAGCAATACCTGCCATCTCCGGAAACAGATTGGGGTAATTGCTTGCCTTTGACTATAGCGGCTCCGTCGCTTTCTAACAAGTCAGAAGAATAGATATAGAGGTAAAATGAAGTAAATATAAATAAAAAATGACGGGCGAAGTAATATTTGAAAAGTTATTCAAAAAAATTACACACTTTTTTACGTTTAATCGAAAAGTTTAAAATAACTGCTCTTGTGATGCTCTCTTTTGTCACTGATCTCCATGAGCACCATTAGGTTAGTGTAACACCTCTATTTACCATGTGGATTGTCTAGCTTCAATTCCAGGTCTATTAAGTTTGACACAGTTGCTGTTACGGCTTGACAATGTTGTCGCAGTTGCATGAACCTCTGACGACGTTGAAATCAAATTGACCAAAAAGCATCTTAAAATAATTTCTTTTGCTAAATCGCTGGCAGAAGAGCCATGAAATTTTTTGACTTTAATTTCTATCAAAGAAATTTTGTGATGTAAAAATCTATGAATGCAGGTTGTGCTTAAAATGACCTAATAAAACATACGATCAGATAACAACGGGAACAAAATGACCCCTAATAGCTTTACAGACAAAATTTTGAAGAAGCTTAAAACAAAAAAAAAATATAGATTTTGTTTTTAAAGCTTATGTTCTATATATTCATGATTTTTATTCGATTATAAATAAAAATAATTTTTTATTTATTTTTAATAAAAATAATTTTATTAAAAATAATTTTTTATTTATATTCTATAAAAACATCTTTGATAATTTTACATAAAATACAATTGTTATTATCGAACGTAATTCTGATGATAACAAATTGAGATGTGGCATTGAGACTTTAGATATAATTGTTAGACAGACAGTGTTTTAATTTTATTTAGTGTAGCAGTTAAATTTTTTAGGTTTGTCTTTTTACTTTATGTATTTGCAAGTTGGCCTAATGCGGAGTTTCTGAAGGCAGCATTCATGCTAGGCTTATGAGAACACTAGCCAATCATGTAAGATTAAAATTAAATATTAAAATATTAATTTTATTTTTTCTTACTGTTGATTTTATTTGCAATGGAATAGATCTTATTGAACATCATTATTCAAGTCAACTTAGCAAAATAGCCTACAGCAAAATCGTGTTGTTTGATATTGTAGGAAGCTGTGGAAAATAGTTGTAATTATAAACTTTTTGGCTTTAACAGTTTAATTATTTTGAAAATAATTATTTTTTATTTATTATTTGCCCTAAATGAAAAAACAAAATCATAGCAAAAACAATTTTTTGACCAAAAAATTTTTGAATAAAATTAATTTGATCCCACTGGTGCAAAATGCACATTTTTTTCTTGTAAACAGAAGTTTAAGTGAGAATGTAGCCCAAATTGGCACCCCGAAATCATGACACACTTCTCTTGAGAATATGAGAAACAAAAATTTAAAATAAGTAATCAAAATATTCAAATGCTTTTAAAGCGTCGATTGAAAGTGAAAATACAATACTTTAAAGCATAAAAGTAACAAATAAAGTTTTTGAACTTCAGTAATTACTCTTTTTTGAAAAAGTTTCGAAAAAAGTGCGGCCTGTGTGTTTTTAAATTTTGAAAAGTGTCTGAGAAGAGTGAAAAACTTGGAATTTTTGGTTTTAGACTGTTTTAAAGTAAAATTTTAATAGCAATAAATCTGTTTATAGTAAATCAGCTTAATCTTTCTTAAAATATAAAGATTCTATGTTTGGACAGATCGCCAAATTTCTTGGTTTAGAATCTATTATTTTAATAAAACACGTTGGTTTGGTGTTTTTTGATTTGTAAACATCATGAAAAATTTGCTTTAATGATAATGAACAACAAGCAAAAAAACAAGATTTATCAGAACGTCGAATTGGTTACCTACTGCTCACTTTAAGGTTATAACAGTTGAACTAGTCTGGTCCAGGGGTTTTCAACCGGTGGACCATGGCCCAGTGGGGGCTGCAGTGCTGTTTTTAGTGGGCCGCAGAGCATAAATCGAAATGAAAGCAATATGTACAATAAAGTTATTATGATCAAAAAATTGGAAAGAAATTCCAAGCGAAGACCTTTTTTCATGTTTTTGGGACGAAAATCGAGAAATTGCAGACATTTTCAAAGTAAAGACTTTTTTTTTAGAGAGATTACCGGACTTACGCGACGGAAATTAATATTTCTTGACTGAAGTGGGTCGTAAGTTATCTTGGGTTAAAAAGTGGGCCACGGTATAAAAAAGGTTAAAAACCACTGGTCTGGTTGATAAAATTACACTTGCTTTATTATGCGTTTAACCTTAGTGAAAATTTCAAATTGAAATTTTATCAAAGTAAATTTTTAAAAGACTTTATCTTGGTGTCAAAGCAAAAGATCCAAAAATAGGCAAATTAGTTTTGTCCACCAAAGTCACGTGATGTTTGGTTGACAAGTTAATGTAAACAAATGCGGCGTACCATTTACATAAAAAAACAACTTTAGTATTCAGTGTTGCTGCAAGCAAGTTTTTTAAATATTCTTTAAAACAAGATTAACTTTAACTTTACAATGTTAACAAATCAAACAAAAAAATTTTTTGCACATTATAATAAGTCGAAAAGTTAAAAAATGCTTTTTAGCTGTTTTATTTTTAACAGTATATCCACACATTTTCATTATCATTTTTTGTAGTTTTATATTTAATAATTTTTTATATTGCATAATGTGCTAAACTTGTTTTTGGATGCCTTAATATGTTTGAAATTAGATTGGAATTGTTATAAAAAATAAAACAATCTCTACAGTAAATACTAAAAATAGTAATCATCAATTTTTTGTTGTCCACTAGCTCAGTTCTCCGCAAACGGTGTGCCGCAATCTGATATTAGGTATGCCACGAAATAACTCTAATTTGAACATACTGTTTTATAATAGAAAAAAAAAAATTATTTTAAAATTTAAGGTTTATAATTTCTGTATAGTTTACTAACTGCAAGCTCTAGCAGAGCTTTCTAACTCAATTTAATAAGCAATAAAGTCTAAGCAATAAAGCAATAAAGTCTATTTTGTGTTTAAATTCATTAGATTGTTTTATAATTTTTGGTCGTGGTGTGCCGCAAAATTTTGTAAGTGTTTTAATTGTGTAGTGAGTGAAAAAATATTGCTAAGCACTGTACTAGTCATTAAGCATGTCTGAAACACTTATTTTTCCAAAGCCGTGAATCTTATTTGTTAATAAACATTTTCTGCTTTTGAGCAAGAAAAAATAATCAAACATTAGTTTTTTTACAACTTTGTTCTTGAAACCAGGTTTGGTTTTGATACTGACACTAATTTTGAAACTTTTTTTTAAACAAAATACCGTGTTTTCTGCTATTTCAACTTTGTGATATGTGTTTATCTAATTTGTAGTTAGCAATCGTATAAATTTTGGTCTTGTTTTGCTGTATTGATTTTGCTATACTAAAAGCTGTAATTACCTTTGAGCTGAAGTATGATTAACAATTCTTTTTGTTTCTACAACTTGGTACTTTTTTATTAATTATTAGCCGCAATTACATTTTTGAATTTGTTATACTTGTCTCTTCATAAGTCCAAGTGCTCTTTCAATTAATATATAAAAAAAAACATAAACTTCTTTTTATCACCAAAGTAGTCGATTTGCATTCTCAATATAAGTGATTTTAAAAGTTTAAACTTTTTAGCTGTATTGTAAGCTTATATGCGACATCTTATGGAAGCACACAAAAATAATTATGTACACTAAAAACATAGCAAAACTGCAAACTTTCATGACATTAAATATCAAGTAAGGTTGATATAAAAAGCAAAAAATTTTTGCTCTAAAGTAAAAAGCATTTTTATTGTTACCGTTACACATTAAAAATAATTTATGGGAAAGAATTTTTCCATTGGTTAAATATGCAGTCTATCTGGCGTATGTGGTCTACCAACTACACTGTATGTAATTGCTATGATTGTTTAGAACTATTAAAGGCTGTCCAGTAATTACCTTTACAATTGTATTCTAAACTGAACAAAAGTTTTGAATTTTAAAACCAATTGTCAGATCTGATGAATCGTTGACCGCCCTCTTAACTAGAAGTTAAGCAACAGGCTTTTTGACAGATGGTAGGCCGCATATTTATTAATAACTTGGTTAGTAGACTGCATACGTAGCATTACGGATTTTGTTTGCAGCGAAAAATTTCAAGGTATGTTTTTGAAAACTAAAGTACTTAAGCAACAATTATATAGGTTACTGTACTGGTGGATCAATGTAAAATGCTTAAACTGGAAAAATTATTTAAAACAATTATTACTTAAAAAAAAGACCTTAGATGATACCCTTGAACTGTATAAGCTTTTGTTTATTTAACTTTTTCATATATTATTAGCAAAAAAATAAATAATGACTAAACGAAAAATATTGTTTGTTAAAAAAATTATTTAAAAAAATAAAAATACTTAAGTAAAAAACTCAATCCATGTTTCATCATGGACTCATATGAAATCGTATTACACACTGTACACGTGCTAAGCTTTCTTAAAGCATGACTAATGCACAACTTTATTAAAGTGACGTTGCATCAAAGGTCGATAAACCGAAATATTACGAAACTGTATTTATTGATTTCTTATGCGTTTCATATTAACTCTTGTTTGAAATCACACGATCAGACAAAAAAATGCCAGAAATGTTGGTAATTTCGTAAAGTTGATTATTGCAACATCGATTTCTCGTTGCCGTCTAAATGGATTTTATGATTTTAAGAACGTGCATTTGCTCAACTGTTTCTGCTAAGTTGCTGTCACGCCTTTTTTCTCGACTGATAAAGAAAGCATTGTTTTCAAAAACAAATGACTGTTTCTTTGTCTCGCTTCATTTTTTTTTTGACGTTTGCTTATTTTTTTATAAAATCGACATAATTTGAACTCTTGCAAAATACATGCTTTTAGTTAGTGGAATGTGCTGTACAAGTTAGATTGACTACCCTTACTTTACTTTAAGTTTGTGTAATAGCTAAAATTCCACCTAAAAGAGTATCGTTTTTATCAGTATTTTTATTTCAAAAATCTGTATATTTAAAGAAAACTCTTTATCTTAGTAATGCACTTTTCAAATGTTTTCAAGTTCTTTTGGTCGCGGCAGTAATGTTTCCCTTTTGGAATTTCTACAACTGATAAAGATTTGCAAAAGATTCAAACTTAGTTTTCCTGTAATTCCATGTGCCCCGGAATTTTCGGCCAAACGTCACTAACATTTTAATTCCAAACTGCTCTAAATTACGTCACGTTTTGGCACAAAAATTAAAAATTTTAATTTTAATCAAATGACTTTAAACTTACGACATAGCGTCTCTACGGCGCAAATCGACATTTTGACGGTCTAAATCAATATTAGTAAAATGTTACAGTAAACCTTTTATAAAAAAACTTGTGCTAGCATATATGTGTCGATTTGCTTTTTAAAAAGTCCTATTAAGAATTGCTTAAATCGTCTGTCGTATTTGTCAAACATCAGAACTAAAAAAAACAAAGCTTCTAAAATAAAACAAACTTATTTATTTTTTATTCGAAAATTTGCATCATACTTATATACCAATCATGTTGGCAACTGTAGTTTTTCTTAGATTTAGTAAAGATATTTCCGGGAATACAGAAAATAGCAGAAAACGCAGTCAATAAATCTACACAGCAACGGAACAATTAAAAGAAAACCCCTGACAAGGCTGAAAGGTTTTCAAATTAAAAGCAGAATAACAGCAGAAAGTGTCACTCTCGATCTTTAAGACCTCGTCAGGGCTGTGTCGAACAGTACTTGTTTAAGGTTTCATAAATGGCCTAAACAAATGTTAAATTTTTTAGTACCTACTGTATACTTGGCACAGTTAAGGTTAACTTTGTACGCTGCTGACAAGCCGAATCTGCAGTAAAATGTAGGCGGATATGTCAGCTCATTATAACAAAAGCAAACTGCCAGAATCTATAAATTAGTATCGATAGCCAGTAGTCGAATTTCATGTTATTAACATGAAATCTTGAACGTCAACCTGTGTAAAAAAACAGTAACAAACTCCTGTAAAAAAATTAGATACTTTAATGGTTTCAATTAAATGGAACCAACTCATTACCAATAAAACTATTTTTGACTGTTTTAGGCACTATTCGAAATATAGCCTACGTAAGAAAAATTTGCAAAAACTTTTAACCAAAGGATGAATTGCTTGTTTAGTTTTTTTAGCACATAAACATTCCTTTCCAAATATTAATTTATTTCAATTTAATTTCCAAATGTTGGTCATTTTAAGGTGAAAAATATTTCAAGTTTGTATTCAGTCATATGTGGACTTTTTTTATTAAAGACTTTTTGTGCTATATACCTATTATTATTTGTAATCGTGGCGGCTGAGTAACACAACATCACATTTTCTGCGACAGCAGAAAAAAATGTTAAAAACAGAAATAAACCAAGTTTGTTTGTTTTTTTTCCTTTCGTTTACACTACATTCTAATCAATTTTTACACTTTGTCGTAATATTCCTACAATTAGGTTTTCGAGAAATCTTTTATTATGCAAACCTACAAAGATTGAGCATAACTAAAAAAAATTGAAGATAAAAAATGAACGTTTTAAATTATCGGATTCATTTTTATCTGCCATATCGTAATAAATCAGAAATTGCAAAAAAGCTGACAAGACGAAACGCGGTACGGTTATGACACAAAATGTCAAATATGCACGGTCGTTATAAATTATTTTTATAGAGTTTAGTTTGAAAAAAGAACAAAGTTACTTTAAAGATTTAACTTTGAGATTTAAAAGAACAAAGATTTAATTGCATTACTAAAAATAAAATAACTTTTGTTCGGTCATCAAATATAGTATTTCAATAAAAAGCCGTTTAGAGTATTATGAAGCCATTAAAGATTCAATGAAACCATGCAATTATGAAGTACTAATGAAATCATAAAAAAGTATGACTCTTTACCTTATTGCAGTGTAATATTTATTACTTGGGCAATGAGAGCCAACAAGAAATGTGCATTAAATAATTTGTAATAATTTTTCAATAGATAAGCTTCTGAAGTCCACACTTGGAAAATCACTTTTGAATCTTTTGGTGTACTAAATTGCATTATTTTATGGGACTTTCTTCTGCTTGGAGGTCTTACCTGGCAGCTCTAAAATTAAATCTGAAGTTAAATCTTGAAATAAAAGAACTAGAAAACGATCTAAGAAATTTTAAGCGAATAACAATATCTTGGCGTTTTCCAAATCAGGTCGGAATAATCGCTTTATAGTTGTACTTTTTTTTAAATTCAGATATGTTTTGCAAATTATGAAAAAAATAAACATAAAATTTTAAAATTTTAATGGTTTATCTTTTGACACGAGAGAAACTGCAGCACATATGTTAATACACTTGTATTAAAATAAATTAAGAGTGCTAAAATACTGCTAAAAAAATTGAATTAGAACGTTTTGCTACTACTTTATAGGATCTTCGGTTTCTTATCTGAACAGAGTAAGATTTCAATTTTGTTACGTCAAGAAATATTATTAAGAAAAATTGGATTATAATAGGAATTCTATTTGAATAAGAAATTGAAGATGCCATACTTTAAAAGCAAAACGTTTTAAAAATTTTTTAACTAATACTTTACCTTTCTCATTTGTAATAGACCTATACCATTCAAAAATCTTCTTATCGTTTACTTCAAAGTTAAGATCGATTTCAAAAATAATTATTAGTTATTCTGTTCAAATAGAATTGATATTCAATATGCTATTTAATAGATCTGCAAAAACTTTAAACTGATAAGGGTTATTATTATGAGTATCCTAAAGCTTCTAGACTTTTTCTAATTTGACATGCTGAATAAGATAATACAAATTTTTTTCTAATTTGACATGCTGAATAAGATAATACAAGTTAAGTATTCGAAAGTAAACGAGAAATTTTTCAGAAAATTTGCAAAATTTTCCACGTTCATTTATAAAATTTTAATTTTGCATTTTTATTTAAAGACCTATGTTGACTCGAATAAAATTTAATTAATTTGGGTGGAACATGCTGAATCTTTACTGATTGAAATACTCGGCCCTCGCTTTGATCTTTATTCTGTCACCCTCCAGTGTTGTTGCAATAAAATTTATTGTCAGTTATAAATCTGTTAATTTCGGATTTTTAAGTTAACATAAAATAACGAGAATCAAATTGGAACCAAAATAATCAATTCTCGTTACCTTACATTATATTTCAGGTAACTTACAAACTCTGGTTTATCTCACAAAGAAAATAGCTAAATAACTTTCTGGCAACCCAGGAAACTTTTCACGTTTTCACGGTTGCTCTCACACCAACACTCGATGACAAAACACTTTATTAGATGTTCTAAGGCAGGCATATCAAGGCCCATGAGTGTCGATGAAATTTTAGCTTAAAAATTTTCCTCCGGGTACAGTCCTATTAATGAGCAAGCAAAAAAAATGATGACTTTTTTTTATATTTTTTTGAATTTAAATGGCCATTTTCTGATCTGGGTGCCAGAATTTGGACCACAGATTTACTTGAAGTCAAAGAGAGAAAAATAAATAAAAAATTTTTGCATAAATCAAGCTTCAAATTGCGATACTTGTTCGATAAATTGAAGTGAAAAACTTTTTTTTGGTCTTCAAGTAACTCTGAAGTTTAAATGAAAGGAAAATTCAAGTAACTCTGAAGTTTAAATGAAAGGAAGTTTAAATGAAAGTATTGATATGGGAATCGAAGTCTGAAAAAAAAGGTCGTTGCATAAATCGAACTTCAAATAGAGGTAACTGTTCGATAAATTACAGTAAAGATTTTTTTTTGGGTTTTCAAGTAAATCTGGGGTCCAAATTTTAGTATCCCAAAAAAAAGTTTAAGAATTTACGTAGTAGTCAAAGCGAAGTCTAGTTAGAAAACAGTTAACATTTTGTTTGCTTGCAGCTTGCAAAACGCAGTGGGCCCAGCGGCAAAATTATAGCCTACACTTTAATCGGTTTTGGTTCAGAATTTTTTGTCAAGCTCAATGAAGCTACCCATTTCCAAATTCTTTTGCCGGCTGCACCAAAGACTTTGCGGGACGCGAGTTTGACATGCCTGTCCTAGAAGAAAACAGAACAAGGTACAAATTTGCGGCGGTCACGCAGGGTAGCAACTAAATAACAGTTTCTACAACCAAAGAGATGTTTAGCAAAATAGCAAATGAATTGTATACAACTTTTACCTGATTATTTTCCGATAAAACTCAAAGATTATTGTTACACCAAAGCGAAGTTAACATGCACAACGCACAAATATATTTCTGAAATGAGAAAAAAAACGTAAGTGAACAAATAAAACCAACAAATGATTAATGATGTTTAGAGTAAAGGCGATTCAGCAAAGTTTTGAATGCAGAGACGTGCAATGAAATTGAAATGTAAAGCAAGAAATAATACGGCAGTTCGAGATCAGGTAGAGCAAAAAAACTTGAAAAAATATTTTACAATCTTGTTGCTACTGGTATTAAAAATAGATGTTTAAAGTGTTTTATAAATATTCAAATTTGAATAAAAGTTACTTGTACTTGTGCCGTACATGTGCCGTACATTTACAGTTATATGTGCCGTAAAGTGTCTTTCTGTTGTGACCTTGGGAAAGACACTTTACGGCACTTTCCCCTGCTTGGTGGTTCTGGAAACACAGTTCTAAATTACAGTCATATCTCTATTAAATTATAAGCGGAAAGCAATATCTTGGCATCTCCGGAAGCAGGTCGGGGTAATTGCCTACATTATGTATTAGCGCCTCCGTCGCTTTCCTGTGAGTCAGGAGGATAAATATAAAGATAAAATAAAAAATTGTTATCCAGTAGCGTTAGAGCCTTGTTCGGGAACCTCAACTTTGATCCCAAACTTAAATTCAACTCTAGTCGGTACTTAAGGGGCATAGATTAGTGTTTAAACTGCTCAAGTTTAATGGACTTAGTCTAAATTCAAATATTTTTTCTAAAAGATCGACTTGCCTTACTCTTAAAAATTTTGATTAGGATATAAACTAGAAAGTAAAAGCAAAGCAGGGCTGCAAAATTAAATCCTTTTTTTGTCCAGTTTAAATTTAAATAATTTTATTGCCAGTCACAGTTCATATTCCGGTTTCTAATTTTTATTTGTTGAGTTTGTGTTCGAATACGAGTTCGATAAATTTTAAACGAGTTTAAAGTTGAGTTCAACAAAATATCAAGTTTTTAATTAGGCTAATATTGGATGTATGTGGCATTTGGTAATAGCCTGATCTTTTAAAATCTCCTTGGGAAAACATGGTAATATTACAGTTACAACAAAAACGGCTTTTTTCACGTTGACTTTAAAGTTTTTGAAATATTATAGAAGTATATAATAGTAATTGATAATAGTCTGGTTTTCTAAAGTCACCTTGGAAAAATTGTAAGAATAGCATTTCTTTACATTAAACTTAAGACTATTTTTTTTCTCTTCGTTAAGTATTGCAAAAGACCCAAACAGTTTTCCTTTCCTCTTAAAGCTATTTTGTTAAAATCAATCTAAACTACGTTGAAGAACCTGAATTTAACATTAAACTTTTTTTAAATTCAAGTTTGAATATTATTCACTTTTATTCTTTGAGTTCAAAAAAGACCGCTTTTCAAGTATCGGCTGCGACTTGGTTTCGGTTCAAAATTTACTCCCGTTATTCTGCTGTGTACTTGGAAAAGACACTTTACGGCACTTTCCCCCACTTGGCGGTCTTGCCTTGCAGTTTTAAATTTCAGTACAAACTCTATAAAACTAAACAACCAAAGTAAAAAATTTTAACCGGATATCTTGCCATCTCCGGAAGCGGATCGGAGTAATTGCTTGTTCTACAAGTCAAGAGGATAAATCTAGAGATGAAATGACAAATGACCAATTGCTTTAAGTTTAAATTCAAGTTGAAGGTCTATGGCAAAATTTTTAGAGCATTAAGAGTGTTTTTAAAATTAATTGCTATTGCTTTTTTTGCGCTACAAGGTGTCCCTATGCAATATTGACAAGAGTTAAGAAAGCAATGGCAAAGAATGAGCTTTAAGGTGTGTGCTTAAACTAAAATACATGATATCGTGATAAATTCAAAAACAAAACCATAAAAAATAATTGATTTTGATTTGAATTTACCACCATATTATACAAGTTTAACCGCACACCGAGTTCACTGTCCGCCATTATGGGTAACCCGTTTTAAAGCAAATAGCCTAATACGCCATGTAGCTATTTTAGTTTCAACTTTTAAATTTGAAGTTACGCTATAAGTAAGTTGATGTCTCAACTTGAAGTCTTTTCTAAATCTTTCCAGTCTTCAGAAGAGTGTAATAATACTAAATCATAAGCATAGCAAACTTTCTAGAAATTTTGCAAGGCAAATCAAACGTGTAGATACTGATGGATAATCAGAATTGGCTCAAAAGAGCGTTTATTTGTTTTCATTTTACGGTACCTTTAACGGATAATATTTTTTCTGAACAAGTTTAGTTTATAAAGATGAAAGTGAAATATAGAATTTTATTTATGTTGTGAGTATGAAGTGATTTCGTTTCTTAAAAATCAAGTAAGCCAACAAATTTCTTAGCGCATCAAGAACGAAATAGTTAAAATAAAACTGCACCTATTTTTAGTGAATACATCAAATGCAAAGCGTAAAGCTTTGTTATTGTTAGGCCTAATCGCTTTCGGTTTTGATGTTTAAATGATTCAATAAGATGCCTTGCGTAAAAAATAGTTATTTCTATCAAAAGACCTGAAAGCTTTCTGCTGCGATTTATTCCAACAAACAAAACTCGAAATTCTGGATTTATTGTTTTGCAACTTGAGCAGAAAAATTCCGCAAAATAAAATTTATAGTTTGCAGCAGGTAATGCGTTTATCACTATAGAAACTTTAATGCAAAAATTATAGCGTTCAAGCAGTTACACAACAACCTGAAGTTTATTACTAAAACTTTAAACAAAGTAATCCAAAGAGTAATAATTTTTATTTTTGATCAAAATATTACTTGATATAATTTTAAAAAAGAAAAAATTATTACCAAACTTTTCAATGTTTATGCTTTATGTGTTATTAAAAATTTATCCAACAATAATATTCTCGAAAATGCTGTAAAAACATTAACTATTAAAATTTAACTTGTCAAAGATATAGATAAAACCAAACCGAACTGTTCATTATAATGGTAATTATACGCCAAAGTTCATTATACGTTTGGCTTGCTTATTTGCGCAACATTGGGGCCTGAAGGGACAATCACCTTTTTAAAAATGTTACAACGGTAGGCAGCTGTTGGCTACAGACTGCCATTTTTGACCAACACAGGTATTGAACCCAGACTGGAGACATGATGGCTAACCTTTGAAATTATGCTAATGACAAAGTTGTTAAAAAACACAATAATTAAAAGAAAGAAAGAAATTTTTTTTATGTTTTTTTACCCTATTCTCCTCCACGTCCAAACTTCTGAAACACGTTCTTTGCAAAAATGTTTACAATTACTTTATTTCTTTACCTAAAATTCTGGAATTCTTGACTTTGCTTAATTTGAATTGCTAAAATATGATGACATCATTTTTGGCTCGCCCCAAACCAAGGTTTTTCAGGAAGTTTTTGTATTTTTGCTTGCTATTGCAGCAAACGTGGAATTTTAATTACATGCTTTTTTAATTGACATGAATTTTACTAATCTATTGCTTTGGAGTGACTGCGCAAAATACGTCGATTTCCTGATGTCGACATGTCTGATGCGATGACGAAGTTATCTCGTGTAAAATTGCATTTTCTTTTCCGGAGCTTTTGGCTATTGCTTGGAAACGATTTACGTATTTACGTTCTCTGATACAAAATAATTTTTCTTTTACTGATGAAAACAAAGAATGTCTGAATCAATGTATTGCACCAAATGATTGCACCAAAACTCTATCTTTGCAATGAGCATTTTTCATTGAACATTCTTACTACTTTTTATTTTGTGGGGCAAAGTAAATAAACTGTTATACTTTATGGGCCTGTTATCTTACGCCTTTAGACAATTAGCAACATCTGATTTTTTTATCATTGCTAATTCACTTTACCATTGCGGTAAGGAACAGACTCTAGTTGAAAATTTTCTTTTCCACAAAAAACCCTAGTTTACTCAATACATATTATAGTATACCTTTAGGTATAAGTTTTACCTATACGTTATAACAGGTTTAAAGTAAGTTTTGCAGAAAAAGACATAGATGAAAAACAAGATGCTTTATGTAATTGTATTTCTAATAAAGCAGAGAGTTTCCAATTAGCATAAATTCGTGACGGACAAAAGTTAAAGATTTACTCGAACAACTGCTTTACCAAAAAAGTTTTAAGCCAGAAGTTAAAAACAGTCACTACTTACAGCAAACTCTTTGATAAATTTATTTTAAAAATAAAGTGGAATACAAAAAAAGTCTTCACTTGAAGTTCGAAATAAAGCTATTATTATTATCTAAACGTCAAGTGAAGTCTTTTTTTGATCTTTATTTGATTTTCCAACTACATTCGGTAGTTTTTAAAAAAAAACTTTGTTTAAAAATCTTTGATAATCTTTGATTAAAAACAATAAATTAAACTTTGATCCAGTGGTCAAATATTTTTAATCTACAATATTATTACGTACCAGTTGGAAACGTTTGCAATAAAATCATCCTAAACTCTTACTTTTGGATGACCTGCGCAGTTTGCAAGGGTTTTTTGACGTAAAACTAGTTAAAGCTCTAGCTCTGCCAAAAGCAGTATTTCCCAATTTTTTTTAACCCCTTACACAATTATTTATTTAGTAATCAAACACACTAATAAAATTTATGTAAAAAAAAAACAAAAAAATATATTTAACGAAATTTTGTATCTTCTTTTTCTTTTTTTTCAACAACAACAGTTGAAGCGAGGCATGATAGTCTACTACCAACGAAATATTGAAAATTACCTTACCAATCCAAGGTAATTTCAAACATGCCAAACACTGTTCTGGACCGAATCGTTTGGTTGCTTAAATCGAAATCAATTTTACAATTTGGTCATAAAACGGAATGAAGCGTATAAGTCATCAGTATTTTCAATTAAGTAATTTTCAATTATTTTTAACTTTCAAATCAAGACTTTATTTATTTTCAATAAAACTCTTCATTAGTTGTGCTAGCGACCCACTAGTGGTTTGCGTACAACCCGTTGGAAATCCTTAGCTGTTACAGTAGGCTGCCACCCGTTTCTTTAAAGTGCTGATTACATGACATTCTCTCTTCCTCTTTCTGTCGACTCAAAATTTAAGAAAGAGCGCTTTTAGTTGCGTTCCAAAAGCCAGTAATGAAGTCTTTGTATGACCAAAGAGTTATCAAAAATATCTCTGCTTTGTGTCCCTTGCAAGATTCTCGAGAGACTTACCTCCTTTTGCAACGAATTGTAATCGCCCCATTTCTTCTTAAAAACAGATTAGGTTGCGACACAAAAAGTCAACCATAGATCACGTCGTTCTTTTAACAAAAACCAACCAAGATTCTTTTGAGACTAATAGGAAGGCTGGGATAATATTTGCTCTGACAGCTTGCGCTTAAAGCGCATTATTAACGAAGTTGCCTTCCTACTCATCTTTTCTTTGCTTTTTTAAATTGATTTCGCAAATTACTTCAACAAAATATTTTTGTGTGTGTAGATAAAAGGCCATTTTATTGGTTAAATGGTATCACAAGTCGGGAAATACAACCACTTTCTTAATACGTTGCAACATTACCGAGTTGCTTTTGACGCTGAGTAAGATTTAGCTTTTCAGGGTTTTAATTCAACTTCAAGCTAAATCAGACGATGGCAAAGGAAACAAAGAAGACGCTTTTTTAATTTTGTCTTGAACAACTCAAACCCAACAGATTCCGCAAAACACAACTTTAAACAGAATAAAACTTACAAGTACAGAGAAAACTCAGAATACTTCCTGATTCCTCTGCGTTATTCAAAAACGGAAGAAAGCAAGAAAAACATACAGTTGAAAAATTAAATTAATGAATACACACGGCGGATTGAAGCTCCAACTGGGCAGAATCGGACAAAAAAAATTCTATTCAATTAATTTAACAATTTAAATTTTGTTATTGTGATAGCAAAAATTTATTATCATTGTGTGCGCCAATGCAGCGCTTTATATTTTGGTTTGAATTAAACTTAGGACTTTTAGTAAAGCATCTTTCCTAGAATCGCCTTTTTAAAAAAGAAAGTTTTTTAAAATGAAAATTCTGATAACCTTACTATGTTAAAACCTTATACTCTTCTAGCAATTTTTAATGAATTCAACTTCTCTTTTTTCTCGACAAATTTCAAAACCATAGCTTTTGTATTTTTAGCATCATGCATTGTCAAACTTCGGTGTGTTTTTGATATGTACGTTTAGGAATTAATGGCTCAAAAAAAGTTGAGAAAAATAGGGTTCACTCAAATTTTTTAGATTTATTAATGGCCTACGTACAAATATTACTATTGGAATTATTTAACGTATGCAGCCTCAATTTAAAATTTAATGTTGGAATATTTTATTGAGCTACAACAAAAAACAAGTATAAAATAGAAACATTACGTAAATGACGTTTGATAACAATCAAAGCAATGCACCGAAGCAGCAAAAATGTTATTTTTATTTATTTTCTTATTTATTTTTTTATTTTATTCAATTAGTTCTTTTCTTATCAGCCATTGTTTCCGCGTTGATATAAGTAAAATAAGTTTTTAACGTTTTGTTGTTTACAACAAGGTGTTTTTACAATGGTGATATTTTAAATTTTTTTGTTGAGGTCTTAATGCAAATTTTTGTAAGTAAATAAAACATTTTTTAAATAAAAGGTTAAACTTTACTCAAAAATTAATTTAGACAAAAATAAGCTTCAACTTTTTTGATAAATAAAGTGAAGAAGAAATTATTTATAACTTCTTCAATTTTCAAAATCGTCATTCAATATCTTCAATCTTATTTGTGTACTTGCGTTTGTTCTAAATGATCTCATTTTATTGCCAACAGATACGTTTATCAAGCAGTAAAAAACTAAAAAAATATTCCCAAAGATATTTTCCTAACTTTTTATGATAAATAGGCAGTCTTGTAAAATATTGATTTTTTAAAATTATTTTGGGGTCAACACACATCAAGAAAAGCAATTGAAAGTGATCGAAAAGCGAGTTCAATATAATCAATCGTCATAAACAGTAAAACAGGCGACTGACAAAATTGATTTCCCTAATTTCTGGTTTCAATATTTAGAACGATTGCAATAAAACAAATTTTTTTTAAATTGTTTTTAAGATTTTTAAAAAAGTTCACAGAAAAGTAATCGGAAAAACATTTTTTTTAAATTATACCATTGTCATAAACAAGAATAATATACTTGTAAGCTTTTTTATTGGTTTGTATTAATCACCAGAAAAAATTTAAATTTATATGCTCTGCTTTTCAAAGCTTTGAAAAAAGAAATAACGAATAAATATTTTTTAAAAGTAAACAATCAATATATAAACGCTAAGACCTCGTTAAAAATAGGTATGAAAACATTTTAACAAATATCTACAGGTTAATAAGTTATTTAAAAAAATTGTTTTGTAAAAACCAAAAATTTATCATAAAAAAGCAGTTATATTTAAATAGCAGTTGATGAAGTTATGAGAGGACATGGAAAGTTTTTCGGCAAATAAAATTTTAAAAAACAGCTTTCTTACATGTTTTAAAATAAATATTGCTGCATCATAAGTTTTATCCTAATTCGTTTTTATATATATTTTTTTAGTCATTTTCATTTTTATTTTGCCTCTATATTTATTCTCCTGACTCTCAGGAAAGCGAGGGAGGCGCTAATACATAGGGCAAGCAATTACCACGACTCCTCCTGAGACGCCAAAGACATTGCTTCCCGGTTGTAATTTTTTGTTTATTTTTCTAATTTTATAGATGTTTGACTGAAATTTAGAACTGCTTGTTAAAACCGTCATACGAGGGAAAGTGTCGTAAAAAGTCTTTCCCAAGAACAACCGAATGGTGCGAGTAGGTTTTGAATCGAGACCATGTCGATCACAATCGCGGCACTCTAATCAAGCAACCCCGCTGTCGACCTCTCACTACCACAAGCAAGCGACATAAATCTTTTTAATTATTTAATTCTACGAATTTGTATAAATTTAAAAAAGTATTGAAAATTTAAAAGGTTTCAGAATCATCAGTACGAGAAAACTTATCAAAAGTAATTTTTTTAAGAGCAGGACAAGAAATCAAAAGTAAAAATATTTCTACATGGATCAGTAGAAATATTTTGAATAAAGTTAAACAAAATCCAAAGCAAGCAAAAAAATCAAATTTTCATATACGAAAGTCAAAGAAGGTTTTTTTAAAAGTTAGTTGAGTTAATCTGTGTATTAAAACTTTTATGAAACTTTGTTTTGAAAGTAGCAATTTAATTTATGATTTTCATACCGAACAATATACGCAAAAAAAAAACAAAGCTAAAACTGAATTTTTGTTGATTAATTCTTAATTTACGTGTTTTACATTTAGTTTACTCAATTTTTTGAATTCCTTTTCTAGGAACTAAATATAAAAAAAGCTTTGACGTTGTATCAAACATTGTATGAGTCTTTTACCTACATAACCCAGGGTAACTCTATAATGTTTATTTACAAAAAAAGTAAATTTTACCGGTTCCTGCCAGTGGTACATGTTTATAACTAATATTTTTTTAAGACCGAAAATATTTATAAAGGATTTGCACTTTTCCCAGAATGCAAGCCTGATTGAAGACTGTTTTAGATTTACTAATAAAAAATTTGACTTTAAAAAAATTTTTGTTCAAATGAAAAACAAAAGAAATCGCACTGATTGTTTGCCTTCAGCCATTACGACTGACTGCTTAAATATCAATAAAACCCTTGGTTATCTGTTAAAAAATTGCGTATAATTTTTTTTCAACTCTTTGCCTTTTTTTGTCGCCTAAAATTTAATTCTAATCTTTGAAGAGTTTTTTGTAAAACTCTTGGTCAAATTTTTGCTAAAAACCTAAAAACAAAGTAAGAAATTTGAAACGCAGTACTGCAAAAGTTGTTAATTGAAATTATTGCAAAAGTGTAATGCTGACATACACTTCAGCAACCGAAAATTTTACTAATGTGGCTTAATTTTTTGCAATTGAAATGAAGTTGGAATCTATACTGTAACAAGTTGAAATCGTACGATATTTCTTTTCAGTGGATGTCGTTCTAAAGTCATATGACATGACGTCTATAAAATACTTTTTTCTTTTTCCCTCACTCAATTTATTGATATAATCGCAAATTTAGCTCATGTTAACCACAAGGATTTTGGTCAACTAAACAAAATTATAACAAAGTCAGTAGAAATTTTGAATTGAAATAATGCAAAATTTAGGAAAAACATTGTTTGGAGAAGAGATTGAAAATCAATATTTACTTGAACAAGGTATGTAACGCTTATTATTCGTATTTCTTTGAATACTTCAATTATTGGATATGACTAATTAGGTTATATTACCATTTTACTTTGCATATTAAATAGAATGTTTCATCAAACAAATTACAAATAAATTACAGCAGGCTGAGATCTTTAAAGAACATATTTGAATATGAGTTGACTTTGGGAAAATACTTAGATTTTTTTGGGTCAGTTAGGGTTAAAGAGGCGGTGTTAAACCTCTACAAATAGGTTAGTGACTAGTAAAAAATATTAATCACTCGAATTGGTGTCCAAACCGCCTAATAGCAAATATTTAAAAAGTGATATTATACATTAAAAACATCCATTGTGTATATAATAAGAATTTTCCGTATTTATCAGCAAAGTAGGCTACAGAATAAGTAGCAAATATTTTAAGCTTTGATGACTGCACATCGTAGAGGATGTTCTTTATTAAGTCTTGTCCTAGATTAAAAATTTTTTTTTTTGCTTTAAAAACTTTTGGGGAGCGCCAAATTTTAAAAAAGCAAAAAGGGACTCGCTTTCTGAAAAAGATTGAGAATCATTGAATTAAGTAAAATATTTATTCGGATTAAAATAATTAGTGCTAAACAGGCTCACTTTATTTTGGTTGCAAATACCTTAGCTAATTGATAAATAGATAAATAAATGTTTTAATTGTTCTTCGACTCAGTGTCGGGACCATTTGGCTTAATTATATTGAGACTCCAGCAAGCATAAAGATATTGTTGCATTGTTTTAAGTTTAATACAAAGAACAATTACAAGTTGGTGGTTTGAAGAACTAAATTGTATTCAACAGCCACTTCCTTATAAAAACGTCTTTCATGGAAAATGACGTTTACAATTAAATAATGTGTAATAAAACTTGAATCGATTCCATATTATCGATGTAGCTTAATAGCAATTATAACAATCATTTTGCAATGGTCGCAAGTTAGTTAGACAATTTTTAAATAAAACTATGCTTTCTAAAAGCTTTTTTAATACGAAGTTAATATACTCTGAAAAGCAACGGTAAAGTTAAATAACGTCAAATTTGAAAATTTACACTTTCCGTTATCACTTTCAAGCATCCTTATACTCATAATCACCAATTTGATTTTGATAATTAAACAAAAATTACGCTAAACTAGACTTTTTTTTATATGTCACATAGGTTGATACTGATGAATAAGGATAATGATTAACAAGATTTTAATATATAGGTTCTACGAGTAAAAATGCACAATTGTGTAAAAAAAATAAATTTAAAAAGTTGACAGTGCGGGCAATATTGGACAAGGAGTTTCTGATATTTATAGAATTTGATTCGAACCTCAAAAATATGTCTCGTTTACTTTTTTATTTTTGTTGAATAAGTTTACTAATATTGGAGCATAAAATTTGGAACGCTTAACTAATTTCAAGATAGAAAGTAAAGCCCATAAACTTTGAGATATAGTTTTATCTTGAATAAAACTATGTTTCAAAATGCATTGGCTGTACTATGTAATATTATTTTGTACCTTGAAACATGTCTCGTAATTCGTGCAATTACGGCGAAATAAAAAAATCAAGTTTTTTGGATAGAAATAAATGACAAATAACATGCTGAAACTCACAAAAAATAAACAAAGCAAAACCAGAAAAAACTTTATGACTAAGAGAAATTTTTAATTATTTTAGACAAAAACATTTTAAACCTTTTTATGATTCTTTTGCCAACTTTTAACAACTTATCTTTACTATAGTTACTTGTAATCCTTATACACCTGCACTGAGACCGATTCCGGGCTTATGTATTTCGACAAGTGTTACAAATGGCTCAAACACCGTTGCCATAGTTATAAAAAAGTAGTTATTTTTTTAGATGCTACCTTGTGGAGATAAGCACCGCAAACTTGCGACATGATTTGCCATAGAAAATTAATGCTTAGACATTTTTTAAAGAAAAAAGTATAAAGTAAACATCATAGGCTATTTAATAGAAGAACATAGGACACGACAATGTGTTGGTAAAACAGACGTGGATCGAAAACTTTATCTCATTTAGAAATCTAAAACTTTTGCTTTTCAGCATTTTTTTAGCAATCTTTTCATTTTCAGAAAATAACTGCAAAAGAAGCGGTTGCAGCCACACACCTAAAGTTTAAATTATTTCTTTTTTTTTTTTATCAAAATCTCAAATATTTTGCTAACTCTTTTCGGCCTTTAATTAAATGGTGAAGAAAAGTGAGAAAAATTTTTTAGCCTTCACATTGCTTTCAAAAGAAGAAAAAACATCTTGACCTTTAATCTAAAGCAAAAAATTTTTTAATCTTCACTTCAATTGAGAAAAAAGCACAATTTGTTCTGCAGTTCAAAGTAATAATTTTTTCTCTTAACTTTAACAAAAACAAAAATTTTTTTGAATTTAATTTTAACTGTTATATTTTTTCTTTTATTGTTATTTGAAAAAAGAGTAAAAGATTGGGAAAAATATTTTCGCATCCCCAAAATTTTACATTCACACACGTACACCAATGCCGATAAATATTCTATTTTGAAAGTTTTCTCTATCGACGATTTCGAAGTGCACTTATAAGTTTTTGTAATAGGTATGTTGGAGTTTAAGAAAAACTCCAAAATAAAAAAAGTTTTTTTCCGAATCGAATTAATGCTAATTGAACCAAAAAGGACAAAAAATAGTTTTTTTATAATTTCGGGCTTTACATTGGTGTTCAATTGCAGTTTTGGTTTAATTGAATCTCATCATTTAGACATTTGAGAGAAATCATTCTTTGTCGTTGATAACAAATTCGGCAAAGCCATTATGTATTTATTCAATCATTCTTTCATAAACAAATTACATAAGTGCCTTCCGGCTTGCTTGATTAGAGAATCATAAATCAAGTTTAGAACAATAGAAATTATTGAAATATCTGAATTATCTTTTAATAACAAAACAAGAAAACAACAAGCGGAAACAAACCATTGCAGTTATGCTTATTTTGTTGGAAGACTATGTAAAGTTTAATTTTTCAAAATTTTAAATTAACTTTTTTCAATTGATTAACTATGTACTCTAAGTAGCACGTTTTTTTCTGTAAGTGAACGAATGGCAGGAAATTGATTAAGCTTTATTTTACATTCTCAGCAATTAAAACTTGCCTGTTAGTTTTCTAAAAACATAAGTAGATATGCAATTCAGCGATGTTGGACAAAACATACTTTGAGTTAAATTGATTTTTACACGGTGGCATAAGTTTATTGTATTGAACTTTCTTAAAGAGTTTGACTTTTGATTTCTTGGTAAAAAAATTGTTTCATGTTTTTGATCTAGTAAGTTATAAGATTTAAATTAATTAAATTAAATGAACACTAATAAAAAAATGCTTGACGTTTGTTGAAAACAATTTCATTTCAATTAAGTTGCCTGCTTGGTTGCACTATTGAATACTGGGCGATGCGATCGATAATCAGTGAGCGGGGATGTCTAATCTGTCTTTCTAAATTAATTCCTAACTCACCTTATTTAGATTCTAATTCAAATGGTTTAAATTTAGAGATTATATTATAAAGAACGAACAATTAATAAGAAAAAAAGGCGAATAAGAAATTAAATTTTGGCGGATAGATAATGAGTGCTAAGCTGTTGAACAAAGTGTACAATATTGATCAATATTACAATGTAACAATATGACAGCGTTAAACAATGTGATTCTCTCAAATTAACAACAACTTAACGTCCAAATTTATCGCCAAGAAGGAATAGATAAACAATTTGTTTTCACTCACGATTTTCGCACCGTCTCATATTGACGTCCTTCCACCATTCGACACGACGAGAAAATGAGCGGATACTAACTTGATCACATGCTCTAGTCCTAGTCAGGGTTTCCAAATTATAAATATTATTTCAATATATTTATAACAAATTATATTTAACAGTTGCACTAAACAGCTTGACCATTTTTTAAAAGGAAAAAATTTTTTTACGGAAGTGCAATAATTTAGAAAATAAAAACCCAAAAGGAAACAATCAATCTCTTACGTGCTTCTTGAAAACTAGTTTGTAATTTACACTGCGGTAACACAATCTATTGTTTTTGACTGATCTTGCTGAGCGGTAACAAAAACAAAGACAAAAATATTTTAATTTATTAACCAAAATTGGATAAAACACATAAATTGATCTTTTTTTTCTTGTGCAATCCATACTAATCAGAAAACTTAGAACTTGACTTTGAAAACAATACACAATGCGTTTTTGCTCTTTTTAGACTACTCTAAATTTCGTTAAGTCGTACGCTAAGCACGCAAATGCAAGGTCAGCTATGCAACTTTATGGTTTGCGAGTAGAAGCAAATGTACGTCTAGATCTGACCTGTTTCTTTATCTACGCATCTGCAACACAACCAGTTGTGGATATGTTAACTCTGGTTTACTTTTGGCTTATGTGTCCGCAAACTCTCGCAAAATTTTACCGCTTAGCTCAAAATAGATGTTCGCCAAAATGATACGCCCAGCATATACACCAAATGTAAAATAAATGGGACTAGGCCACAGTGTTCAATACAGCGAGTTCAGTCAAGGAGTCACATCTGAGTAAAGAATTAACTGAGTGAATACTAGTAAGTGATCTGGTCTAGTCGGGACAGATATTCAGTGGTGAAGTGCACGGTGTCGTTGTAAGTTATTAAAGTTGATAAAATGTTTTTGCAGCGTGTAAAAGCTTTTTTATTTCTGTTGTGAAAGCAGTTTCCTTTTTACGTAAGCTCAAATCAAAAACCGGTAACAACTGTCACTTTGTTTTATCAAACATAGCGCTTAAAAACAACAATAAGGTGAGTATGCATCCTTTAAAAACTGATGTGTCATTTATTTCTTTTCAAATCAAATTAAATGAACACGTTTGATAATGCTAGAGATTTAAAAGAGATTAAAGAACGATTTTTGTTTAATGGAAGATAAGCTTTAATAGTAATACAATATGCTAGATAAAGTCTCTTTTTAAAACAAACATGGAATGGGACGGAAAAAGCAATGATAGTGGTACAAGATTTACTCCTTGAATTTTACTTCAAGTGTTAATAGGTTGTATTTTTCTTAGTTGTTATACTTTGATTTTTATTTATTTTTGTGGGGTAAATTAATAAAATGATCGGTTTCTTAGCATAAAAATATTACTATTGTTTCTCACTTAGGAAGCCGTTTTAGCTGACATAACACCGAGAAGGTCACATTCAATTTAAAGTTGTATTAGGCGACTATTGTCAAGGATTTACTATAGTTTGATTTTAAAAAATGTTTTGCCCTAACTACAAGTCCTGATGATGATGTAATTTTTATCAGATTTTCTGCCAGCTTTATAAAATTTAATCAAAAAATTTAAGAGCTCAAAACTATAAGCACACCCAGGTTACAAATGTTGCAGGAATTTAAAGTTTTTAAAATACATCCAATTAATTTCAAACCATAAATTTTATTTTTTTTGTTGTTAGTTATTTACTTATGTGCTCATCTAAAACAAGTTCTTTCGAACAAAATTTAAAATTTTGAACAAAATTTATTCAAAACTTTAATAAACACACCAGTTTTTAGAGTTAAGCATTTTGGTTTTAAACAATTGATATAGTCACTTTTGTTCAAAAAATAGACTTTGACTTTAAAACTCAAAGTAGTTTAACCAATATAATTACAAATAATTTTTTAAGTTTTTTTAGGATTTATACGTAAAAAAAGTACAAAAATGTGCAGTGGGTCAAACTCATCATTTTTTAAATAACTTCAAAGATGATTATTTTTTTTGTTTAGTTTCCACTTACAACTTCAGTGAAAGTCCTGCGGTCGTTCCTATTGTGGTAATTTGTATTTGGATCTGTATCATTGGAATCATTGGAAATTCTTTAGTTTTATTTGTAATCACAATTTTAAAGGAATATTCTCGTTCTGTAACTCACTGGTATGTAGATATTTCTGAAAATTATTTACGATTACATCCAAGGCATTGATGGTGTAACTTTGGAATAACATTTTACTTAATTAAACGCGTTTTTCTGTGATTATTTTACGACAACAACTAAAGCTCTATGACAAAATAATGTCGATGACAAAAACGTGTAACAGTAATGGCCCGTTTTCACTACGAGCGTGGAAAAAAGCATTCTTTGTTTGTTTTATTGCTTTTTTTTTGCGCTCGCTTCAATTTTAACCGCTCGCTTTAATCGAAGATCAATAAAAGAGAGAAAGAATGCTCTTTTTCACGCTCGTAGTGGAAACGGGCCTTAAAAGTAATTCGAGACTTCTTTTCTAATTTTTGAACTTCCACAGAAAAAATGCATTTGAATGATTTTGTTGATATTTATTCCTCAAAAAAAATAATTGGGGTTGCTAAAAATAACAATTTTATTTACAAGTGCGCAAGCAGTATTTACAAAAAAAACGCGATAATCATTGTAGAAAATTACCAACGCACGTGTTTTATTTTATTTCTTTTGAGTTTCTAATCATAATTTGCGCGAGTACTCGCTGCCAGCGCCTTTTTTGTTTTACGCTTTATTTTTAATTAATCTCACCTTGAAGCATAGTTGTGTCTGCAGCGCGTTGATTTTAGAGCTGGCTTTTTTGCGTTTGTTCACACTTCTCAATTTGTGAGGCGACCAGCTGCAGTGTTTGTGGGCAGCTGGTTGAAGTCTAAGTAGACTTAGCGAGCAGTTTAAGATAATTCCCGTTTTCCCCGTGAGTCAGCACCGAAGTGAACTGCTCGGTAAGACACCTATGCGTTTTCTTTTTGTGTTTAATTATTAGTTCGTTTTTATTTATTTACAGATTACCGTTTCCGCTTTCGTTTCTGCTTTCGTTTTCGCTTTCATTTCCACGTTTCAACGTTTCATTATTTTCCTTGGTTATTATTTCCTTTTAATTTGTCGAAGCCGGAAGCGCGTTGATCGACACTTCACTTTGCGGTAATCGGCTACTTCAGCGCCGTTTACCGTTACAATCATAGTATTTCGTACCCAGAAAATTACGTGATAAAGCCAGTAAATTAAAAAAATTTACCACCTAGAAGAATACAACAACAAACTAAATAAAACTACAGTAACCATCAAGAAAATTTACTAGTTCTAGCAAATAACTTTAACCAGCTACATGGTTGATTGCGCCTATATGTATTTTCCTGCAATGACGTAGGAAATCAATATAGTAAATCACTGGATGCCTGCGTCCACTAGTCAATATAGTCACTGGATGCCTCCGTCCAACTCCAACGGACCACCTACCTGTACTTTAAAACATCCAGACAACTAAGCTTCGCCGACTAGGAGCGACACTCCCCTTGGTTTACTGTGGATTTCTGAAACCTGACCATATGTTGCATTGTCTTAGGTGGGTCTTCAAATGCTCGCCAAAAGAAACTGAGATCTAGACGCCCATTTGTGCCAGTTGTGCGTAATGTTGTCAAACAACCTTTCCGGACTAAACATCAGCACTTTTCATTGGACGAATTACAGATGGAGCACAGAGTACTTTAAGAATACATCCAGGTTCTTTGCCTTCATACTTACAACCGCTGCCAGGCCTGTTGGATTGAGCTTACCCCGAACAGCTTGGGTAAAACTCAATCGCTTTTGGATTGATATTGAGCAATTTAATTCATCCATGCACAAATGGGGTCGGTCTCATTCCTTTATTAAATTGTTAGTGCGGCGCAATTGAACAAACCGTGAACCACGACCTAATAGCGTGACACATACATTGGGCAACACATGTAGCACGAGATTTGATGGCTTTGGATGACAAAACCCAATGTTTGCTCAATACCATTATTGCCAGCATCTGTTTCGCGGAGTACAGCAGCCAGGGTAGTCAAAGAATAACCTCTTGGTTCCAGTCTTGTTTGTGACTAACCAGGAGTGGATGTCCTTTTCAAACGACAACAAATATGATAAAGAAATAAGTAAAATCTTACAGTGCTGTCAATCTTTTCAAGCCTTGGTTACTTAAATATCTTCCAAATGAAATAGTACTGACACTGATTAAACATTTATTGATCTAAGCTAAAACAGGAAATTCTTTTCGAAAATCTTATAATTTTATTTAAAAAATAATAAATGATCAACTAACTGCTGAGACAATTTATTCAAAAAATTATGTGAAGTGATTTTTAACGTGGTTGTACTAAAGTGAAAAAGAGAAAAAATAAATTTAGATTAATTTAAAACTATTTTTTTCCTTAGAAACTAACAAAAAATTTTATTTTATTTTTTAATTTTTACTTTATAACAACTGTAGATCACAGCAAATCTTTTCAGGTATGTTCTTCAACTTGCTATTGCTGATTCCCTATTTCTTTTGACCATACCTTTTAAAGTATCGGAAGATTTAAATCACGCTTGGATTTATCCAGAATGGATGTGCAAAGCCAAAGAAACTATTTTATTTTTCAATTATTATGCATCGATCTTGTTTTTAACAGTAAGTGAAAAAGTTGCAAAAAGTTTATTTGTCCATAATCAACTTTAAGTTTTGCATTGAAGTTAGAAATCGTTAAAAAATTTTTTGCACATCTCTTTGAAATCAGGTGGTACACATTTCATACCTTTAAACCAACAAAATGTATTTCTCAATGGTGCCAAAAGCATAAAACTTTTTAAAATTGAGTTGTAGTACTACTTAATAGCACAAAACTGGCACCTTTATAAAAATACAAAGAATTTCCCAATACATTTTATTTATAGCATGCAGTGTCCATTACATTGTTAAATAAGTTCTATAAAGCAATAGTAACCTACTACTTTCATAAAAAACATCTTATAAAAATATTAATAAATAGCAATTGAAGTTTGTAGCAGATTCAATTTCCTCTAAACTATAAGTCTGAAAGCGAAGCATTGCTTTTATTTTCAATATTGAGTGGGCATCGTGGTTGAGTGGTTAGAGCGCCGTGCTGATGATCAACATGGTCTCTGTTCTAAACCCACTCGCGCTATTCTGTTGTGTCCTTGAGAAAAATATTTTACAGCATTTTCCTATGGTTGGCAGTCTTGGCAAGCATTTCTAAATTTCAGTCATATCTCGATTAAATTATAAGCGGACAGCAATATCTTGACATCTTCGGAAGCAGGTCGAGGTAATTGCTTACCCTATGTATTAACACTTCCGTGGCTTTCCTGCAAGTCAAGAGAATATTTGTAGAGATAAAATATAAAAAATAAATTTGTTATTTGTTTAATTTAACATTTGCAGTTTACCACTGCTTGTGATATAAAAATTGTTGAAAAAAATATGTGTTCTCTAAAATCTACTTTAACCTTGATATTTTAAATATAGTTTATCAATTCTCATAATTTTTTTATTATGAATTAAAAAAATTGATACATTAAAGTGTAATACACTCTTTTTTTCCATTTTCAATTCATTTTATATTTATAGCAATTTTTAATATTTTTTCATTGTATTGGTATGTGTTGCCAAGAAAAACTTTAACGCTTAAGATTCTATTCGAATTTAGCAGAAAAATCTCGTTTTTAAATCTCGCATGCTTTCCTAATTCACAAACGTCTGCTGAGGAGAGTGTATTGACGGACACGAAGCAGACTAAAGACGCTTAAAGCAAACTAACAATTTTGGAAAATATCAAAAAGTGCTGTACACTTTCCTGTAAAATAGAATATTGATTAGTTTAGAGCAAATAAATAATAGCAAAATACAAATCAAAAATGGTACAAACTGACGCGATTTACAAACCTAAACTATATCACAAGAATTCAAAACGCGACCAACTGTTAAACTGCTTTTTCGCAACTGCACGTGTGATATAGCAAAACAAAGTAAAAGCTCAATCTCAAAGCTCAGATTAATCTCAAAGCAATCGTGAAAGAAAAAAGACAGAAAAATTTACACAGGGCGAGAGTACTTTTCATTTAAACAATAAGTTTTAACGAAGCTCTTTTATTAGGTAATGAGTATTGATCGCTACATTGCTGTTTGTCAAACCTTCTCGCCAACTTGGCAAAAATTAAGAAGTCGAAACAGCGCTTTTATTATAGCAATGATTGTGTGGGCAGTAGCTCTTCTGCTGTCGGTCCCAGTGATGCTGTACAGTTACAAAACCGGACAAGAACCTACGTGTCATTGTGTGTAAGTGTTGGTTTTATTCGTTGTTGAAAAACAAATTTTATAAATGAAATAAACTGATTAAATTAAGGTCAATTGGTAAATTGCAAAAAAACATTAAAACAAAAAATACTTCATAATTGTTATTGCACACTGAAAAATTAGGCCTACATGCTTTGTTCAATTTTTTATTCAACATTTATTCGGTTTTCTTTGATCCCAATTTAAAACGTTTTTTTAAATGGACATAAATTTCACTTGTAACATTTATTTAATCACACCTTAAATTTTTATATCTATCAAATTATAGGCCTACTTATTATTTGTGGTCGGCTGCGTGCTCAAGTGGCTAAAGCGCCGTGCTTTTAAGCAACATGGTCTCGGTTTAAAACCTACTCGAGCCATTCTGTTTTGTCCTTGAAACAAACACTTTATGGCACTTTTCCTTACTTGGCGATCTTGGCTAGCAGTTCTAAATTTCAACCGGATGGTAATGTCTTGGAATCTCCGGAAGCAGGTTGGGGGAGAGTTGTAAACGGGACGACTAGTTCAGGCCCGTTTATAACTCTGGGTCGGTGTAATTGCTTGCCTTATACATATATATTACCTCCGTGGCATTCTTGCAAGTCAGGAAGATAAAAATAGAGATAAAATAAATAAAGAATAAAATAACACTGTATGAAAATCAGTTCTTCTAAAGTGCTCGATAACAAAGTTAGAGCTTAAATTAAAATTAACAATAGCGAAATCACGGAAATAAAAACAAAGCTAAAACCCTACAGACTGTTTCACCCATAAAAGGGATCATCAGGGGTATCTAAAAAGTAAAATAAAATAAAATAAAGTTAAGATAAAACTGCCAGAAAGAATTGAAAACAATAGAAAAAAACTGAAAAACTTTAAAAAATTTTAAAAAATTTTGAACACTGTAAACGCTTATTAGGTCGGAACATCCCATCATGGACTCTGCTAAACTAAACTGATTAAGATCGGCGAGAAAACACGAAAAAAAAGGAAAAGCGCGCGAAAGAATTACAAATACAAATATTGTTTCAAAAATTAAAGATTTAAAAAGGGTTCAAGTATCGGCTAAGATAGAACGTTGTACACGGCGAAAAAAAGAAAAAAGAAGAATGAAAGAAAATCACAATTTAAATTTGGCGTTAATCAATTTATAATTATTTTTATGCCGACACTTATTGATCAATTCGGTTCGTTTGTTCAGCAGAGCGTCATCATTTGCAGTTAAGATTTCGTATTTTTCTTCCAGACAGAGATTGCATACTTTGCCCCCGTGTTGGTAAGGTGTTGCGTGGCAAATAATTTTCCAAGAAATAGAAGGATTTATACCAGAATCTTTGCAGGACCAAATGAATTTTGAAAGTTCTGTTGCGTTTCTTTTGGAGTCCGATTGAAGGAATGGTTGTGGTTATAGAATCTTGCTTTAAATTCGGTTTCGCACAGTCCGATATAGTTCTTGGATTGGTCTTTTGCTTGTACAGTTGCTTGGTAGACGATTGCTTTGTATCGGCAGTTGCCATTCAATGGGCATGACGGCTTATACCTGCAGTTACAGGGTTTGAATTCTGGTTTGCCGTTGTGGGACTTAAGGAGCTTCTTATTGTGAGCTGAGAGGATGTCTGCCATATTGGGGGTACACCTGTAGCTGAGTTTAACCACATTCTTGTTGCAGATTTTATGCAGCCTGTTTGATGGAGGGAAGTGTTTCCGCAGGAGGTGGAAGAAGGCTTTCCCGATGTTGGTAGAAACCCGGTTATTATATGGGGGATTAAACCATATAACTTTTCTTCTTCTCTGTCGACGTTTGTTCCCTGTTTATTCCGTGCAGTAGGAAAGAACAAACGTCGACAGAGAAGAAGAAAAGTTATATGGTTTAATCCCCCATATAATAACCGGGTTTCTACCAACATCGGGAAAGCCTTCTTCCACCTCCTGCGGAAACACTTCCCTCCATCAAACAGGCTGCATAAAATCTGCAACAAGAATGTGGTTAAACTCAGCTACAGGTGTACCCCCAATATGGCAGACATCCTCTCAGCTCACAATAAGAAGCTCCTTAAGTCCCACAACGGCAAACCAGAATTCAAACCCTGTAACTGCAGGTATAAGCCGTCATGCCCATTGAATGGCAACTGCCGATACAAAGCAATCGTCTACCAAGCAACTGTACAAGCAAAAGACCAATCCAAGAACTATATCGGACTGTGCGAAACTGAATTTAAAGCAAGATTCTATAATCACAACCATTCCTTCAATTCGAATTCCAAAAGAAACGCAACAGAACTTTCGAAATTCATTTGGTCCTGCAAAGATTCTGGTATAAATCCTTCTATTTCTTGGAAAATTATTTGCCACGCAACACCTTACCAACACGGGGGCAAAGTATGTGTCACACTTCATTCATAATTTTAATCATAACGATGTAGTGTATCCCCGTTAAAAGCAGTTCGTAGTTTTATCATAAGAGAATAAATGCGGCTCTTTGAGCGCTGTCTGCGATATACGTCCAATTTGTTATATGGCTCGATACATGTATCTTTTTCTCTTTTTTCTCCTCTTTGTATTGACGTAATATGTTTTTTTTGACTAACGTCATTGTACTGGAAAATTCGCGTATATTCCACTTGATTCGCGTAACGAACTCTCCAGGGATTTCGGGCTGAATCTTGAATTTACGAGAAAGTTTACGTCACGTTATTTTGTTTTCTATATAAAGCCGATGCGTAGCGAGAAATTATTATTATGATGATCATTATCGTTGTGAGGTAATTTGAAGCGACTCGAGTGGCGGCTCGAGCGAAGGTGATTTTGTTTGGCCACAGGAGGTGGACCGTTAGATTTTGGTCGGTGGACAATTGTTCAATTTATTTTGTGCCAGTGGTTGGCAGTTTTGTTCTACAGAGGTAGAATTATTTGTGTTGATTGAGTCGAGTTATAGTGTTGATTTCGCTTTGCAGTTTGGCAAAGCGTGGAATAGAATTTCGTCGGTCGCGATTTTGTAATACATTTGTTGTTATTAGAGACAGTGGTCTCTGTTTGTTGTGAGAAAGAATCTTCAACGAAATCAATCCGAGCTTTCGTTAACCAACTGTATAAACCGTCAGGCTCTTAGCAAAACTACTTCTTGAGCCGGAATAAAATAAAATTTAGACACAGCTATGTTTCAGCGCAGGTATTCGGGTTACCTAGCTCAACTGGTCCTTTGGGATTCCCGAACAAAGTTTGTGACATCTGGGGGCTCGTCCGGGAAGATTTAGATTTTTGTTTAAGAGTGCTGAACACGTGTCTACAGCTTGAAGATGGCGAATAGTTCAATTGAGGAAGAGTTCGAAAGACTGAGAGTCCGTGTGGAACATTTGAAGATGTCGGAAAAGGCAAAAGCCGATTTCTTTCAAAGCGAATGGAACCGACTATGTGAAAAGGAAGAGAAGGAGAAGGAACGACAAGCGATGTTGGAAGAGAAGGAAAAGGAACGACAAGCGATGTTGGAAGAGAAGGAGAAAGAACGAGAATTAGAACTCGAAAGGTTGAAACTTGAATCGGAGCGAGAATTAGAGCTCAAAAGAATGGAGTTTGAAGAGAGGAAAATGCAAATGGAATTAGAGAGGTTGAGGTTGGAACGAGAAGCCAATCGCTCTGCTGGAGAAGGGGGAGAAGCAAACCAGGCGGGGGGCGTACGTGCTTTTGGAGGGGTAAAGTCCCTTGATCTCCCTCATTTTGTTGACGGAAAAGACGACCTTGATAGCTATTTGTTGCGCTTTGAAAGATATGCTACGGTTGCGAATTGGCCCCAGACTAATTGGGCGACTCAGTTGAGTGCTTTGTTGAGGGGGGAAGCTTTGGGCGTGTACTCCAGGCTTTCACAGGAGGATGCTCTGGATTACGAGCGATTGAAGGCAGCGTTGCTAGAGCGATACGACTATACGGAAAAAGGGTATCGCCAACGTTTTAGAGAAGCCAAGCCAGAGGGTGCTGAGAGCCCTGACCAGTTCATTGTAAGGCTTAGAAACTATTTCACGCAGTGGGTGAAGCTTTCTGATATGGAAAGCAGCTTCGAAGGTGTTGTCGAGCTAATGGTTAAGGAGCAGTTTATAAATGCGTGCCCGAAGGAATTGTCGGTACATCTGATGGAGAGCAAGCATAAGGATCTCCGAGAATTGGCAGCGAGTGCGGGGCAGTACTTGACAGCGCACAACAGGAAGCTGTCAAGCCGAGATGTAAGTGCTAAGAAGAGTGTCGGCGCGCCAAGATTGGAAGGCAAGATTCCGGATATCTCTCCTACAACGAAAGGAAATATAAAATGCTTTAACTGCGGGAAAGTCGGGCACAGGGCAAGTGAGTGCTTCTCAAAGATTCAAGAGAGAAACCCCAAAAGATATTGCTACCGGTGCGGTGGAATGGGTCATACTTTTATGCAATGCGAAGAAAGAAATCGATTAGCGCGTGGTGGTGCTGGTGCGCGGGAAAGAGCATACAAGGTTGCTTGCGCCGTGCCTATAAAGAGTTTTAGTGAGATCGAAAATGAAAAACAAAAAGAAGAAAATTACCGAAGTGTAAGTAAAGAAAGAAAAGAAATTGATCAAAAATCACAAGAGTATTTAGAGCTAAAAGATGGACGAAAAATTGGAATTTTGAATGGCGCATGTTTAGACGAAAATGTAAGTAATCAAATGCCTACGTCCATTGGAATGGTCGGAAACAAATCGGTCACAGTTTTGAGAGACACTGGTTGCTCCGGAGTGATCGTTAAGAGGGAGTTGGTCGCGGAAGAGCAGCTCACAGGAAAGGTGGGGTATATAATGACGGTTGCGCGCACTTTACTGAAGGCCCCGTTTGCAAATGTAGAGATAAATACGCCTTATTGTAGTGGAACAGTGGAAACTTTGTGCTTAAGAGACCCGCTGTATCCGTTGATTGTTGGAAATATTCCAGGAGCTAGAGCACCCGATGATCCTGATGAAACTTGGTGCGTGGAGGCGGCAGCAGTTACTCGGTTGCAAGCTAAAAGGAGCACCGAGTCAAAACCTTTAAAAGTTGCGGAGGCAACAAATCAGATGGCTGTGACGAAGGATGAGCTCATCAAACTTCAAGGGGAAGACCCATCCTTGTTAAAGTACGTGACGATGGAAGCGCCCTTGGTCAAGAACGGAAGAGAGATCAGCTATATAAAGAGGAAGGGAATTTTGTACCGCATCACCAAAAACGTTGATGTAGGAGAGAAGGAATTGAAGCAGATTTTAGTGCCAAAAGATCTGAGGAAGAAGGTGATGGAGATCGCTCACGATACGATGTTGGCTGGGCATATGGGTGTCAAGAAGACGGAAGATAGGATACTGACCAATTTTTATTGGCCTGGGATTCATCAGGATGTGGTGAGTTTCTGCAGGTCATGTGATGTGTGCCAGAGAACGGTATCGAAAGGGAGAGTAGCAAAAGTTCCGCTGGGAAAAATGCCGTTAATGGATTTGCCGTTTAAGCGAGTGGCGGTGGATTTGATTGGCCCGATTATGCCGGCAAGTGATAAGGGGCACCGATATGTTCTTACTCTGGTGGATTATGCGACACGTTATCCAGAGGCCGTGCCTCTGAAGAATATTGACACCGAGACAGTGGCAGAAGCACTTTTGGACCTATATAGTCGAGTTGGAATTCCGGAAGAAGTATTGAGTGATCTTGGGACTCAATTTGTGTCGGAATGCATGCAAGAAGTATCAAGATTATTGTCGATCAGAAGGCTGACGACGACACCGTATCATCCGATTTGCAATGGTCTGACTGAGAAATTTAATGGTACGCTGAAGAAGATGCTGAGGCGATTATGTGTTGAACAACCGAAGCAGTGGTATAGGTTTATAAATCCACTTTTGTTCGCGTATAGAGAGGTTCCCCAAGCGTCCACTGGGTTTTCACCCTTCGAACTTTTATATGGTCGCACTGTGCGAGGACCTATGGCAATTCTGAAGGAACTATGGACAGGTGAAAGTGAATCAACCGAAGTGAAGACCAGCTATCAATATGTGCTGGAGTTGAGAGAGAGGCTGGAGGAAACGATGAAACTTGTTCAGGAGGAGCTAACGAAGAACCAGACTAGATACAAGAGGAACTACGACAAGAAAACGAAGGATCGACTATTTAATAAAGGAGACAAAGTTTTGGTAATGCTACCAACGAACAATGATAAGCTTTTAATGCAATGGAAGGGACCGTACGAAATTATCCAAAGGATGGGAGATAATGGTTATAAAATTTTGGTCGGAAACAAAGAAAAGAATTACCACGCTAACATGTTGAAAAAATATTATGCCCGAGAGGATGAAGTGAAGACCGAAATAGAGAAAGAGGATTTAAAGATGTCAGCTGGTGCGGAAATATTAATGGATGAAGAGATGCCCAGCATAGACGAGGATTCGTTGTTAGAATTGGGAACATACAAACAAAAGGAAGATGTAAGCGACGTCAAATTGGGCACAGAACTGGGCGACAGCCAAAGTCAACAACTGCAAGCCTTGATGGAAAATTATGCTGATGTTTTCTCAGATGTGCCGGGAAGAACATCTAAGATTGAACACCGGATTAATTTGATAAATGAGGAGCCTGTCCGCTTGAAACCTTATCCTTTGCCGTATGCACTACGGCAGGAACTGAAAGAAGAAATAAAGGAGATGTTAGATATGGGGGTCATCAGGAAGTCGTCATCGCCGTATGCTTCACCGGTGGTTATTGTGAAAAAAAAGGATGGTTCGAATCGCATTTGCGTCGACTACAGAAAATTGAACAAAGTAACGATTTCGGATCCGGAGCCAATGAGGACTTCGGAGGATCTTTTCCAACAATTAGGGAAGTCAAAGTTCTTTTCGAAAATTGATCTCAGTAAAGGATATTGGCAGATACCCGTAGCAGAAGAAGATATATTCAAGACCGCGTTTGTGACACCGGATGGGACGTATGAATTTCTTCGAATGCCCTTTGGCATGAAGAACTCTGGTGCTACACTGGTTCGTGGGATGAGGGAAGTGCTTTCAGGCATGTCTGGCGTTGAGAGCTATATCGATGATTTGATTGTATTCTCCAGAGATTGGGAGACACACCTGCGAACTTTGGAAGAATTGTTGAAAAGACTAAGTGAGGCCAACCTCACTGCTCGTCCCTCAAAATGTATTTTTGGGGCATCTACGGTAGAATTTTTAGGTCACGATGTCGGATACGACTGGATCACGCCGAACGATGACAATCTAGAGAAGATTGCGCGAGCGAAGCGTCCAGTCACAAAGAAGGAAGTCCGATCATTTTGTGGGTTGCTCGGGTACTATCGGGACTATATTCCTTCGTTTGCGATTATTGCGGCACCGTTGACGGACCTGACGAAGAAGGGGCAGCCAAACTTTGTCAAATGGGGTGAGGCTCAGGAGAAAGCTTTCAACACTCTGAGAGAGGCTCTCCTGAAGCGGCCCATATTAAGACTGCCCGACCATTCGCGAAATTTCACTCTACGCACGGATGCATCCAACAGCGGAATTGGAGCTGTTCTGATGCAGGAGCACGAGGGAAAACTCCACCCCGTCGCGTACGCAAGCAAGAAGTTGACGAATGCGGAGACAAAGTACTCTACACTTGAAAAGGAGTGCTTGGCAATAATATGGGGAGTTGGTAAATTTCGCTTATTCCTGGCCGGAAAGAAGTTCGTCCTCCAAACGGACCACAAGCCGCTGACTTTCCTTAGCACGGCCCGCTACAAGAACGATCGTATACTCCGGTGGTCTCTATCATTGCAGGGGTACGACTTCGTAGTAAAAGACATTGCCGGCAAGGAGAACGTTATGGCGGACTATCTCAGCCGCATAATCGTATAGACTTTCGTGTGAATAACTTCGTGTTTTGTTTTGTAAAATTATTTGTATTTCGTGTGTGTTGTTAAAAATATTATTGCATAATATTTTTCTTTGCGGGGGGCGTATGTCACACTTCATTCATAATTTTAATCATAACGATGTAGTGTATCCCCGTTAAAAGCAGTTCGTAGTTTTATCATAAGAGAATAAATGCGGCTCTTTGAGCGCTGTCTGCGATATACGTCCAATTTGTTATATGGCTCGATACATGTATCTTTTTCTCTTTTTTCTCCTCTTTGTATTGACGTAATATGTTTTTTTGACTAACGTCATTGTACTGGAAAATTCGCGTATATTCCACTTGATTCGCGTAACGAACTCTCCAGGGATTTCGGGCTGAATCTTGAATTTAGAGAAAGTTTACGTCACGTGATTTTGTTTTCTATATAAAGCCGATGCGTAGCGAGAAATTATTATTATGATGATCATTATCGTTGTGAGGTAATTTGAAGCGACTCGAGTGGCGGCTCGAGCGAAGGTGATTTTGTTTGGCCACAGGAGGTGGACCGTTAGATTTTGGTCGGTGGACAATTGTTCAATTTATTTTGTGCCAGTGGTTGGCAGTTTTGTTCTACAGAGGTAGAATTATTTGTGTTGATTGAGTCGAGTTATAGTGTTGATTTCGCTTTGCAGTTTGGCAAAGCGTGAAATAGAATTTCGTCGGTCGCGATTTTGTAATACATTTGTTGTTATTAGAGACAGTGGTCTCTGTTTGTTGTGAGAAAGAATCTTCAACGAAATCAATCCGAGCTTTCGTTAACCAACTGTATAAACCGTCAGGCTCATAGCAAAACTACTTCTTGAGCCGGAATAAAATAAAATTTAGACACAGCTTTGTTTCAGCGCAGGTATTCGGGTTACCTAGCTCAACTGGTCCTTTGGGATTCCCGAACAAAGTTTGTGACAGTATGCAATCTCTGTCTGGAAGAAAAATACGAAATCTTAACTGCAAATGATGACGCTCTGCTGAACAAACGAACCGAATTGATCAATAAGTGTCGGCATAAAAATAATTATAAATTGATTAACGCCAAATTTAAATTGTGATTTTCTTTCATTCTTCTTTTTTCTTTTTTTCGCCGTGTACAACGTTCTATCTTAGCCGATACTTGAACCCTTTTTAAATCTTTAATTTTTGAAACAATATTTGTATTTGTAATTCTTTCGCGCGCTTTTCCTTTTTTTTCGTGTTTTCTCGCCGATCTTAATCAGTTTAGTTTAGCAGAGTCCGTGATGGGATGTTCCGACCTAATAAGCGTTTACAGTGTTCAAAATTTTTTAAAATTTTTTAAAGTTTTTCAGTTTTTTTCTATTGTTTTCAATTCTTTCTGGCAGTTTTATCTTAACTTTATTTTATTTTATTTTACTTTTTAGATACCCCTGATGATCCCTTTTATGGGTGAAACAGTCTGTAGGGTTTTAGCTTTGTTTTTATTTCCGTGATTTCGCTATTGTTAATCTTAAAGAATAGAATAAATATTCCAAGTTGCAATAAAGCAATTGTTTTTAAAGTTTTTGAAGATGAAGACCCCATTGACCCAACCTGCTTTTAAAACTGTTCAGATAATACAATTCTCATTAAACTATATAAAGATATTAATGCCTTTGAAAAATAAACGTAAAAAAATTATTAATTGAAATTATTAATCTATATAAATTTTTAATTTAAAATAGGTTGATTGTAAGTATTAAATTACAAAAATTACCAAAAAAATATATTTTAGGAAGGTAAAGTAAAACTGAGGTTTATTATATAATATTAGATACTTATTTCTAAGTTTGTTTACAAATTTTGGTTTATCACGTGTTTTGAAATTTTCAATTCAAACTGTTCTAATTCTTTTTTTTAAATAGTCTATCTTCAAATTTTATTTTTAAGCATTTCTTTCTTATTTTAATTAAAAATTGCTTTCCTCATTCCGATCTAAGTATAAGTTATTTTTGCTCTTTCTGCAAAAGTCTTCTGATTAAACAATGCATAAAAATGTTACTAATGCTCGTTGGAATTATAGAAAAAAATTTTCAAAATATTCTTTCCATTGGACGAACGGTGACACAAGTTTGCTGCCCTGATTCCAAAACACTGCTTCTGGGAAAAACAACCACGCAGCTCATAGTTGGACTATTGCCGAGCCGTTTTTGACACTGTGTTAGATTCGGCTTTACGGGGATTTAATTTAAACCTGCGGTGCCATCGGTAAAAAAGTAGTCACGAGCCTAAACTTTAAACCAAAAATCTTTGTTGTTTAAGAAATGTAAAATTGTTTAAACACAAGCAAAGTTAACTTTTAAACCGTTAATGCAGCTACGATTTTCCTTCAACGATGGAAGATAAAGATCTATGCTTAAATGAAAAAGCTACAAATGATGATACAGCGTATGAATTATGTCTTTATTTATCTAGTTACAGTAATCAGCGTTGCGTAAGCAGGTGAGTTTTATGCATGACTCAGTTAGCTATTGAACAACAATACAGTAAACTAGTCATTTAGCTAATTTGTATTGTAACTTGATAATAAGAAAAAAAATTACTCATCTGCTGAAGCTCGCTTTTTATAAACTGAAGTTGGGCTTCTCAACCGGTGGGTTGAAATGATATGTTGGGGGGCTGTTTTTCGTTGTCAAAGAACCTCTGTGTGTTTGTGAAGTGGGCCTTTGTAAAATTGAGTGCAAAATGAAAATGAAAATTTATATTTGATTGAAGAATTATGAGGAATTTAGAATTACTATATAGACTATATTGAATACTATATAGATTTATGAGGAATACTATATATGAGGAATTTAGAATTACTATATATACTATATAAATTAGAAATACCATATAGACTATATTGAAGAATTATGAGGAATTTAGAATTAATTTTAAACAAGCTGCTTAAAGATGAGAAACACCAAACTCGAGTCTGGTGTTTCTCATCTTTAAGCAGTTTGTTTAAATTAAAAAAAAAGAAAATGAAAATGTTTTTTTTTTGGTCTTCACATGTAATTTGGAAACAATTTTGTGATATTGGTTGCAGAAAAAAGTGAAGACAATTTTTTGGTTTTTACCTATAATTCGGAGACAGTTTCGTGAGATTGAGTGCGAAATGAAAGTGAAGCCATTTCAAATAGAGCGCAACAATTGCTTTTCAAGTGTTTTGATTACGGTGTTAAAAAAGTTGAAAAACTATGAACCAGTGATGGTTTTAGTACGGAGAAAACGGAGCTGCCGCACCCTCCCAAATAAAACGTTGAAAAGTGCCCCCTGCCTTAAGTTTAGTACAAAAGTAGGGAAGATGTAGTCAATTGATAGCGATAACCATCTTTTTTAATTATCACTACTTTTTTGGGACGAAAAAAAGTTTCGCTTTGTTATGAACTAAAAAGTGGTCTCCACCCTTTTTTTCTTTCCCGGGCCCCCTTTCGTAAGGCCACAGCTGCAATAAACTAAAGAGTATGTGCTTCAACATATGTTTTTTTCTGTTTAACCTGTTTTTGAAATTTTTTATGTTGCTTAGTCGATACAGTTTTCAATACAGAAAAGTTTAAAGATAGAATTGTTGCAGTAGGTTTAAAAGCAGCTTATTGAAATCAACCCAGTTAACTTTTTTTATCTATCCTAAATCGAATCTACCACAGAAAAACTTTGTCACCCATGATTTAAAATTAGATCAAAAAATCTCTTTTTGACGGTGTGAGTGTATCCAAAATTTAGCTAGTCTGAAGCCAGATAAAAATTTCTTTCTAAAAAAATTAGCTGCCCATTTGGATTTTTTTTGCACCCGATACATTAATTTTTGAAATTAAAAAAATCTCCTGTCGAGCATGAAACGCGATTTGATAATAATTGGAAAAAAATGTTTGACTTGATATCGAGTTTACGAGGTCTGTTCAAAAAGTATCCGACCTTTTTCCCTCTCGCCAATAAGGTATGAGCAAACTGCCCGTGCAAAGCGTGGCTGCACACACACACATTCACGCGTAATCGTGAAGCGTTTCAGGCCGATTCGTCATTCGTATCTCTCTGTGTAAAGCATTTAGTGCAGGCGTGTAGTACGTGTTCATCGGTTTTTTGATTTTCAGAAAATTTCATTTCAATGACAGAACGCATCGAACAGAGGTATTGCATCAAGTTTTGTCAAAAACTTGGTGATACTCAAGTTGAAACAATTCGAAAGATTCAACAAGCTTTTGAAAATGAGGCCTTAAGCCCAACTCAAATAAAGCAATGGTTTAAACGCTTTAAAGATGGCCGTGCATCAGTGGAAAGTGATCCTCGCTCAGGAAGGCCATCCACAAGCCGAAACGAGGAGGCGATGGATCAGGTTCGTGAAAAAGTGTTGGAGGATCGTCGTTTAACAGTACGAGAGATTGCTGCAGAAATGGGAATAAGCACAGGCTCAGTTCATTCAATCCTAACTGAGGATTTGAACCTGCGGAGAGTGTCGGCTAAATTTGTCCCCAAGCTGCTGACGGAGCAACAGAAGGAACTCCGGAAGGAAATTTCGGAGGACATGCTGGATGTTGCAAATCATGACCCAGAATTTATCAAGACAATCATCACTGGTGATGAGACCTGGGTTTATGGTTATGACCCAGAAATCAAGTTTCAATCATCACAATGGAAGCATCCGGAATCACCATGCCCAAAAAAAGCTCGGCAAGTCCGCAGCAATGTGAAAGTTATGCTGACCTGTTTTTTTGATTCCCGTGGCATCGTGCATCATGAATACGCACCAGAAGGTCAAACAATCAACAAAGAGTACTACCTGGAGATTCTACGTCGCCTTCGTGATGCTGTGCGAAGAAAGCGGCCAAACATGTGGGCAGCAAAGAATTTTCAGCTTCACCACGACAATGCTCCCGCTCATTCTGCACATGTGGTCCAAGCTTTTCTAGCCAAAAACAGCATGCCACTTATTAGACAGGCTCCTTACTCTCCCGACTTAGCACCGTGTGATTTCTGGCTGTTCCCTAAGCTAAAAACAACTCTGAAAGGGAGGCGATTTCAGTCAAGAGAACACATTATGAAAAAAGCGACGGAGGAGCTTCAGAGCATTCCGGGGGAGGAGTTTATGAAGTGTTTTGAGAAGTGGCAGAAGCGCTGGGATAAGTGTGTGAACCACCAAGGGGAATATTTTGAAGGAGATTGAATAAAACTTGCAAAATTTATTGTGTTGTGTGCTTTATACAAAAAAGTCGGATACTTTTTGAACAGACCTCGTACGTCTAATAAAAGTTTCTAAGTAACTGCGATTTCACGCATTAGGGCTCGTTTCAACTACGAGCGTGGAGTGGACCATTCTTTGTTTGTTTTATTAATTTTTTTGCTTCGCTTAGCGCTCGCTTAGATTTTCTAGAGCGGAAAGATCAATAAAAGAAACAAAGAATGCTCCATTCCACGCTTGTTGTGGAAATAAGCCTGTACGCCAATTGCCGTAAGCACAAGCACTCTTGAAATCTGGTATCTGTGCAAGGCTACTTTGGTCACATTGATTGGAATACAAAAATGTATTTCATCAAAGTTACCATAGATTACACTTGATACATTTAGATATTAAAATTAAGCGCATGAAATTCTTCATTTGTTTCTTCCGTTACGGATTTGCTGGGAAAATAGGCAATGCTTTATAAATTACACACCTAATTGACCCAAAGCCAGGCTTTCAACAACTTAAGAGTTCAAGAGTAATAGTTTAAGAAACAACAATTCTTGCTGTTCTTTAAGATATAGCTCAGCAGATTTAACAAAACTTTACAAATTTCATCATTTAATGTAAAATTAAACTTTTGATTTTTATTTAGATCTCTTTTAAAAAATGACTCTTGGCCTTACGAGAATGATTCTTTCAATTTTGAACAAGAAATTAGTGAAAATAATGTAACATATGAATCTAGTGTTGACGGATCGTCATCAGGATACAATGTTCTTACTTATGATAAAGACAACTTTGAACTAGGAAATTCTAAATCCGATTCTTTGAATGCTGAATGTCATTATTTTGGCCAATCAAAATACTACATTGCATTTATTCTTTTTAATTTTTCAGTTATGTTTTTAATTCCGTTAATGGTAAGTGCACGGAAGCTATGATAATAATTTTTTAAGCTTGTTTTATCTATTTGTATTTCTTAGTAAAAATATTTAAAATCATTTGATCGTACCTTTTTTTGCCATATACTTTAAGTTCTGTTCTGCTTTAAGGTTTTTAATCAGTTTGTTTTTTTATTTTTCTGCTTATTTATTTAAACCATTCGTTTTAAGTATTTTTTTATATTGAACATGCTCTTGAAGAAAAATATTCAGGGTTAAACAAATAAAAAATCATTAAAAAAATTTGTAACAATTTTTAAATGTAAATAAATATCCTCCCAAACAAAAGTAGAATATAATTATTTAAAAGCGATGCAAATCGAATAAAAGTTGGAAATTAAACAAGAATCGTCTTAAAGATTTCAAAATGAGGGCAAGAAAACTTTCAACCTATTATTGCACAAATAAATTAATGCCATTTTTTAATAGAACTGTTGCGTCACCTAATATCAATAACAAAAAAATATCGATCACTATACAGTTGTAGTTTGTTTCAACAAGCTTAAAAATCTGCAAACGCTGATAAAAGCCTTACCCTTAAGTCAATTAAAAAAGTTGCTAAACAATGCAGTTTTCTCCCAAAATTTTGTATAATGTATTTCAAGCTCTAAAACATTCCTATCTCTAAAACGTTTATCGTAGATTTTGTAAACAACGCATTGTACGAGAGCACTGAAGTTAAGATTGGAGATTATCATTACACTCACAATGTAGTAAAACTTTAACTAATGACTGAAAAATTTTTGCACAGATTATGGTGGCTTGTTATGGATTGATCATTAGACGTCTTTTTGCGACGCGCATTTTGAGCAGTGTTCCGTCAGCAAGTTTTACTTCAACCAGTCATGGAAAAAAGAAACACAAAAGAAAATCTTCGGCTCGTTCAGATAGAGATCGAAAGCGCGTCACATTTATGTGTGCAGCTTTGGTGTCATCTTTTGTAATTTGTTGGCTTCCTTATCATTCATTACAACTTGCAAAGATTCGTGGAATAGATGACACTGAGGTTGGCAGAAAATTATAAAACATTTGTAAGATAAAATTCCTGAAAGCGAGTTGTGTTTGTGGTAGTTTTTGACATTTAAATTTTGAAATTGTTTAGCATTATGGCCAAGAGGCAAATAGCACCGTTGTCATGATCAACATAGTTTCGGTTCAACTTTTAGCTTTACCATGTCATTTTTTTTCATTAAAAATTGCACAATATTCTATGTATGGCCATTTATAAGCAGTCTTAAATTGTATTTTTTATTTTTATTTTTATCTCTATATTTATTTATTCTCTTGACTCGCAGGAAAGCGACGGAGGCGCTATACATAGGGTAAGCAATTACCCCGACCTGCTTCCGGAGATGCCAAGATATTGCTGTGTGCTAGTAATTTAATAGAAATATTACTGTAATTTATAACTACTTTCCAAGACCACAAAGCAGGGGAAAGTGCCGTAAAGTGTCTTTCCCAAGGACACAACAGAATAGCGAAAGTGGGTTTTGAACCGAGACCATGTTGATCATCAGTCCGGTGCTTTAACCACTTAACCACGCTGTTGACAAAGCTGTAGGAGCATCACTTTATATAAACTAAAATTTTAAATGTGAAGTACATTGGCATTCCCAAAATTGGATTGAAGCAATTCTTTATCGTTCACTTAATCGTGACGCTTCTGCTGTTTCCGGCAAATCAAACGGATAAATAGTTAATCTTGATATGAGTTATGCCTTTAACAAATTTGATGTTTTTCTTTTTCCAGTTTACAGCAAGAATATTACTTAAACTTTTTCGTATTCGTTTAAGCAAAATTGTGTTTTTATGAAATAATTTGTAAAAATTAACAGTGCTTTCACAAAAATACTTTAATTTAGTTAGATACAATACTTTTTTGTATAGACAAAAGTATGCCGACTTTTGTTGGAAAGTGGAGTTCTTTTTGTCCTTTTGAACTCAGCTTTAAATCCATATCTGTACAGTTTTCTGGGAACAAGTTTTTCACGCCGTTGGAAGTAAATGTTTTGCTTAAAAAATCAATTTTCTAATTTTAAAACTGCTTTAATCATTGAATGGTTTTCATTGTAAAAAATAGCTAAAAAAATAGAAACATTTTTCATTAGCTTAAAAAATTATATACTAATAGCGTATAACTATAAAATATCAACCTTGTATTCTTAGAGTTGCAACCTCTTCAGTTAGAAGATCAGTTAGTCGGAAAAGAAACTCTTCTTCTGGATCAGTAGGAGGAAGTACTAAAACAAAGTCGAAAGCAGCAAAAACAAAATTTATCTTTAATAATAAAACAACAAGTACAAAATTACCCAAGTACGTTTGAAATAATTTGATGAAATATACAGGGTAGTCCAAAAGTAGGTGAACAGTAAATGATAACATTTATTTTGAGATTACATTTTTTTTACTTTTGTTTAAGTAAGATAAATAAATTAAAATACCACCTTCAGACATGTGAAAAATGTTCAAAAATCTGGGATTTTTTTATTGAGATTTTAACTGTTTGGTAGAGTGAAACGATCGGCGGTGTAACTGCCAATCAAAATTCTTTTTGCTATAATGATTAAATCTTTATTACAAATTTCATTTTAAAACACATTTTTTAGCAACCAAATTGACTACAAACATTCGGGCTCTGCTTCGGACTCATTTCAATGCTTGGATGCAACCGTCAATTCAAAAAAAAATCTGGGTGAAGACAACACTTTATTGGCTTTTCATCCCGAGAACTCTTCAAAAGTTACTGACAAAACTATCTGATCTTCATGATCAATCTGAATATTTTGTTTAATTGTTGAAAAACAATTGATATGATTAAAAGATTCATCGTTATTTCTTTTTTTTTTAAAGAAAATGGGATTACATGTGCATGTGTTTGGAATGGACCACAATTTGCTAGTTTTACTGAAATTTTTTTGACATTTCTGCAAACTAATATTAATAATTTGGGTAGAAAAGACATGGAAATGTGCTCGATCTCCTAAAATTGTCAATGTCTGTTTAATTTGATGAGTAGAATTTAGAAAATAAAACTTTATGAACGTGTAGAACGTCCATACATTTTTTAAAAATTTAATGAAAAATTCCAATTTTCGATAAAACTTTATTTTTTGAAATGTTCTTAAAACTCAAAAATGATGAAGAAAATTTTTTGTTATAACCAAGTGTTTATAAGTGAAAACTTTATAAGTTTTTGATTTTGTGAAAATATAAATGCGATTCCGACAATACAAACCGGGTTAAAGTCCTCCGCACTGTTATAAAATATTGCATACGCATTAAATGCTTGATAATTTTATGATTTAAAATTAAAATTAAAATCATAAATTTTAAGATTAAAATATTGTTTTATTGTTGCCGTGTGTCATATTTTCTTTATGCAGAAAAATAAATTTGATTTTAACCATTTAATGTTGGCGCGAATTGAGAGTACTATCTCTAATAGAGGTTTAAAATGAGTTCCTTCAATGTAATTGGTAAACTGCACGTGTTTTAAAACTTGTTGATTGCTCATATTATTTTTCTTCAAAAACAAAAAATCAGATAACCTTTAGCGTTTTACTTTCGACAATACAAAAACCCACTTAGTTTAATAAATAAGTCTAATCGTATCACCATGAAAGCAGTGGCGAGCCAGGAGATACACGTATATTTGATTTTACTAAAATGAAGCAAATCAGTCTTCTTTTTTTTCTTGTCTTCAGTCTATTTTATCTAGTTTGAATGTAGCATATGCAGTCGTCAAATAGTTTTGGACAACATTGTTAGACGTAAAGACCATTTTTGTGCTCTTCATTTATCCTACAAAATTTCTTTCTATCTTAAGATGGAAAAACCGTTTTAGATACTTGTGTGATTTAGTGGAAAAAATCTGAAGTAAATTTTCTAATAAAATTTTACAGTCAACAATTCGTACCAAAAGTAAACCAAAGCAACATGGTTATAATTGCTTCAAAAAAAAGGAGTGATTTAAGTTAAATTTGTGACGGAATGACGAGAGCCGATTGTGTCAAATACATTAATCATCACCTCGCTCTTTAGCTATTTGGCCACAGTTTGAATTTTTTATAACAAACGTACATTAGAGACACATATTCTTTTTTCCTACATAATAATAATACCGTATTTTTATCGTAATGTTTAGTTGGAAACCATTTTTACTATATAAATCATAAATTTTTTAACTAAAATTTGCACACGTCAGGAGGGGCTCTAAAAGTTTTTGGGAGAGGTTTGAAGTTGGTGGAATATCGTAAAACAAGTAAAACTTATATTGCTAATTTAAAATTTATAAAGAAGATCGCAAAAAGATTGACACTAAGTGGTTGTAGTTTCAAACATTTTAGAATATATAAGCCTACTATAAAATGAGTTGCTCAAAAAATTACAAAAATAAGCAAAAAATAAGTTTGTGTATGTAAAACTTGATAAAATAAAACTTTGATAAATTTTGACTTTATTCAAAATTTTGACTTTATTTTGAACTAGAAAACTCAGTAAAAATACTTTTGAACAACCGAAACTATAAACTTGTGTAAATACCGCTAGATAGTAAAGTCTTGAAAAAAATAGACTTTATTTCCTTAGCAGGCCCAAGTTAAAGCGTATGCATGCAGACAAAGTAGAAAGGAAATGGCTAATAAAAAGACTCTCACGGTTGCTATTGCTACACTTTATTTGTCATGTACGCAGGTAACTTGCCAGTCTAAAAGGGATGTAATAAATGTTTACACACAGCAATATAAAAAACTGACTTTAATGCGCCTAAACAACATCGTTCAGGGCAAAGCCGTTCTCTTGCTTTATTCTATTATTATCAACGTGTAGATATAGCTATTAAACACGCAGTTTTAAGACTGTATTTGGACTTTTAGCCACTCACTAATGCCTCGTGAGCATCCGCTCTTTTAGACAAGAGTTTTGTGGGATTAGTGCTTACTGATATAGCGATGCCTGATGTTATTGCGTATTCGAAATAGCACTTTAGGAAACTTTTTTCTGACAAATAATAATAAATTTAAACTTTCCTTCTTTGTATGGAGTAGATGTTTTTTTCCAGAAGACTCTCTAAATGTTAGGGCAGGTATTGTTCAGCCAAGCCACTCTCTCCTCATGACTGGTTCTACACCAAGCCCTGCTTGAATAATTGAAAACGGGCAGGATATTATGATGCGGTCAGTGGTTTGCTCCTCCGCGCCACACTCACAAGCTGCTGTGGGATTGATTGTAACAAAATAATTTAAAACGGGGACTGAAAGGGGCATACATTTTTCTAGAGGGCAAAATTGTTTTCAAAGTATTTTCTAAACCCAGGCACTCTAATTGCAATCCCCTTGCTTGTCACTAACTTAAAATAGCCCAAAAACTATTACAAAATGTACAAAATTACAAAAATTTTTTCTTGTACTCTTAGGACTTGTAAAAATATTAGGATACATTCATTCAATTTTGTTGAATTATACAAAGTTGGTTTTACAATTTACACCTAAATAACACTGGTCAACACAAAATTTCTTTCTGGGATGAAAGTAGCTGCCCTTTACTAATTTTGGGGCGCTGAATCCAAAAATGAGCCATAAAATTGTCGGTTAGCTCTAGTTTTCAAGATATAGGCATCAGTAACATATGCTCAAGGGACAGGTGAACCCCTAGAAATCTAAGTCGAATACCTGTTCATCTCGTTCATTCACAAATTTATCTCTTTTATATAACAGGGCTCGAAGACCTTTTTAAAACAACCACCAAGTTACTACCAAGTTACCTTTTTAATAACCTAAGGCTTTTGGTGACTGTTACATTTGACCTCCCTTCACAGATCATTTGATGTCCTTTTCAAACATACCGCAGGCGCCCATGTTTCAAGATATTTCAGAGAAGGTATGTCACATGTTTTATTGTGATAATAGCTAGGCTTATAAAAGATGGAAATACATAGTGCATTCCTCCTATGCTGATAAGAAGTTTTTCAGCAACAGAGATGAAATAAAGTTATCAGTTAGGGAGGACATATCCCAAGATAATACAAGTGCTGTGAAAACATTTCGCTGATTTATATCAGCTACAGAGCTGAAATAGGAGTGTAGCTTAGTTAATGTGCGTGATGAACAGTAAAATACAACAGGTAACACTAGCCAGCAAAATTTCACCCAACTTTGACTATGCAGAAGAGGCTTCTAACAGGTGCAAATATACTGCAAAGTACACTACCTGTGTAACATAGTTATAACCGAAAATTTGCACTGTGTTCTTTTTTGTTTAGAATTAAGCTCTTTTAACTACAAGTACGACAACCTGTTAAAATAGCTTTCAGTCAGTATATTTTGAAATGCCTCGTGTTTGTGTAAATTCTGCAGATAACTTCTGTTATATCTGTGGGGAGTTCACCGTGTCTTCGCAAAAGCATGTCTTAACCATTAGAACAAGAAAGGCTTATCATCAGCACTTTGATTGTAAAGTCGGAGATCAGGAAAAGCCTTGGGCTCCTCACATATGCTGCAACTCCTGTGTGACCGCCCTTAATGAGTGGTTGAAGAAGAAAAGAAAGGCAATGCCATTTGCAGTGCCAATGATTTGGAGAGAACCAACGGATCACGTAAACGATTGTTACTTCTGTCTCACGCCTTCCATAAAAAAAGGATTTAACAGGAAGAAGAAGTCTGTAATAGATTATCCTAACATACCATCTGCAATTCGTCCTGTTCCTCACAGTGACGAGCTACCTATTGCTGAACCACGTTCAATAGATCTATTGAGTTCAGACGATGCAGAAAGCAGTAAAGAGTGTAGCGTTTCTAAACCGTGCACATCCAGGAACGAAGAATTTGGTAGTACTACTGAACCACATTTAATCAATGAAAGTGAACTGAATGATCTTGTAAGGGATTTAGATTTGCCGAAAGTTGAAGCTGAACTATTGGCTTCCAGATTAAAACAATGAAATTTGCTTCAAAGTGGTGTCAAAGTTTGTAATTTTCGTACACGTCAACACTCTTTGGCCCAGTTTTTTAGCATGAAATGGGGACTTGTATATTGCACAGATGTTGGTGGTATTATGCAAGAATTCGGGTACTCCCACAGACCAGAAGAATGGAGACTGTTCATTAATTTGTCGAAACTAAGTCTAAAAGCTGTGTTGCTGCACAATAAAAATATTTTGCCATCAATTCCCGTTGGATATGCAGCTCATATGAAAGAAACATATGAGAATATGAAGAACCTTTTACAGTGCATAAATTACAAACAGTACCGCTGGCAACTGTATGGTGACTTTAAAGTAATATGCAATACTGCTGGGATTGCAGCCTGTTTATATAAAGTATTTTGTATGAATGGGACAGTTTTGCAGGACATGAATATTACCTTAAAAAGGAGTGGCCAAAAAGAAGCACTTTGAAAGCAAGTATAAAAAATGTGAAGTACACTCCACTCGTTGAAGCATCAAAGATTTTACTTCCCTCTTTGCATATTAAACTTGGATTAATGAAAAATTTTGTAAAAGCGATAAACAAGGATGGAGCAGCTTTCAAGTACATTTACAACAAGTTTCCTGTATTAAGCCAAGCAAAGCCCAAATCAACAAGCTATTAAAGGATAAAGGCTTTGATCACACCTTGTCTGGAATAGAGAAAGTTGCCTAAAATGCATTCCGAGATGTGGCACACAACTTTCTTGGGATACAAAAGCTCCAAATTATATTGAACTGGTGGAATTCATGATAGACTCCTACAAAATATGGGATGCAACATGTCTTTACAAATACACTTCTTACATTCGCACTTGGATTTTTTTCCTAACGTAACTAACTGTGGTAACGTAAGTGACGAACATGAGGAGCATTTCCACCAGGATATTGCAGTCATGAAAAAACGGTACCAAGGAAAATGGAGCCCATCAATGTTAGCTGATTACTGTTGTGCTCTTGCCCGAGATCGACCACAATTGTCTTACAACAGAAAAGCTAAAAGAATGCGATTGTGAACATGAGCGTTTCTGTTGTTACACGAGCGTTAATGTATTCATTCGTAGAAAACTAAAATTAAAAATATTTCCAAAACGACAGCTAATCGAAGGTTTTTATTGTCATTTTCGGATTCAGCGCCCAAAAATCTATAAGAAATGACTATTTTCATAAAAGAAAGAAAAATTTTTTGAAATTTTGTAGACCTGTGTAATTAGCCGACGAATGGAATTAGTGATTAACTTTTTAAAACCTATATACCTATTAGAAATATCTCTACTTAAAAAAATTTAGCTATGCAATTGCTGGTCATAATCCTCCAAGAAACATGTCAGTTGACACCAAAAAGATATAATTTGGCTACAAACATAGCTTTACAAATTAGGAAAAATAAGGGAATTGTTGCCATCTCAACCTGTCCACAAAAAAAATTTTAGAATTTAATATTTCGACCGATAAATATGTTTTTCTAGGAATAAAAAGCACCTGCAAAAAAAGGTTTTTGGAATAATGAAAGTTGTTTTACGTCCAAATAAATATTTTCAAATACTATGCATCAGATTCAATCATGCAATTCTCTTTTTCGGGGTAAAAGTCATTATTTCAAAGCAGAACAATTCTAAATCAAATTTGAAACACCAAAATAATTTCGAGTACATAACAAAGCTAATTTATTCTGCTCAGTTATGTATGTATTATGTATTTGCAACATTTGGGCTACCGCAAAACGATGCCAAACCATGATGCAAAATCCTTTTTCTTCTTTTCTAAATCTATTAGTTTGTTATGTCTATGGCCACAATCTACAAGCCATGTTCTTAGTTTATACGCTAGCAAAAATGGGCATAAAAAATATTTTATAAAATTATAAGGATTGAACCAAACATGAATCGAAAAACGTATTAAGCGCTAATTGCATTCTTCAAACGCGAACCGGATTTAAATTGAAATCAAATATTTAAAAATAAAATTAGCCGAACCTTTATTGGAAATGAACGTATAAAACTTAGATTTGCCAAACCTGAAACTAAACCAAAACGTTATTTTGAACGGCTCCACACCCTGCTTTAAATGCTCTTTATTACAACTTTAATATATGCGACTTTATTTAGATTTAGAAGGAAAAAAGTGTTTGAAAAGTCTATGCTCTAAATATAATGGTAAAATTAGAGGTACAAAAAACTAGCAACTTGGTCAAGAGTGTGGTGTAAGCTTCTGTTGGTAAGATTATTTTTGTTGCTTAGTTTTAACTGTTCTAGGAGAATAGCAATCAATAATTTAAGAAATAAAGTCAAATTTTGTCAAACTTAAAAACAATTTCTAGAATCGAGTTTGTTGAGCAATATTTAAGCTTTGGGTGAAATTCTCTGTTAGTTGTAGTTGTTAATAACACGTTTTTTTGTACTTTTAAATTGTTTTTAAAGCATCGAAATTCCTAATGCTTACGAAAGGTGAGTTTTCAGAGTTTTAGTAATAACACGGTTTTTCGGACTTTTAAAAACAACAACTATTTTTGCAACAACGAAATTCGGAGTTCTATGTTATAACATGATTTATAACATGTTCTACGTTATAATATTTTTGTTATTTTTACAAGCAACAATTGTTTTTACAGCATTGAAATTCTGCGTGCTTCCGCAAGGAGAGTTTTTAGAGCATAACTTATGAACACAGTTTTTTAATTTTACTAGTTATTAACACGGTTTATTTTAATATCAGAAAGTTATAAGCATAAGTTATAAACAAAGTTTATTTTAATACCAACAAATTATTTTTACAGCATCGACATTTTTGGTTTTGAACTAAAATAACTTTTTGAGAAAAGATTTAACAGGATTTGTTAAATTTATAATATTTTAATGTAATTGTCTTACATATCTTGGCATATCTTGACAGCAATATCTTGGCATCTCCGGAACCAGGTCGAGGTAATTGCTTACCCTATGTATTAGCGCTTCCGTGGCTTTCCTGCAAGTCAAGAGAATATTTGTAGAGATAAAATATAAAAAATAAATTTGTTATTTGTTTAATTTAAGATTTGCAGTTTACCGCTGCTTGTGATATAAAAATTGTTGAAAAAAATATGTGTTCTCTAAAATCTACTTTAACCTTGATATTTTAAATATAGTTTATCAATGCTGTCACAAACTTTGCTCGGGAATCCCAAAGGACCAGTTGAGCTAGGTAACCCGAATACCTGCGCTGAAACAAAGCTGTGTCTAAATTTTATTTTATTCCGGCTCAAGAAGTAGTTTTGCTATGAGCCTGACGGTTTATACAGTTGGTTAACGAAAGCTCGGATTGATTTCGTTGAAGACTCTTTTCACAACAAACAGAGACCCTTGTCTCTAATAAAAACAGATGTATTACAAAAATATCACGTCCGACAAAACTTCTATTTCACGCTTTGCCAAACTGCAAAGCGAAATCAACACTATAACTCGACTCAATCAACACAAATAATTCTACCTCTGTAGAACAAAACTGCCAACCACTGGCACAAAGTAAATTCAACAATTGTCCACCGACACAAAATCTAACGGTCCACCTCCTGTGGCCAAACAAAATCACCTTCGCTCGAGCCGCCACTCGAGTCGCTTCAAAATTACTCACAACGATAATAATAAATTCTCGCTACGCATCGGCTTTATATAGAAAACAAAATCACGTCACGTAAACTTTCTCGTAATTTCGAGATTCAGCCAGAAACCCCTGGAGAGATCGTTACGCGAAACAAGTGGCATATACGCGAACCTTCCAGTACAATGACGTTAGTCAAAAACACGTCAATACAAAGAGAAAAAAAAGAGAAAAAGATACTGTACATGTATCGAGCCATAGAACAAATTGGACGTATATCGCAAACAGCACTCAAAGAGCCGCATTTATTCTCTTATAATAAAACTACGAATTGCTTTTAACGGGGATACACTACATCGTTGTGATTAAAATTATGAATGAAGTGTGACAAATGCTCATAATTTTTTTATTATGAATTAAAAAAATTGATACATTAAAGTGTAATACAATCTTTTTTTCCATTTTCAATTCCTTTTTATATTTATAGCAATTTTTAATATTTTTTCATTGTATTGGTATGTGCTGCCAAGAAAAACTTTAACGCTTAAGATTCTATTCGAATTTAGCAGAAAAATCTCGTTTTTAAATCTCGCATGCTTTCCTAATTCACAAACGTCTGCTGAGGAGAGTGTATTGACGGACACGAAGCAGACTAAAGACGCTTAAAGCAAACTAACAATTTTGGAAAATATCAAAAAGTGCTGTACACTTTCCTGTAAAATAGAATATTGATTAGTTTAGAACAAATAAATAATAGCAAAATACAAGTCAAAAATGGTACAAACTGACGCGATTTACAAACCTAAACTATATCACAAGAATTCAAAACGCGACCAACTGTTAAACTGCTTTTTCGCAGCAAAACAAAGTAAAAGCTCAATCTCAAAGCTCAGATTAATCTCAAAGCAATCGTGAAAGAAAAAAGACAAAAAAATTTACACAGGGCGAGAGTACTTTTCATTTAAACAATAAGTTTTAACGAAGCTCTTTTATTAGGTAATGAGTATTGATCGCTACATTGCTGTTTGTCAAACCTTCTCGACAACTTGGCAAAAATTAAGAAGTCGAAACAGCGCTTTTATTATAGCAATGATTGTGTGGGCAGTAGCTCTTCTGCTGTCGGTCCCAGTGATGCTGTACAGTTACAAAACCGGACAAGAACCTACGTGTCATTGTGTGTAAGTGTTGGTTTTATTCGTTGTTGAAAAATAAATTTTATAAACGAAATAAACTGATTAAATTAAGGTCAATTGGTAAATTGCAAAAAAACATTAAAACACAAAAAATACTTCATAATTGTTTATTGCACACTGAAAAATGGATCACCAGATTAAAATTAGGCCTACATGCAAATGTACGTCTAGATCTGACCTGTTTCTTTATCTACGCATCTGCAACACAACCAGTTGTGGATATGTTAACTGTGGTTTACTTTTGGCTTATGTGTCCGCAAACTCTCGCAAAATTTTACGGCTTAGCTCAAAATAGATGTTCGCCAAAATGATACGCCCAGCGTATACACCAAATGTAAAATAAATGGGACTAGGCCACAGTGTTCAATACAGCGAGTTCAGTCAAGGAGTCACATCTGAGTAAAGAATTAACTGAGTGAATACTAGTAGTGATCTATCTGGTCTAGTCGGGACAGATATTCAGTGATGAAGTGCACGGTGTCGTTGTAACTTATTAAAGTTGATAAAATGTTTTTGCAGCGTGTAAAAAAGCTTTTTTATTTCTGTTGTGACAGAAGTTTCCTTTTTACGTAAGCTCAAATCAAAAACCGGTAACAACTGTCACTTTGTATTATTGAACATAAAAAAAACATAAAAACAACAACAATAACGTGAGTATGCATCCTTTAAAAACTGATGTGTAATTTATTTTATTTCAAATCAAATTAAATGATCACGTTTGATAATGCTAGAGAAACGATTTAAAAGAGATTAAAGAATAATTTTCATTCAATAGAAGATTAGCTTTATGCTAGATAAAGTCTCTTTTTAAAACAAACATGAAATGGGACGGAAAAAGCAATGATAGTGGTACAAGATTTACTCCTTAAATTTTACTTTAAGTATTAATAAGTTGTAGTTATACTTTAATTTTTATTTATTTTTTGAGTAAATTAATAAAATGATCGGTTTCTTAGCATAAAAATATTGTTATTGCTTCTCACGTAGAAAGCCGTTTTAGCTAAAACAACACCGAGAAGGTCACATTCAATTTGAAGTTGTATCAGGCGACTATTATCAAGGATTTAGTATAGTTCAAGGGTGCAAAAATTTTTGTTAACTTTAGTAGCGCATAGAAATTTTTAGTAGCACATACATCATTCATACGCCAAATGTAATAAAATGCCATTAATTTTAAAATAAAATATGCAATTTATTACAAATGAAATCGCTGATAATTTGGCAATAAATAAATAAAAACGATGTGTTTGCTTACTTTTAAAGTCTATCCATTGAAATTAAATTTTTTAAATTACGTTTAAAAGAAAATTCCTTTTTTATTAACGTGAAAACGTGCTAAATTTGCATAGAAGCTGTATAACATTATTAAAAATGTGATCATAGTTGGAAGAAAAATTGGGCAAAACTTATAGGACACTAATTTTATGACACATTTTTCTTGCTAATTGTTTATGTGTCCAACTTTTTTTAAGTATCTTTTTGTATTTATTTTTGAACTCTTTCAACGAATGATGATCTCGAAAGAAACTATCTAAGTAAAATGATACATTGCATTCAATACACCATGTATTCGTCTTTTCCTTTTTTTAATTGCCTACTTGAAAGCAGTCAAGCGTTATTTATGTGCGGCACAAAAACAGCCAATTTCGGGGCACAGAAACCCTTAGCGCGGTGTTAAACTTGTTCAAATAGAAACAAATAAAGACATCATTTATGCTACTTAAACTATCCCAATTTTATTCAAATAGAATTCAATCAAAATTATCAAACTTATTTAAATAGAATGAAACAAATAAAAGAATAAAAATTAATTGTTAAACATAGTTATCGCAAACAAGTTAATTATTACAAAAACCCTAACCCTATTCTAACTGAATTAACATATTAATATAAACGAGTAAAAACGCTGACCTAATCCTAAGCTAGCTAAGCTAAACGATCACATTTAATTAGAATGAAGGGCCGTTTCCACTACGAGCGTGGAAAAAAGCATTCTTTGTTTGTTTTATTGCTTTTTTTTGCGCTCGCTTCAATTTTAACCGCTCGCTTCAATCGAAGATCAATAAAAGAGACAAAGAATGCTCTTTTCCACGCTCGTAGTGGAAACGGGCCTTGAGTCAGAACCAATAGATTATTACATCACTAAACTGTTTTCATACGAAGGAAAAAAATGAAACGACGGGAGTAGACGGGAGTAGCTTAAAGGCCCATTTCCACTACGAGCGTGGAAAAAAGCATTCTTTGTTTGTGCTATTAATTTTTTTTGCGCTCGCTTCAATCGAAGATCAATAAAAGAAACAAAGAATGCTCTTTTCCACGCTCGTAGTGGAAACGGGCCTTAAGCGAGAACGAAATGAAGTCAAAAAAAAGAAACTTCAGAAAGAGAAAGAGAGAGAGAGTGAGAGGGTTTAACAACAAATTGTTTGAAATCAGTTGCGGCAGCGAAGCAGCAGTTTGATAAGGCGACCGCGCCTGGACAATCTTGTGGGTCCGTCTGCTGCTGGAACAAGCGTAGCAGCGTTTACGGACATTGTTTTTATTTTCATTTAGACTATAAGCCAGGCTGCGTCTTTCAGTAAAGTTAATAAGCTGATAAAAATCTATCCAAGTTAGATGCACTTTGCCTGCCGTTCTTCTGATGAACTATTCAGTTTTTCAAAAATAAGTAGCCACATTTAAGTCGCATATTATTTCCACCTCGTCAAGTCAACTTTACAATGTTAAGGGATAGTTACGTCAAAAGCTTTATGCCTTCGACATGTGATTATTATACTGAGAACATTGCAAATTACGGTCGCACGGGCAAATCTTTTGGTCGCGCGGTGCGAGTGCGCGACCGTGTTTTTGCACCCCTGGCATAGTTTGATTTAAAAAAATGTTTTGCCCCAACTACAAGTCTTGATGATGATGTAATTTTTATCAATTTTTCTGCCAGCTAATTAATAAAAAAATTTAAGAGCTCAAAACTATAAGCATCCAGGTTAAAAATAGTTTTAAGCTACAGGAATTGTCAAGCTCAATCAAGGCTTGCAAAGCTGCCTTATTATCGCCACCTTGCAGAGAGATTGCAGTCTTTTCGGCCAGACCAAACGGATCGTGAGAGGACGCTTTTGTCCACATATTTATGTTGTCGAAGAATTTTAAAAGTATTTCATTTCTTAAAATAGTTTTTAGCATCCAGGTTAAAAATAGTTTTAAGTTTTTAAAATATATTCAATTAATTTCAAACTATAAGTTTATATTTTTTGGTTGTTATATTTACTTATGTTGCTTATCTAAAACAAGTTGTTTTAAACAAAATTTTGAAAATTTTGAAATTTTGAACAAAATTTTGAAGAAATAACTAGGGAAATTAAAAATTTTAGTTACGTGTCTGTGCAGGCAGATAAAACTATTGATATTTTATGCAAATCTCAATTTGTGATTATAGTGCGCTTTGTGAAGGACTTTAAACCTGTCAAAAAATTTCTTAAGTTTGTTGAGCTTCAAGATAGAACAGCTAATGGACTTACTCAGGCATTAAGGGAAATTCTTGATTCGTTTAATTTGGAAAGCAAACTTATTGCTCAGGCATATGATGACACGGCAGTAATGAGGAGTTTCCTAAATGCAGTCCAGGTTCAAATGAAAAAGTTTTTCCCATACGTTCATTACGTTCATTGCTACGCTCACCAACTGAACCTGATCGTAAGGAAAGTGGCTTCTTGCAACAAAAGGCCTAAGCTGTTTTTTTCAAGTTTAAATGGAATTGGAGTGTTTTTCACTATTTCACCAAAGCGCAATAGTCAGCTCAAAAAATTCTGTTCTGCTCAGATACCGAGAATATGTGAGACACCCTGGAATTATACATCTAGAATAATTTTTCAGTGTAGCAACAAGGAGCAAATTTTAGAGTGCTTTACCAGCATTCAAAATGGAGAAGGTTGGGATTAGAAGAATTTTTGTGAATCGATTGGATTCACAAAAATTTTGTAAGATAAAGAATTTATTTTCTTTGTAGAATTTTTTGATGATTTGTTCAAACATGTTAGTGTACTTTTTGGAATCTTAGAGTCTAAAAAATCAAACGGCATAACTTCTGAAGAAGCTCTTAAGTCTTTTGTCATAGCTGTTAATCACTTGCGTGGAAATGTGGTCAAATATTTGAATAACAGTGAACAATCAGAAGCAATAACAGAATATATAACATCCCAGCAAGCAAAGAGGCCTAGAAGAGCTGCAACTCATGCATCTGTTTCTCATTTGCAATTGCAATCATGTGTAATGGAAGCATTTGATACAATCACAGAGGAACTTAAAGAAAACTTCGGATCTTCGGATATATTTTGTTCATTTTCCATAGTAAATCCAGCTAAATTTAAGCTTTACAGAAACTCTTTTCCCGACAATTATGTTAAAAAAATTGCTTCGAATGACACAATGCTTAAAAAAGATAAACTAAAGTGTGAATTCTCCGTTTTGTATACGAATGATAATTTTAGTGGAATTTCCAATATTAGCGAGCTATTAAAATTCATAAATGAAAATGGATTTGATGAAACATTTTCTGAAGTCTCTAAACTGCTCGAAATTGTTCTCGTGACACCAATTTCAACTGCTGACTCAGAGAGAAGCTTCAGTACAATGAAGCGAATAAAAACGTTTCTTCGGACACCATGTTGCAAGACAAACTGAACAGCCTCGCTTGCCTGCCGATACACAAGGAGTATATTAGCAAAATCAGAGATTACAACAACAAAGTCATCAACATTTTCGCGGAGATAAAGGACCGAAGAGCTGACTACTTACACAAATAAAGGTTAGTGTTGAATATCGAATTTTTTGCTAAAAATTTATTTACCCCGCCTTTAAATTTAGGTAGTTTATGAATGAAATTTTGTGACATTTCAATAATTGTTTTGCTGGCCCCACCATTAATGAAAGCCACGAGCCGCCACTTAATGCAAGACTTGCTCTGTTAAATATGTACTGATCATGATTTTAATGCGTGATGCCTTACTGATACATTTTTGCTTTCAGTATTTTGCCCTAAGGCGCTAAATTGTTATGTAACAGTAATATTTTATTTTGATTATGCGCATTATAATCGTCATCTCGTGCCGAGTTCTCTATCTCGGGTCATGATGTTGATGGCCGTGTCCGGTTCTCTACCCGGTAACACCATCATTGTCAGGTGCATATAACTAACTTTTGCCATCCCTCGTAGTGTATTTACTGCAATATGCTTTACGTTCATATTCCTGATGAGTCCCTTAAGGACGAAACAGGGCCTTGTCGAATATTTGTATCGCATATAATACACAAAACACGTTGCTTTTGAAAATCGTTGGGTTCAGACAAGTAGTAGATCCTCCCGGCATTGTCCAATCATTTGTTCTAATATATATATATATATGTATATATACTAACCATAGCAAAAACACGGAAATAAAAACAAAGTTAAAAGCCCTACAGACTGTTTCACCCATAAAAGGGATCATCAGGGGTATCTTATTCAAATAGAAGCTGGCTGAAAGTGTTCTGGAGGTAAATAGGGTGTCGGACAGATTGATGGCCATGAAGCTGGAGGTAAATGGGTCCATCCTAATTATTCCGTTTTATTAGAGGCATATCGTCCGAGATACATTCTATTTGAATAAGATACCCCTGATGATCTCTTTTATGGGTGAAACAGTCTGTAGGGCTTTTAACTTTGTTTTTATTTCCGTGTTTTTGCTATTGTTAATTTAAGCTCTAACTTTGTTATTGAGCACTTTAGAAGTACTGATTTTCATACGGTGTTTTATATATATATATATATATATATTATTAATAAAAGCTCTAAAATAGATTAAAAATTAACAATAAAATCCACGACAGCTTGTTTCATCCTAAGAACAGGTGGAAACTTATTCAAATAGAATCATTCTATCAAAAGTGAATTGCCAGCACTGTACCTTATATATATATATATATATACAAAATTTATTTAATCACTGTTTAAAAACCACAACAGTCTGTTTCATCCTTAGATTCGTCAGGTGGTTACTTATTCAAATAGAATAAGATAAAATTCTATTTGAATAAGTAACTACCATACAAACAACATAAGTAAAAATTAAAGGAAAAAATTGTTTGTTAATGAGACTAACTTGTTTTTTACGGCATAACAAATTAAATCTTGGTGCAATATTTAACACAGCTGGACGTAAAATCTCTTCAACATTTTTTAACGATGAACGATATTGGGATTTAATATGAGTTAATACTGAAAAATTAATTTCACATAAATATGTAGCGTTGAATGGCAGAAGAACATTTAATTCACAATCACGTGTTAGTCTGCGCGCACATTCAAACACTTGTTTAAATACACGTTTAGATTTTTTAAATTCATATATTTATGTTATTAAATTGATAAACACTTGTTTAAATACATATCTAGATTTTTTAAATGCTAAAGTCTCGCGACCCTAATATTTTGCTAAGTGACCCATAGCTTAAGAAGCCCTAAGTAGTTCATCAGGAAACTTTTCGCGCACGTTTAGGAGGTCCTGTAGGAGGTCCAAAGAAAGTTCCACCCCCTGTGGAATGGGGGTGCTCCATCCAACGGATCCAAGAGGTTAAATCCAAGAAGGTTAAATCTATTTTAACAAAGACAAACGAGTTTAAATTCTTGATTTTAATTTAAAACCTAAGATATACGTGTATTTGTTCAATTTTTAAGATTTTATTTTAAAGCGTGTTATTCAAATAAATTAACCCTAAGATCTGGCTAATCCAAACTACGTTTGATTCTTGGTCAACGAAGTTGTTTTTATGTGTGAGTTCGATCCTCACTCAGAACAACAAAGTTGCGCTTATCTATGATTTTGATTTTTTCAATGATAGACATTGCAGTTATCTTATCTAAAATACAATTGCAGTCAAGTATAGGGATAACTTTATTTCTTAATTGAATTAATTTCTTAATTGAATCAATCTTGAAAGTTTTTTGTGTTTTATTGTACACACCGAGTTGAAGTATTGAGTAAAAGTTTTCAATTAAGGTTTGTTTTTTTTAAGCAGGTTAACATTGTAAATGCCTGCACTACGTATTCGTGAAATTAAGTAGAAGCAATGTCGCATAATAACAATAAGCTATAGGATGTTTTTGCTTTAAATTTACAAAAGAACTGTAAAGTAAAATTAACACAGCTTTTTATAACTATTGCTTGCTCACAAGTGATTTTAGCTAAATTTGATTTGCAATAACCTAAAATACAAATCTACTAGTAAAAATAATTTTTAGGTATGTATCAAAGTCATCACATTACACATATACCAACTAATTGAAACAACAACAAAAGTTTTTGACTAAGGCAAAACCTTTGCTTTATTCTACAACCTGGGTATAGCGCGTCTTCTTTTCAATGATTATTTGTATAAGGTCGGCAAAAAAAAAACTGTTGCATTGGTTTTAGTGATTACGATTAAAAAAGTCTTTTAAAAAAAATAACAACAACAAAAAAAATTAACGTTTTATTCTGTAAAACATTTATGAAGCTTTACCAAACGCTGCAAATAAAAATCTTATCACAAGAGGTCGCTCTTGATTCGTTGATAAAACTAAAACAAAAAATGATTAAATTACATTGTTGTAATAACGACATAATTATTACAATAATGTAATAATTCAATCTTATCATATCTTAGAAAAAAAAAACTTTAATTGAAAACTTTTACTCAATACTTCAACTCGGCGTATACAATAAAACACAAAAACTTTCAAGATTGAACGTTTTATTTAGAAGTCAGAAAAATACAACCGATTAATTTTTCACTAAACAAAGAGTGATCATTTAAGTCGTGCATTAAAGAGTTCTTGCTGTTACCACAAAAAGAGGCAAGAAATTGACTGATTTCACAAAGTCTCTTTTTTTCGGTATCACTTGCATTTTTAAGTCTCGAATACATTCGTATGTGACAAGAGATCTCTTCATTGTTTTCACATAGGTAAGAGGAGAATATAAGTTGATATATTTGCAATATATCTTCATTCCGTCAGCCAATACTTTCTTTTGGGCTTTTTCAAATATAATACGAACCGAACACTCGTTAGGGTCGGTTTTAGCAAGAAAAATCATGTGAATTTTACGAATTCCTTTGCTGTTTTGCTTTTCGAATAGTAGTAGGCACGTTTGAAAAAGTAGTAATTTCAATAACATTTCGCGTAACTGCAGATGGTCGAAATATTGTTGTGGGTTTTCCACTTCAACAAAGAAAGAAATTTTTCCCCATTCACTATCTGCTTGAGGTTTCTTTTTGTATTTTTGCTTGGACTTTACTGCACAAAACACATTTCGAACTGAAGTATCATTGTTTGTTGGAGAAGAAAGCGATAACTTGACCCTCTTTAACTTTGGTTCACCGTTCGCAGACATTAGTGCGTTGTAAGGTGCAAAACTAACTATTTCGACTCTGACAAATATTTATAAGGAATTTTTTCTTGCGCAACAATCGGTCAATAGCAACTCTAACTTTTTTCTTCAATTAGTAGCTGACAAGCCTGAACACGCCCACAGATGTCAAAAATTTTTTTATATGTTTTTAACAAACAAATGTTTTTTTATAACTAATATAAATAGTATGTTTTACTTTGTTTCCAATTAGTCCTTCAAAAAACGGATACACTCTACGTTTAGAAATATTATTTTAGTTACTCGAGTGTTTTTTTTTTGAAATAATAATAAAAAGTATGATTTAAAAATTTGAAAAAAAAAAGCTTCGAATTTTTTGAAAACATGATTCAAATTTTGAAATTTATTCGTAAAAACTTGCTTTATAGATTTAATTCACAGCTAATGTCTCGACTTGTTTTGCAAAGATTTATTGAGAAATATACTTTTTGACCAATTTTTGAGAAAATGTGTTAGTGCTTTTTAAAACTATGTAGTTAACAATGTTATACTAAACAAAAAGCAAAAGAAGTGAATGACCCTTTAACAAAAAATAAAAGTAAATATTAAATACTCTATGGTCTTTAATATTAACTGTATTAGTTTTATAAACGTTATAACAAAATGGTTACATTTTCGTGTTAAATATTATAATTTACAAAATTTTTGATTAAAGTTCGCAAAAATGTTGGCAACATTGGAGCAAATTTGTTTGTTTTGTATTAAATTTTAATTTTGTTTGAACAAATCGATAAAATGTAAAAATAAAGTTGACCACAAGCTTTTTGTTTGTAGTTTTAACCAAAACAGTGAATTAGAACTGAAAAACAAACGTAATAATTCAATAAACTCAAGAAGTATGTTTTTAGATGAATATTTACCGAACTGTAGTCAGCAGAAAACTTTTCAAAGATTTTGCATGAACAACTACGTATGTTATAAAAACAGTAAAATTCGCTACAAAATGTGGTTCAGATAATTTGTGCTTGTTTGTAAATTAGAACTTTTATCTGATATTTTACCTAAAGACATAATTTTACCTATAAATCTTGATATAAGAAAGTTTTACGTGTTAAAACTTTTTGATCTAAAAAGACGATAAGACTATAAAAAATAATTTATTGAAATGTACAGTGCAGTTAAAATTACACCTCTACGTTAATACGCCTGCATCTTTTAAAAATCAGAATCGTAGTTTTAGAATAACAAAGCATCGTTTTTTAAAACAAGAATCAAGTTCACTGACGCATATGCTGAAAACAAAGTGGGTGACACCATGTATTTTTTCAGCAGACATATTACCGAGAAGTTTGCCTGATATAAACTAGATGTTGAAAATTGTTTGAAAAACGTATTGTTTTGCTGATTTTTGAGGTATAACGTTCTGTTATAAAATTTACGATGCTAATTTTTTATCACGAAATTAATTGAATAGGTCACAAGCTGAAAAAGTTGTTGGAAAAGCGATATTGTTTTGCAAATCAACTGATTTTTCGTTATTTTTCGATCAAGAAAGTTTCAACTTTAAAAATCTTTGCATGTTCGTAATTTTTACTGTTTTTCTTTTGCAGCAAAACGCAAAATTAGATGTAAAATCGCGTGTTGAACCAGTGCAATCTTAGACATAATTTAACTTTGCAAAATAGGTCTTGAAATTATTAAAAAATTTTCTTAACAAATAGTTCTTTTATTAAAAGTTGTAAACATTATTTTCTTGTTTCCAAAGTCGCAAAAATTATAAAAGTTTTACGCTTTGTTAAAGAGTGACTTCTTGACTTGAACAAAATTTTAACTTAAAAAAAAACCACAATCAAATCGCTTTAAGGTTAGAAAAACTTGAAGAATTTGCGTCAATCATTCTGTAACATAAAAAATGCAAGTTTTTTTTGTATCAACAGGTCAGACGGTTTAAAAATTGTCATAGATGCAATAGTTTTTATGAGACAAGCCTAAATAGTCTTGATTCGTTATTTTTCTGGCGGCATTTTTCAAAAATAATCTTGGAATAAAAAATTCCTTTACTTTGTTTGGTGAAGAGATGGTTTAAAAACAGATTAACCGATATTAAGAAAAAACTGTACTGCTTTTCCTCAAAAATCTGCAACTGACGACGTTCTGTTGTTGCTATGCAGATACGTAAAACAGCAAAAAAAATTCTAGAATAAAACAAAATTTTTAGGTTTCTGACAGTTTTTGTGTTTGAAGATTCTAAAACTAGTGTATAGTCCAAAATTTTCAAAATATGAAACGGTAAGTTTACAATTATAAACTTTTTTTGAATTATAAGTAACAAAAACTTTTTTAATTTTATTGTTTACTTGCAAACACTATCCACAGTTGACGTTTCAACTTTTTATTTTTATTATTCAGAAATGTTTTCACTTTTTTTTACTTGAATATTTTACAGCCTCGATTAAAACCTGCAGAGTGTTAGTCTTTGGTTGTCAAATAATTAAACGATTTAAATTTTTTACAAAGTAGTTTTAAGAACTTGACCACAAATGTCAGTGTGAAAAATGTACAAACTTATTTTCATGGATCAGTTTTCAGTATACTTTCTTTTATAGGGTCACCGTCAAACATTTTTGAAAAAAAAAAAAAATGGTGCCAATAACACTTTAAATTATTCCGTTTTATTAGAGGCATATCGTCCGAGATACATTTCATTTGTGTACTACATTTTGCGTTTCTCACTCTAAAAACATGTCTTTGAAAGTGACTTTTTTTAGAAAATTTGACTATTACTTTGTTTATCTGCATGAAGTTGAAGCTGCTTTCCTTCTTTTTTGTTTGTTGTTAGATTGCAAGCCATTAACTAAGATATCTAAAAAAGTTAGAATTAATTTTAAGAAATTGAGTCCTGTGGTTCAGGAGGATAAATATAGAGATAAAATGAAACAAAATAAAAAAATATAGTATGACGGAAAGTTTAAAAAATTCTAGCTCGTATTAGATTAAAGGTAAATTTTAAACTTTGAATTACTAAATTTTCTTTAAAAACAAAATCGTTTGTTACTAACATTATGCAAGCATTTCCAAAAATTTACATAATCTATTTTTGATAGGTTTAAAATGTCAATACGATAAAACTTTGGTGTTTTTGTGTTTCTCGGTTTCTTCTCGGCTTTGGTGTTTTTAGGAGCTGTCGATAGTTGGAAAGGTCTAGCAATAGTAGTGTTTCTGCTTGATCTTCAACGATGTACAGTAGTCTTCACGCAGTTCTGTAGCAAACTTGAACAAGAAATCTCGTCTAGAAATCTTGTCACCTGTTTGTTTTTTTATAGAGCACAAATGCGTTGATGCCTGCCTAATACAGAATGTTGTAAAAAACAGCAATGGGCCACCAATGGGTGCCTGCTTTGACTGAATACTGCCTGGCCATTTGATCAGCCACGTCAACACCACATTTGCTCTTGTTATAAAATTCCATTTTTTCCATTTTCTTTTTTTCAGATTCGCCAAGCTCAACAGACAAATGCAGAGAACTGAGAACGCAAACGTTTTTCTTGGGCTTACACTAATACACTGTTAAAATTGCCATATCGCCTATCTGCATGAACTTACTAAAATAACGTTGTTGCAAGCATTTTGCAGATGCAGGCAGCTCAAGTCTAACCTTGTTCATTGTTCCAACAAGGCTGGCTTTCTTCTTTTCCAGTTCTTTAGCAAGTAAAAACAATGTGAAAAAGTTATTGGTGGTAACTTTTCTACCTTTTCTCATGAATGGTTCCATGAGAGTCATGACTTTAAATATTGGAACGATGACTGGAAGGGGAAGAGAGCTGGCAGATATGATGGAGAGAAGAAATGTAGACATATTATGCCTAGAAGAAACTAAGTGGAAAGGTAGTAAAGCAAGGAACATTGGAGGTGGATGTAAAATATTTTACAACGGAGCTGATGGAAGAAAAAATGGGATAGGGATAGTGCTGAGGAAGGAGCTGGCTGAAAGTGTTCTGGAGGTAAATAGGGTGTCGGACAGACTGATGGCCATGAAGCTGGAGGTAAATGGGTCCATCCTAAATATAGTAAGTGCATATGCTCCACAGGTTAACAACAACATGGAGGAGAAAAATGATTTTTGGTAAGACCTGGATGGTTTGATAGAAAGTATATCAACAGAAGAGAGGATAGATTTGGTGCAGACCTTAATGGACATGTGGGCGAAGGAAACATAGGGAATGAGGAAATAATGGGGAGGTACGGTGCTGGAACAAGAAATAAGGAAGGATCAATGGTTGTGGATTTTGGGAAAAGGATGGATTTGGCGATTTTCAATACTTATTTCAAGAAGAAAGATGAACACAGGGTGACGTATAAGTGTGGAGGAAAAAGTACCCAAGTAGATTATGTGATGTGCAGAAGGAGGAACTTGAAGGAAATGTGCGATTGTAAGGTAATATTCAATGAGTGTGTTGCAAAGCAGCACCGTATTATGGTATGCAAAATGGCTCTTATGGTGAAAAAGAAAAAAGCAGAGAAAGTAAAACCAAAGATACGATGGTGGAAACTGAAAGAGACAAGCTATCAAGAAGCGTTTAGACAAGAGGTGACCAGGATTCTGAAAGGCAAGGATGGGTTACCTGATGAGTGGGACAAAACAGCAGAAATGCTAAGAAAAACAGCTAAAACTGTACTGGGAGTGACATTTGGGAAACGAAAAGGAGACAGGGAGACATGGTGGTGGAATGAGGAAGTTCAAAAAAGCATAAAAGAAAAGAAAGAGGCAAAGAAAGCATGGGACAAAATAAGAAATGAAAATACTAAAAAGGTATACAAAGAAAAGAAGAGTAAAGCAAAGAAGGCAGTTGCAATGGCAAAGGGTCGTGCGTATGATGATTTGTATGCTAGATTGGAAATAAAAGAAGTTGAAAAAGAGTTGTACAGATTGGCTAGGCAGAGAAACAGAGCAGGGAAAAATGTACAGCACGTGAGGGTTATAAAGGCTAAAATCGGTAATGTGATGGTACATTCAGAGGCAGTGTTAAAGAGATGGAAGGAGTACTTTGATAAACTGATGAACGAGGAAAATAACAGAGAACCTAGGACAGAGGAACCAGAAGTGGTTAATGAAGAGGTAAATTGTGTCAGTAAAGAAGAAGTAAAGAACGGACTAAGAAGGATGAAAAAAGGTAAAGCAGTTGGACCAGATGAGTTGCCAGTAGAAGTTTGGAAGTGCATGGGGGAGATGGGAGTAGAGTTTTTGACCAGACTGTTCAACAGATGATTAATGGGTGAACGGATGCCAGAAGAATGGAGAAGGAGTGTGCTTATCCCAATCTATAAAAACAAAGGGGACGCACAGTGCTGTGGAAACTACAGAGGAATAAAGCTAATGAGCCACACAATGAAAGTATGGGAAAGAATTATTGAAGCCAGGTTAAGGGATAGAGTGGAGATTAGCAAACAGCAATATGGATTTATGCCAGGAAATGGAACCACCGATGCCATGTTTGCTTTAAGAATGTTAATGGAAAAATACAGGGAAGGTCAAAGAGAGCTACATTGTATATTCGTTGACCTAGAGAAAGCTTACGACAGGGTTCCACGGGAAGAGCTGTGGTACTGCATGAGAAAATCCAGAATAGTGGAAAAGTATGTGCGACTAGTACAGGATATGTATGAGGGAAGCGAAACAGTGGTGAGGTGTGCAGTAAGAACTACAGAAAGTTTCAAGGTTAAGGTTGGACTGCACCAGGGATCAGCGGTAAGTCCATTCCTGTTTGCAGTGATAATGAACAGGCTAACGGATGAAGTAAGGAAAGAACCACCATAGACGATGCTGTTTGCTGATAATATTGTAATTTGCGAAGAGACCAGGGAAGAAGTGGAGCGGAGATTAGAATCCTGGAAGTATGCATTGGAAAGAAGAGGGATGAAAGTAAGTAGGTCGAAGACCGAATATCTTTGCATAAATGGAGGAAATGATGACGAAACAGTGAAGATGGAGGATACAAAAGTGCCAAGAGTAAAGGAATTTAAGTATTTGGGATCAACGGTGCAAGAAAGTGGTGGTTGTGAGAGGGAGGTAAAGAAGAGAGTACAGGCAGGATGGAACGGATGGAGAAGAGTATCAGGAGTAATCTGCGACAAGAGGTTACCAGCTAGAGTAAAAGGAAAAGTGTACAGTTCAGTGGTAAGACCAGCAATGGTGTATGGACTTGAGACAGTAGCAGTCACAAAGAAACAAGTAGAAGAGATGGAAGTCGCAGAGATGAAAATGTTGAGGTTTGCTATGGGAGAGACAAGAAAAGACAAGATTAGAAACGAGCACATCAGGAGTACCGTTAAGGTAGAACAGTTAGGAATGAAGATGAGGGAGGGCAGGCTGAGGTGGTATGGACATGTCATGAGGAGAGACCAAGAGTATGTAGGAAGAAAGATGATGGAAATGGAGTTACCAGGAAAGAGGAGAAGAGGGAGACCAAAGAGAAGATTTTTAGATGTGGTAAAAGAAGATATGAAGGAAGTTGGTGTGAAGGAGATGGACATTGAAGACAGAAAGATGTGGAGAATGATGATACGCTGTGGCCACCCCTGACTAATGGGAAAGGCCAAAAGGAGAAGAAGAAGAAGAAGAAGGAGATAAACCACCTTCTAAAATATTTGTGAAAGCAGTTTTCGATTTGATGCTCAGCATTACAGTTCCTACCAATTAATTCGGAAAAGTCAAGAAATTTTACACCAATGCGATTTTCGTAAAAAAAATAAGCCACCTTAAAATTCCAAAACGGTCAAAATGACCGTAGCGGCCGTTCTAGTGTTAAAGAAATTAATGAAATAGTAAATCCTTACATTTGAATTGAACTACATATCAGAGAAGACGTAATATTTTTATAGATTGTAGGTTTTTGCTACGGCTTCCTAATTACGTCATTTTCTTAAAAATTCTGATTTATTTTAAAAATAATAAAAGTTTTTAAGGATTCTTCCAACGCATTGTTTTGTTAACATAAAAAGATACCTGTACTTCATTGCATTGCTAGAATAGGACCTGAGGCATTTCACTGGCGTGTCCTTGTACTGTTACGAAAATGTCTGTTGTAAAAACTTCTGAACATATACACGTACTTCACTATTGAACTTTTTAAGTTAAAACAAGACCTCTATAACATGACTTATAAGTTTATGTTTTTTTTTTTTTGATAAAATATTAATAATATATTGTATAAACATTGTTCTAGAAAAAAAATACATCAAATTTTCTGCAACTAAAAGAAAGAATTTTTTTAATTAAAAAACCAAATTCGGTTTAAGATTTAAAAAAAACTTTTTAAAGAAATTAATTCAATTAAGAAATAAAGTTATCCCTATACTTGACTGCAACTGTATTTTAGATAAGATAACTGCAATGTCTATCATTGAAAAAATCAAAATCATAGATAAGCGCAACTTTGTTGTTCTGAGTGAGGATCGAACTCACACATAAAAACAACTTCGTTGACCAAGAATCAAACGTAGTTTGGATTAGCCAAATCTTAGGGTTAATTTATTTGAATAACACGCTTTAAAATAAAATCTTAAAAAATTGAACAAATATATCTTAGGTTTTAAATTAAAATCAAGAATTTAAACTCGTTTGTCTTTGTTAAAATGGATTTAACCTCTTGGATCCGTTGGATGGAGCACCCCCATTCCGCAGGGGGTGCGACTTCCGTTGGACCTCCTAAAGGACCTCCTAAACGTGCGCGAAAAGTTTCCTGATAAACTACTGCCCTAGTTTAGAGAAAGTCTTTAGTTTTTTATCAATAACGTTACTAAGGTACTTATATGGCCTGCGACTACATTTTCGCTCCTTTTTTCAATAAAAAAATAAAAATATTGTACAAAGCAGCGGCCACCAACTGGTTATCCGTGAACAATTTTGATAACCCGCAAAAACATGGTCATTAGTTTTATTTCATAAACATTCAAAAAAAAATTACGATTGACAAAACTTATTATGGATTAATTTTTTTTAATTTTAACTACTTTTTTAGCCTAATTTTTTTTTGATTGAATGAATTTTTAGTTACTTTTAGAGGTGTAAATATAATTCATTTTATTTTATTTTTTTATTCTCAATCATTAGTAAACAGTTTAACACTAAAAGTTATAAATATTGGAAAGATCAAGAAAAGGAAGAAGCAACACAACGTCAGACGTTAAAACATGCATAAGATAATCAGAAAGTGGAAGTAAAAAACAGTAGAAAGCATGGCCGCAACACCTTAATCACATAAAAATATAATGAGAAAGAAAAAAAGAAAATATAATAATAATATTATCAAACAAATTGAGAGATTGAAGAACCAGTGCATGACTAGTCTGCGTAATGATGATGGGTGGCACAGCTAGCCAAGATGGAAATTTAGCTCAACTGAGCAAGGTGATTAAAGAAAAACCACCCATAAAAAGAAACCTCGCCAGGTCCGGAAACCTTTTCTGAATGCATCTGGTGACATACAAAAAATAATAAGAATGAATACAAACAAAAAGAAATAATAAGCAGATAATAATAATTCTCAAATAATAGACAGATAATAACAATATTAAAAATAACATAACGTCAGATAAAAAAAAAAAAACTATTATGCTAGTCAAAGTGATGGATAAAAAAAAATTATGTATGATTAACAATACAATTATAAATAAAAAAAAATAAATAAATAAAATAAAAAATTTTTATATTCACTAAATTTTTACAGACCAGCATAATAGCAAAATAAACATGTTAAAGAAAGTCAATAGCATTTAGTAACGGCACAGAAATTTATATAACAATTTTAAAAATGAAAAATAATTGCTAAAATGAAATAGTAGACCATTGCCAAAAAGAAATTTTAATTAAAGAGCAAAGATAAGGGTGAAAAAGAGTCAATGTGATTTAGAGATTGATTTGAATTACGCAGACAAACAGTATTTAAGAAGAGTTCTTTATATCTTTGTGATAAGACTGGTGATTTTGATCGTTTAAGTTTTTCTTCCAAGGATTGAATTTAAAACTTTTTGTACCATATCCATTGCCTTTTTTCCAGAAACCTGTAATTAAAAATATATAGGCCAGTATCGTTTTTTAACACTAAAATTAAATATTATTCTCATTACTGAAGAGCTATTTATAAATGTTAACAGTAAAAGATTGAACACTTTGTTTCTTATTTCTTAAGTCGAAAGGAAAGCAATTCCAATATGCTGGACCACGATGTGAAATAGCTTGCTGACATACTGTGCTAAAACATTTCTTTGTAATAAAGATAGACTTGTTTCTAGTATTGTATTTAGATTCGTTTTTAGTAAAGATATCTCTAAATGCAATTGGGTTTTTACCATTTTTTTGCTTGAACATAAACACAATTAGTTCTTTAGTTAAAAGTTGATCTATAGTTAACAATTTATTTTCTTTCATGATATCACAAACAGATGAGTTACTGTTAATACCAGAAATTAATTCAACAAATTTATAGCACAGTCGTTGTAATCTTTTAACCAAGGTTTTATTGCCATAACACCAATTTATAATGCAATAAGAAAGCTGACTGTTTATAAGAGAGTGATAGAGTAGGAGAAGAGATCTTTTGCTTAACAGTGATTTCACTTTAATAACAGTTCCAAGAACGCTACGTAGTTTAGATATTAGGTGATTTATGTGTCTTGACCATGTTAAGTGCTCTTGTATATAAACACCAATAAGTTTAATACATTCAACTTGTTCAATTTTATTTTGTCGCAATACGAGAGCTTGCTTTTTTGTTGTTAATTTGGATTGTGCAGTCCTAAATAAAACATATTTAGTTTTAGAGACATTAACTGATAATCTATTTGCTATCAACCACTGGTCAACTAGTTGAAGTTCTTTATTACCAGCATCAAAAAGCTTTTTGATGTCATTATTTTGTAAAAAAATGTTTGTATCATCAGCAAACATCAAAGAATTACTACCATTTAGACAATTTTTGAAATCATTGACATATATCAAAAAGAGAAGTGGTCCTAGATTGGAGCCCTGAGGTACACCACTTCTAACTTCAAGGGTAGTTGTGGAAAGAATTCCTGCATATTTTACTTGTTGTGTACGTCCTGTTAAGTAACTAGTGAACCACTTTAGTGCATTGCCTCTAACCCCATAATGATTAAGTTTGGAAAGTAATATTGAATGATCAATCGTATCAAATGCTTTAGATAAATCCAAGAAAATTCCAAGGCTTGCCTTTTTGCAGGCAAATGATTGCGATATTTTTTCCACTAAAATTGAAATTGCATGTGCAGTAGAATGATTTTTTCTAAAACCAAATTGATAGTTGTAGAAAAAATTTTGCTTTTCTAAGAAAGAATATAATCTATTATACATAACTTTTTCAATTAATTTTGAAATATTTGATAATAAACCAATTGGTCGATAGTTATTAATATTGTTAGAATCGCCTTTTTTGAACTCAGGACATACAGTAGCAAGCTTAAAGCAATTTATAAATTCACGTTTACTCAAAGAAAGATTGAAGATATGGCTAAGTGCTAGTAGAATATTGTCAGGTGAGGATTTAAGAATTTTGGTTGGAATATGATCTGGCTCTGCACTTAATTTGTTTTTTGAAGTTTTCAGAATGTTAGAGAGTTCTTGAGGACATGTTGGCCAAGTAAACATTGATTGGCATGTAGAAGATTTAAATATTCTGAGAAATGTTTTTTCTTGGGAGGTAAAGACTTCACTAATTCATTGGGGACATTAGCAAAATGTTTATTAAAATAGTTTGCTATTTTTAAAGGATCATGAACAATTTTTCCATCTATATTAAGGCTTCTGCAATTAGATTTATGTTTTTTTCCTATAATAAAATTAATTAATTTCCAAGTGTTTTTAATGTCTTCAATATTAATTAATTTCCAAGTGTTGTTTAATTTTACAATTGTTAAATTTGAAATTATAATATTCCTGTTTTTTGGTTTTGACAGTGGAAAAATACAAATTTCTGGCTTGTGTAAATGCTTGTCTTGTTTTTGGGTTTTTATTATTTATACATTTTTTATACAGCTTTTCTTTATTGTTTAATAGAGTGTGAAGATCAAGATCAAACCATTGATCATTTGTTTTTTTGTAAGAAATTTTAGTTAAAGGAAAAAAATTTTCATATTCATTCATATAAAGCTTTTGTAATTTTTGGTAGCTGGAGTTTGGGTCAGTATCACATAAAATAGGAGTAATATCACTTTCTGAAAGAGTTTTAGAGAATAAATTAATGTCTTGATTTGAGAAATGTCGACATTGTTGGACATTGTTGGAAACTTTCCTGATGGAAGTGCACATTATGAGAGGAAGGTGATCAGATATACAGTGGGTTAAAATACCACAGTTTATCTTCATGCTTACCAATGAATTGCTCCATATATGATCCAAAAGAGTTGCATTATTTTATGAAATTCTTGTAGGTTTATTGATAAGAGGGGCAAAACCATTACTAAACATTTGATCTACAAAATCTGAAATCTGAGGTTTTTCACAATCAAGTATATTGTAATTAAAGTCACCTAATAAAAAACAATCTCTCTTTTTTATACGTTTTAAAGTATTATTTAGAATATCTAAAAAAGAAGAATTTGATACAATATCATTGCATGGAGCCCTGTAAATGCATCCAAATGTAATAGTTTTATTTTTAAATTTAACATCAATGAATAAAGATTCAAAAATTTTTTCCTCCATTCTATTTAAATCAAGTCGTGTTGAATAAATTAGATTATCTTTCACATAGAATCCAACACCACCTCCCTGAGTTTTAATTCTTGGATTAGAAATAAATGAGTAGCCAGGAAGATTTACAATTGACTCTGAATAATTTGGCTTTAACCAAGTTTTAGTTACAGCTATGAGGCTAGGTGCTAAAGTTAAAAAAGACAATAGTCCTTCTAATTTTGAAAAATTTTTAAGATTGCTTAATGATCTAATATTTAAGCATAAAACTGAAAAATTACTGTTTTCATTAGAAGTGTTAAACAGTAGAGAATTAGCATCTTTACTGGATAAGTATTGGTCATCCACATTTTGAAAAAAGTTAATCTCATTACCATTGCAAGAATCTTGATTTGCTATTGAATGTTCATTATATGTAGATATGTTTTTGAATAAATCATTTAGATTTTTAGCAGAATAAAAAAGGTTGGAATTACCAAAATCAAATAATTCAGCAAATTCTTTATCTGAACAAGAACTAAAAGGAAATGAACCAAAAGTGCACTTCCATTGCATGTTTTTGGTGATACAATATTTATTTTTGATGCAATTAAGATGAATAGTCTGCAAACATGTAGAGCATGATAATATTTTTTGGTTCTTTTTAACTAATTAATTATCTTTTTAACTAAAAACGTATATCGTTTAGTTGCCGTCTCCCTATTTGCAACCTTTGCTCTATTTTTTCTTCAATTATTATCAATTGTTTCTTTTGGCTGCGAATAAAAACAAACTACTACTACTACTAATTTAAGGCAAACAAAGCATTTTTTAATTTTTTTGTTGGTCATAAGAGATAAAAAATTAAAGCAGAAAAATTATAAAAAGTCAGAAGAAAAATAAATAAAATTTTAGAGAAGTGCTTTTTTGTTTTTCTTTGCAGAGAATAGCATTTTAGGCTATTATATCACTTAGTTAAAAAAAAAATAATAATAAATAAATAATAAGTTATTTAATGAACTATTAATAATTTTATTTAATGAAAGATAGTTTAATGAATAAAAAATCACTTAGTAATTAACTTATTTATATCACCAAAATCCTTAAGTACTTGCCTTTTTTCTTTATAAGAACAATATACTATACCATTATTGGTCCAAACATTGTTGAACCCAAAAGCTTTCTTGGCTTTTCTTGGACTCTGTAATCGAGAGCTTTTGTGATTTCTTCAACTTCTTGTTGCTGTAAAACACCAAATTTCGGACGGATCTTCTCACAAACTTGATGATGATTGGAGGAGGACGACCTTTCCTAGATGGTAAAACATGACATATGTTAATATCAATAGGTCTTATTTGATATTCCAAATCAAGCTCAGAATTGAGCTTGTTGGTGACATATGACTCAAAAACAGGATACTTCCTCCAACTGGTTGGTCTGAGCATCCATGTACTATGAGGCAGTTCCTACGTCCATACTGCTCCAAATAATCCAAGGAATTTTGGGTTTCTCAAACTGATTTTGCCAGCCCTTCAACGATGGTATTGACCCGAGCAATGGCATTCTCAAGGTCTTGAAGCTGCTGGCTCTGACCTGAAATACAAGAAGAGCAAGCAGCACCACTGGCAGAATTATTTAAAAATTGTTCGGCATAGCTTTTCTGAGAAGATTTAATTACCTGTAATTCCTTCATCACTGTATCTAAAGTTAACTTACCAATCAAAGATAACTTACCATCAGCCATTGGAAATTGATGAGTAATATTCAGTTGATAATTAACAAAAATAATAAATTATTTAATACAATAGTAATAGTTAACAACAATAATAATAAACACAAGCCTTTTTGCCAAGCAAAAATAATCAAGCGAACATCTGAAATCTTATTCAAATAGAATCAATCTTTTATTAGTGATGTAATCGAGACCATATGTTTCGAAAACAAAACCAAGACCAAATAATTTTTTTCAGGCCAAAGTTTTAAGACCGAGAACAAAAATCATCAAATTAGAAACCGAGACCGAGACCGAGACCGAGACCGCATTATTTTATGTAAAATAAAATGCGCTTTTGATCATTTGAAGAGCAATAATTTCTTTTTTTTTTAAATACAATGCTACCTCATAACCAAGGTTGTGGAGTACCCAGTAACGGAGTCGAAGTTGCCAAATTTACACGTTTGAAACCGGATTCGGAGTTGGATTCGTGTTTTAGATTTGATGCAGTCGAAGCCATTATTGTTTTTATAGACTTTGCTTTACGCTATATTTGGCCTCCAAGGTTGTGGAGTTGGAGGCGCTTACTTTAAATGAAATTGGAGTCGGTTTTTCAAGCATACTGTAGTGGGGGGATCGGAGTCGTGATTCAAATGTTCTGAAGTGGGAATAGGAGTCATAGAATTTTAAATAGCTGGGGTTTGAGTTGGAAAAAATTTCTCCAATCTCACAGCCCTGCTAGCAGTTTATATCCGACCATTTGATCCTTGAAACTTCCGCGTCATCTGACTTTACGCGCCGAGCAGCGGTACGTAACGGAGATAACATGATGAAAATCAAAAATTTCTTTTATGTTTTCTTTCATTTCTGTATGCGGTTTGAAGCAACGAGCTTAAAGTTCGATGCAGGTATGTGTAACCAATGTAACACGGTTGAACTGCTGGTCATAAAGTAATTTTGAAACTATTAATCACAGATGTACAGTAACGGTCACCAGCCTATTTCGATTCTCAGCAAGGGGATTAAATTTTTTAAAATGGCCCCGGCCGTAAAGAGGAGACGTAAGTTCGTTTCATAAAAAGGTGACTAAATTTTTCAAAAACGATACATTGGACGGGTCGCGAAACGTAGCAAGATGTGACTAAGTTTTTTAAGAATGATAAAAAATGCGATAAGTCGCAAAGTAGGAAATGTGTGTTTGATTCTTAGCAAGGTGGTTACTTTTTTTGAAATTAGACGGGCCACAAAGCGGCTTGTTTGGGTTTGATTGGTGGAAAATTGATTAAAGACGGTTTAAAAGCGGGGATTGTTAATTCGATTATAAGTTTAGATAGAATTTGACGTCACAAACATCAAGGGGTGTGATTTTGGGTAGCTTTGATTCTCAGTTTGTTCAATGAGTTGTTTGATTTAGTTTCAAAGCTTATATTAATTCGATTCTCAAGTAAGCTATTTAATGATTGCAATGTTTGTGACGTGTTCGGTGCTTTTTAAGTAATTTCACCCTATACAACTATTTTGGATCAAATCAAAGTGGTTTTTAATGAATTGATAAATTTGACCATCAAAAAATTGAAACTAAACCTTCTGGTCAGAGCAAAAACACTAAATTAATTAAAGCTGTTTTTTTAATTGATCTTCTAATGTTGATACGATTTAAAATTACAATAAAATAGCAAAAAGAGATAATTTAACCACAAAATCTTGGACAGTTAAATTAACTATTTGATAAACTGTCGTTTAATAACTATTGCTTCGATACACTGTCGTTCGATTATCGATCAACAATTGTTTGTTTTAACTAATGGCGACTCTCTTTTCTTAAAAAAGATGTCAAAATATTTTTTCGTTCTTTTAAAGTTAAGTTTACTTTCGAAAAAAACATTGTGGGAAATAAACAAAATTCTTTAGTTTGTTTTTTTGTTTGTCGACTAATTCTTTTTTAAAGTATATAATCATGATCAACTAAATAAAAAACTGTCATTATACGAGCAAGTCAACTGCCCGTAGAATTCTATAAGAATAAGCGATAGGTCGGGCAGTAAATGCGCACTAAAGTAGCCTACTAGCTCTCCCTAGACACACCAGCCACCTGATCCACCAGGGAGAAAATATACGTAATTTGAAATAAAAGGCAGTAAAATCACGGAATTAAATTATATACACACAAATTATTCCAAGTTACCAAAAGGCTACTAAAGTAGCAATTTAACAAAAAGTTTGACCGATAGATACAAATAGAATGCAAAAGTTAAATTATTGATTACCTCAGATTACCAGGTGATCCTGTCACAAGCATGACTACTTCCAAAAACAGCAACCAGTCACGAACGCTGATTGAAATTAGGTACGTAACCCGGATGTAATAATTCTATTGTAATTAAAAAAGGGACCACCAAATAAACGGATTAGCCATAACAGTCATTGCATGATCAACTGTAGCCCAAAAAAGTGAAAAAAAGTTTCTGTGCGGAAGAAAAATTTTTGCATAAAGTCAATAACCAAAATGGTTAAAAACTGTAAAGTTTTAGCAGTTGAAAACCTTAAATTTTTATCAAATTATAGCTTAAGATAGAAAAATACTTTTTTCGAAAACGTTATGTTTGTTGTAAACAATTTTATATATTTTTAAAGTGAACATAAAAGTTGATCTCTTCAAGTTTTCCACAATTACACAAGAGTTTGAAAAAAACTTTTTGCTGTTATCTTCAAATTTATAGCATCAAGAGCGTGTCTAGAAATATCTAATTTTATACATTAAACAGAAACTACTTACAGTATTTCTACAATTAAAGTTTAAAAAATAAAAATTTGCTACTAAGGCACTGTTACTATCACACACAACATTTTGCTGAAAAAGGTAAAGTGTAAAGGCCAGCTTGAGATGTGAGGCATAAAACCTTATATGTTGATAACTTGATAAGTTAAGTCGGTCAAAAAAATTTATTGGTTTAAAGAAATTTACCTGTACATCTCCAATTGGCTGAAACTATCTTAGTTTTTTATATATAATTGCAAATTAATTTCATCAAGTCGATAAATTAAAATAACCGTAAAGGTAATTATCTTGTTTTTCAGAGAAACATTCAAAGCTGATCTTCAAGTGGCTTATGTAGTAGCTCGCTAGTTGTCTTTATATTCAAGCGACGTCAGCCTGTTTTCCGGTGATCACCAATACGTGGAAGCAATCGATCAATGAACTAGATTTGCGTTTAAGATTTACCGAATCCCAAGAAGTGTATTTCGTCAATGCTCGAACTGGATTCGGGATCAAATTCACAAAATTATACAATTGGAAATATGCTGAGTTTTGCAGACATCGCTGTATGGTCTAAATTGAAAAGTTTGTTCAATTTTTTGAGTTTAACATTGTTTAAAACACCTTTACTTTATCAGGATCAAAAAAGTGACAGACGTCGCTCGAAAACAATGAAACAACTTTTGATAATGTTCGTCGCTGGTACGAGTCTCTTGCAGACATGCTAGAGTTTCAACTTAATTTTTAAAAATAAAAAGCAGATTTTAAAAATTTCATATTCGGAAGAATAACGAAAATGCTAAAAATAAACATTACAAACTTTGTGAATTTTGCCTTAGTGAAACTGCCCAAAACGCTTAAAGATTAAAAGATTATATTTCGTAAAAATACTTTTTGTGTTCAGTTGCTAACTTAATTGCTTCGTTTAGTCCAGGGGTGGGGAACTTTTTGCAAGTAGAGGCCATTTTATCGCATCCATTTCCCAAGAAGGCCACAAACAAAAATTTTGCATGTGCCTATTCAAAAGTTATATTGCAGCTATTGGTGAACAGCTAGTGGCGTAGTGGTATCGATTTAAATTCCCATCTGGCAGGCCTTAATTTAATTGCAGACTGGGGCATGAAGTGCTATATATTGTAGCAAACTTATTACCACAAATCGTCTTTCGTGCATGCATTTACTTCGATATTGCAAAGTTTTCCGCAAATATATTTTCACAGATTATATTTTCACTTGCTGCAGATTCAGCTTGCAGCGCTTTTCCGCTCGCTACACAGCGCTTACCTGCTCCTAGGACAACTGCATGTAACAACTTCGCATTTTTTAGTATTTTCTTTATGTACCGCCTTTCTGTTGTCCCCCCCAACTGATCGTTGGCTGATCGCGCCATCAATGCCATTTGTGTAATTATTATCATTATTCCGCCTTTTGTGTAATCACTATTAACACACCGCGAACAAGATATAGCCTGACCATGTGATCAATGTTCCCTCTAAGAGCTTGCTTAGTGAACGCGGAATGAAAGGCTGTGTGAGCAGTGGTGAATATTACTCGAGGCAAGAAAGTTTTGGTTTTCTCTCCCAAAATCAAGGTGTTCTCTAAAAAAAAGGTCTTCACTTCAATTTCATCCCCAATTTTCTTATTTTATTTCCAAAACTCAAGGTGTTCTCTAAAAAACAAGGTCTTTACTTCGATTTCTTGATCCTTGATTTCCTATTTTGTTCCCGAAATCAAACCTTGCCAACGCATTTATACAGTATTTATTATTTACAGGAAAATAAAGAATAGATTGCAAAGAGTAAATAAAAAAATTACATGTTAACTTTAAAATACTCTTTAAAACACATTACATTAATTGAAAAGAACTCATTGACGTTTAATGACTTCCTTGAGATTGCTTTTGTTGTATTAGCATTGCAATATTAGGTTTTATCAAAGATATTTTGACCTTCCACTGGCTTTCGAGGTAAACGTCCGTCATCCGAATCCTCAAAACATTTTTTATTTGTTTCATAAATAGATAGATAGATTTGAAAATTTACGCTTTGCGTTATCACTTTCAAGCATTCTCGTACTCCTAATCACCAATTTGATTTTGATAATTAAACAAGAATTACGCTAAACTAAACTTTTTCTTTATATGTCACCTAGGTTGATACTGAGGAATAAGGATAATGATCCACAAGATTTTTCTATATAGGTTCTACGAGTAAAAATGCACAAAGGTGTAAAAAAAGGAATTTAAAAAGTTGAAACTGCGGGCAATATTGGACAACGAGTTTCTGATCTTTACCGAATTTGATTCGAACCTCCAAAAATGTCTCGTTTACTTTTTTATTTTTGTTGAATCAGTTTACTAATATAGGAGCATAAAATTCGAAACGCTTAACTAATTTCAAGATAGAAAGTAAAGCCCATATCCTTTGAGATATAGTTTTATTTTTATGTACTAATATGATTGGATAATAAACATCATTTTTGTCTTGAATAAAAATGTGTTTCAAAAGATATTGACTTTATTTAGTAATATTATTTTGTAGCCTGAAGCATGTCTCGTAATTCCTGCAACTACGGCGAAATAAAAAAATCAAGTTTTTTGGATCGAAATAAATGACAAATAAACTATTGAAACTCACAAAAAAATGAGCAAAGCAAAACCAGAAAAAACTTTATAACCTATGTTTCCTTTAAGCTGCGCGGCTGCGCGGCCGCGCAGTAACGAGGGAACCCCCGCGCAAACTTTCGTTTTGCCGCGCACTGTATAAGTGTTTAGCCGAAAACCCTGCGCAGTACTTTCGTTTTGTCGCGCACTGCGTAAGTTTTGGCAAGACATGCTTTCGCTGCATAAGCATTGGCAAGGTTTGATTTCGGGAACAAAATAGGAAATCAAGGATCAAGGAATCAAAGTGAAGACCTTGTTTTTTAGAGAGCACCTTGATTTTGGGAATAAAATAAGGAAATTGGAGATGAAATCAAAGTAAAGACCTTTTTTTTTAGAGAACACCTTGATTTTTGGGAATAAAATAAGGAAATTTGGGATGAAATTGAAGTGAAGACCTTTTTTTTTTAGAGAACACCTTGATTTTGGGAGAGAAAACCAAAACTTTCTTGCCTCGAGTAATATTCACCACTGCTCACACAGCCTTTCATTCTGTGCACACTAAGCAAGCTCTTAGAGGAAACATTTCTTATGACTAAGAGAAATTTTAAATTATTTTAGACAAAAATATTTTAAACCTTTTCATGATTCTTTTGCCAACTTTTGAAAACTTATCTTTACTATAGTTGCTTGTAATCCTTATACGCCTGAACTGAGACTCTACGTTCGATTCCCGGCTTATGTATTTCGACAAGTGTTACAAATGGCTCAAACGCCGTTGCCATAGTAATAAAAAAGTAGTTATTTTTTTAGATATTACCTGGTGGAGATAAGCACCGCAAACTTGCGACATGTTTTGCCATAGAGAATTAATGCTCAAACATTTTTTAAAGAAAAAAGTATAAAGTAAACATCATAGGCTATTTAATAGAAGAACATAGGACTCGACAATGTGTTGGTAAAACAGACGTGGATCGAAAACTTTATCTCATTTAGAAATCTAAAACTTTTGCTTTTCAGCATTTTTTAGCAATCTTTTCATTTTCAGGAAATAACTGCAAAAGAAGCGGTTGCAGCCACACACTTAAAGTTTGAATTATTTCTTTTTTTTGTCAGAATCTCAAATATTTTGGTAACTCTTTTCGGCCTTCAATTAAATGGTGAAGAAAAGTGAGAAAAATTTTTTAGCTTCACATTGCTTTCAAAAGAAGAAAAAACATTTTGACCTTCCATTTAAAGCAAAAAATTTTTTAATCTTTACTTCAATCAAGAAAAAAAGCACAATTTGTTCTGCAGTTCAAAGTAATGATTTTTTCTCTCAACTTTAACAAAAACAAAAAAGTTCTTTGGGTTTAATTTCAACTATTATATTTTTTCTTTTATTGTTATTTGAAAAAAGAGTTAAAAATTGGGGAAAATGTTTTCGCATTCCCAAAATTTTACATTCCCACACGTACACCAAAGCAGATAAATATCTTATTTTGAAAGCTTTCTCTATCGATGATTTCGAAGTGCACTTGTAAGTTTTTGTAATTGGTATGTTGGAGTTTGGGAAAAACTCCAAAATAAAAAAAGATTTTTTCCAAATTAAGTTAATGCTAATTGAACCAAAAAGGACAAAAAATAGTTTTTTTGTAATTTTGGGTTTTACATTGGTGATTCAGAAAATGTGTTTAACACCTTGACTGCCGTGTGAACAATATATGTTGAAACAAAATTTTCAAATAGTTTTGGCACCAATTTTTGATGACAATGATGATTCGTTTCAGGGCTTTGTAGCCTATCTAGCATGTTTATAAGGCTTCAGGGCTTGGTGTGTAACATGTTTATAAGGAAAACTTGAACCAAATACGCAAAAAACCATTTTGGTCAGGGTTGAAAAATTTAAAAATCGGGCTGGCAGTCAATGTGTTAATTGCAGTTTAGGTTTAATTGAATGTTTACCCATCATTTAAACATTTGAGAGAAATCATTCTTTGTCATTGATAATAACAAATTCGGCATGTATTTATTCAATCATTCTTTCATAAACAAATTACATAAGTGCCTTCCGGCTTGTTTGATTAGAGAATCATAAATCAAGTTTAGAACAATAGAAATTATTGAAATATCTGAATTATCTTTTAATAACAAAACAAGAAAACAACAAGCGGAAACAAACCATTGCAGTTATGCTTATTTTGTTGGAAGACTATGTAAAATTTAATCTTTCAAAATAATAAATTAACTTTTTTCAATTGATTAACTATGTACTCTAAGTAGCACGTTTTTTCTGTAAGTGAACGAATGGCAGGAAATTGATTAAGCTTTATTTTACATTCTCAGCAATTAAAACTTGCCTGTTAGTTTTCTAAAAACAGTAAGTAGATATGCAATTCAGCAATGTTGGACAAAACATACTTTGAGTTCAATTGATTTTTACACGGTGGCATTAGTTTATATTTTATTAAACTTTCCTAAAAAAAGTTTGACTTTTGACTTTCTCGGTAAAAACATTGTTTCATGTTTTTGATCTAGTAAGTTATAAGGTTTGAATTAATTAAATTAAATGAACACTAATAAAAAAATACTTGACGTTTTTTGAAAACAATTTCATTTTGATTTAGTTGCCTGCTTGGGTACACTAAACAGCTTGACGATTTTTTAAAAGGAAAAAATTTTTTTACGGAAGTGCAATAATTAAAAAAATAAAAACCCTAAAGGAAACAATCAATCTCTTTCGCGCTTCTTGAAAACTACCACTGCGGTAACATATACTATTGTTTTTGACTGATCTTGCTGAGCGGTAACAAAAACAAAGACAAACATATTTTAATTTATTAACAAAAATTGGATAAAACACATAAATTGATCTTTTTTTCTTGTGCAATCCATACTAATCAGAAAACTTAGAACTTGACTTTGAAAACAATACACAATGCGTTTTTGCTCTTTTTAGACTACTCTAAATTTCGTTATGTCGTACGCTAAGCACGCAAATGCAAGGTCAGCTGTGCAACTTTATGGTTTGCGAGTAGAAGCAAATGTACGTCTAGATCTGACCTGTTTCTTTATCTACGCATCTGCAACACAACCAGTTGTGGATATGTTAACTCTGGTTTACTTTTGGCTTATGTGTCCGCAAACTCTCGCAAAATTTTACCGCTTAGCTCAGAATAGATGTTCGTCAAAATGATACGCCCAGCGTATACACCAAATGTAAAATAAATGGGACTAGGCCACAGTGTTCAATACAGCGAGTTCAGTCAAGGAGTCACATCTGAGTAAAGAATTAACTGAGTAAATACTAGTAAGTGATCTGGTCTAGTCGGGACAGATATTCACTACACGGTGTCGTTGTAAGTTATTAAAGTTGATAAATTGTTTTTGCAGCGTGTAAAAGCTTTTTTATTTCTGTTGTGACAGAAGTTTCCTTTTTACGTAAGCTCAAATCAAAAACCGGTAACAACTGTCACTTTGTTTTATCGAACATAGCGCTTAAAAACAACAATAAGGTGAGTATGCATCCTTTAAAAACTGATGTGTCATTTATTTTATTTCATATTAAATTAAATGAACACGTTTGATAATGCTATAGAAACGATTTAAAAGAGATTAAAGAACGATTTTCGTTCAATAGCAGATTAGGCTTTAATAGTAATACAATATGCTGGATAAAGTCTCTTTTTAAAACAAACATGGAATGGGACGGAAAAAGCAATGATAGTGGTACAAGATTTACTCCTTAAATTTTACTTCAAGTGTTAATAAGTTGTATTTTTCTTAGCTGTTATACTTTGATTTTTATTTATTTTTATGAGTAAATTAATAAAATTGATCGGTTTCGTAGCATAAAAATATTGTGATGGCTTCTCATGTAGAAAGCCGTTTTAGCTGACATAACACCGAGAAGGTCACATTCAATTTGAAGTTGTATTAGGCGACTATTATCAAGAATTTACTATAGTTTGATTTTAAAAAATGTTTTGCCCCAACTACAAGTCTTGATGATGATGTAATTTTTATCAGATTTTCTGACAGCTTTATAAAATTTAATCAAAAAATTTAAGAGCTCAATACTATAAGAACCAAGTTACAAATAGTTTTAAGTTACAGGAATTTAAAGTCTTTAAAATACATCCAATTAATTTCAAACCATAAATTTTTATTTTTTTGTTGTTATATTTACTTATGTTGCTCATCTAAAACAAAATCTTTTGAACAAAATTTTGAAATTTTGAACAAAATTTATTCAAAAGTTTAATAAACACACCAGTTTTTAGAGTTAAGCATTTTGGTTTTAAACAATTGATATTGTCACTTTTGTTCAAAAAATGGACTTTGGCTTTAAAACTCAAAGTAGTTTAACCAATAGATAATTACAAATAATTTTTTACACTTTTTTATGCATTTATACGTAAAAAAAGTACAAAAATGTGCAGTGGGTCAAACTCATCATTTTTTAAATAACTTCAACGATGATTATTTTTTTGTTTAGTTTCCACTTACAACTTCAGTGAAAGTCCTGCGGTCGTTCCTATCGTGGTAATTTGTATCCTGATCTGTATCATGGGAATCATTGGAAATTCTTTAGTTTTATTTGTAATCACAATTTTAAAGGAATATTCTCGTTCTGTAACTCACTGGTAAGTAGATTTTTCTGAAAATTATTTACGATTACATCCAAGGCATTGATGATGTAACTTTGGAATAACATTTTACTTAATTAAACTCGTTTTTCTGTGGTTATTTTACCACAACAACTAAAGCTCTATGACAAAATAATGTCAATGACAAAAACGTGTAACAGTAAAAGTAATTCGAGACTTCTTTTCTAATTTTTGAACTTTCACAGAAAAAATGTATTTGAATGATTTTGTTAATATTCATTCCTCAAATAAAAACTAATTGGGGTTACTAAAAATAACAATTTTATTTATACGTGCGCAAGCAGTATTTATAAAAAACGCGATAATCATGGTAATTCGTACCCAAAAAATTACGTGATAAAGCCAATAAATTAAAAAAATTTACCACCGAGAAGAAATACAACAACAAACTAAATAAAACTACAGCAACCATCAAGAAAATTTGCCAGTTCTAGTAAATAACACCAGCTACATGGTTGATTGCGCCTATATGTACAGTATTTTCCTGCAATGACGTCGGAAATCAATATGGTAAATCACTGGATGCCTGCGTCCGCTAGTCCATATAGTCACTGGATGCCTCCGTCCAACTCCAACGAACCACCTACCTGTACTTTAAAACATCCAGACAACTAAGCTTTGCCGACTTGGAGCGACACTCCCTTTGGTTTACCGTGGATTTCTGAAACCTGACCATATGTTGTATTGTCTTAGGTGTGTCTTCAAATGCTCGCCAAAAGAGACTGAGATCTAGACGCCCATTTGTGCCAGCTGTGCGTAATGTTGTCAAACAACCTTGCCGGACTATACATCAGCACTTTTCATTGGACGAATTACAGATGGAACACAGAGTACTTTAAAAATACATCCAGGCTTTTTGCCTTCATACTTACAACCGCTGCCAGGCCTGTTGGATTGAGCTTATTCCGAACAGCTTGGGTTAAACTTAATCGCTTTCGGATTGATATCGAGCAATTTAATTCATCCATGCACAAATGGGGTAGATCTTATTCCTTTATTAAATTGTCAGTGCGGCGCAATTGAACAAGCCGTGGACCACGTCCTAATAGCGTGACACATATAGTACATTGGGCAACACATGTAGCACGAGGTTTGACGGCTTTGTATGACAAAACCCAATGTTTGCTCAATATCATTTGTTACAATAAGTTCTTCGCGGTCTTCAACTCCGTGTGGCTGTCTCCGGAAATGTACGCGTCCTTGCAAGATATAAAAACGATACGAAATAAGACGAACTAAATTGGACGGGGGAAATAAGATAGATGAAAATAAAATGGACTAACGAAATAAGCAGGATGGACGAAAATAAGACGATCGGACGAAATAATATGGTCGGACGGACGTAAAATGGATGACCGGACGAAATTAAGATGGACGGACTTGCGGACGAAATTAAGATGGACGGGCAGCATTGCGTAGCCTACCTCCGACTCGAAGCACACCTGCGACGTACATAGGATTGAGTTTCTGTAAAGAAAGTTTAACAATTTTACCAGGTGAATTTTGCGTTTCAAGTCTTTTGTAATTCTTTGGAAAGGCCTCCCTCTGAACAGCAGCAATAACAGTCATTTCTGTTTGGTGCATCTCGTCAACTGTCAGAGGACCAGTAGGCACGGGCCTACGCAAAAGCCTAACTTTGAGTCGTAATATCCGTGCCATTGTACGTTTCAACCTGTAAAAGGACGAAAATCGAGCAAAACGTTCTTTTATGTCACCATCTGACACGGCGACCTCGGTACCGGCCACCATCTGCTTCACAATTTCGAATTCAGTTGGGAGGTCAGGAAGAGAATGGGGTGGCTGTGGCCACCGCGATTCTGGCTCCTGTAAAAAAGAAGGACCAGTTAGCCAACAATTCACTGAACAAGGGCAAGTACAATCATCAGCTGGATTATTTGAGCTGGGAACGAAACGCCATTGGGAAGAAGTACTTCTGTCTTCTATCTGCGCTAGACGATTAGATACAAAAACTGGAAAGCGTTTTGCCGAATTTCGTATCATGTACAACACAGACATAGAATCAGTCCAAAAAACAGACTCCGACAAAGAGCTGCCAATTAATGACACATCGGTCTTTAAAAGGTGCGAGCCTTGACTTACCCAATAAAAAATTGCAAAATATTGTTCCGTTTGAAGCGATCACTCTCAAGTAAGAAACCGTGCTGTACGCAACTGACGAGGCGTCGGCGAAATGGTGGAGTTGAGTTTGAAACAAAGTATTGAATTCTCCCATATCTGATCGTATCAAGCAACGCGGGACGGACACCGCTGACAAGTTCCTCAAGCCCTCCGACCACCGCTTCCAAACTTTGACATCTTCCTCGCTCGCTTACACTTCGCCCAGTCGTACTTCCTGCGACAAAGATCTTGAAGCAAAAGCTTAGCTACTAAAATCAACGGAGCTAGAAATCCCAAAGGATCAAAAACTGAATTAGCAAACCTCTACGAGTAAATGGACCATCTTTCAGCTTTACATGAAATTTAAAACAGTCTTCTTTGTTGTCCCATAACACACCTAGAATTGGTCGACACGATGAAAGAATCCCGTCATTCTCTGTTGTCTTAGACCTGGCGCGGTCTGCTGGAATGGATTGGAGTAGATCCTCATTATTTGAAAGGAATTTTGTTAAGTCTGAAGCCTCGGGTTTTTTAGGAGAGACGAGACTTGTGTTCTTGAATAAATTGCCTGCTGTACCGTAGGTGCTGTGAACAAGCAGTCGTCCATATAAAAATTATTCACAATTAAAGATCTTACGTCTTTGTCGAAATCGTTCTGCTGATCTTCGGCTGATTGTAGTAAGCTGAATTGCGCACAGCTGGGTGAAGAGATAGCTCCGAAGAGATGAACATTCATGTGATAAACTTCAGGTTGTTTGGTCAAATCTCCTTCTGGCCACCACAGAAAACGAAGATAATTTCGATCTTTCGGATCCACAAAAACTTGGTGAAGCATCTGTTCAATATCGCCAGCCACTGCAATTTTCTCAAAATGGAATCTAGTTAGTACACCTATAAGGTTATTTAAAAAATCAGGACCGCTAAGTAATTGGTCGTTTAAAGAAAATCCTGCATATTTTGCCGCGCAATCAAAGACAACACGAACTTTTTCCGGTTTATGTGGGTGTAAAACTGCATGATGAGATAAGTACCAACCTTCACAAGCAGATTCCTCTGGTTTAACAAGTTGGCAGTGACCCTGTGACAAATATGAAGTAATAACGTTAGAATATTTTTCTTTTAAAGCAAAATAATTAAGAGTCCTCCTTTCAGTTGCGACAATCGCGTACGCGCTTGACTGTAGTTGTCTGGGAGACACGGTGTTCCCGGCCTCCACGGAAGTCCAACTTGGTAGTGGCCTCGAATCACATTTTTGGTTTGCTGCATTTGCTGCAAAGCATACCTATCCTCCTTAGACATAGAGGTAACATTATCATTACATTTAGGAACTTCATCTAAGCGCCATAAGCATTGAATTTAGAGTCTAGTAGATCGTCAGACGTATTTAGAAAATTAACAGATATCGAATCATCACTTTCCGACAAATTGCCTTGTGCAGTTGTTCTTGGACCAACCACGGACCACCCCAAAACGCCTCGGACGGCGTAGGGCTCTTTAGCACTTCCACGACGCTCTTACTTGACCCAAAATGCTTCTGGAGTGTCTAAACCTATTAATAAAAGAACTTCCCCGTGCGCCGCTGGAAGATCAAAATCTTGTAGATGTGGCCACGCTTCAAACTCATGACGTGTAAGAGCTGGGTTAGGAACCACCGATAACTGGTCGACCGAGAGTACGTTCTGCAAATTTATCTCATCACCAGTTAAAGAACTTACAGTAAGATTTACCTTTTTTCCCTTGCGAAGCGTCGAACAATCAGTAACAGTAGTGACAGAGAATTTGGTTGGTTCTCCTGAAATATCTAGAAGGTTTAAAAGACGATTAGCACAGAGGGAAGTCGTGGAACCCTGGTCTAAGAAGGCACAGGTTAACACAAACTTTGATCCTGTTTCTACATACACGGGAACAACATTGAGAAAAACGTTGCTGCCAACAGTGATGTTAGAAGCTGCTAGGAAATTTGTAGAATGCGGTTTGGTGTTGGTCGGCAAATTTCGAGCCTGTTCTATTGACGAAGGACAAGGTTCGTCTTTGGAAGGAGAAACGTCACGACGTTCTTGGTGAAGAAGTAAAGTGATGTTTTTGCTTGCAACCATTTTTTGTACAAGTCGCTTCTGAATAACAGTATTTAGAAATATGACCAGCCTTTCCGCAGTTATAGCACAGGTGGCGCTGGTTCATAAAACGCAAACGTGCCTTCACAGAAATTTCCAAGAACTCTGGACATTTCCAGAGTACATGCTTCAGGGAACGGCAAAATTTACATTCATAAGTGTTAATAGCTTTAGTGGAATTCGAGGCAACGGTATAATGCGTGTTCACCCCAAATACCGAGCCAGGCTTCGATTTAAAATTAAGAGAATTCGCATAAGAAGACTTAACTACATCCGCTTCCTTTACAATAAAGCGCTTAAGATCGGCAAAGTCTGGTTCGCAACCCTCTCGTTCAACACCGGCAGAAATCCTCAGCCATCGCGATTGCAGGTCGAATGGTAACCGCCTAACAATTTTGGAAATGTTCTCAAAACAGTTCAAATCCGAAAAATAGTTTAAGTGACCTAAAGTATTATAACACTCTTCAACCTTTCGTGCTAGCTCGATCAGGGCTTCAGAATCATTCTTTTAAACGGAAGGGCCTTTAAGCAAATTAGCAATATACGATCTAGCGATTACGTTTCTTTTGCCTATGTATCATACAAAATTTGTTTAGCCTTGACAAATCCCTGATGAGGTTCTAGCAGCAAGCAATATTCAATAATTGATTTGGCCTTACCAGAACAATATTGAATTAAATAAAGCAGTTTTACCTTATCATCATGTTCAACCGCCTCAATTGTAGATTCAAATGCAGATATAAACTTCATATACGTAAGGGGGTTTCCAAACTTCAGTTCCAAGGCTGGTTTTCGTAAACGCGACTCGACCTGAGGTTTCATGTCTTCCCGCCTCGACGAGTCTAACTGAGTAGAACCTTGAAAGGTAACCTTTGGTTTCGTTTCTAAAGAAAGATTATGATCCGGCAATGCAACGGTTTGGGCCGCGGAGTCGACACCTGTAAAAGGTAAGTGTACCTGCTCTGTTTGCGATGTTACCACAGTGACGTCAGCATTAGTTAAGGGCTTCTGATCGTCGAAAGGAAAAAAACCACCACGTTCCAGTTCCTCTTCGAAGACCTGTCTTTCAACGGCGGCTTTCTGCAACTGGTGAGATGCTTTAAGTATCTCACGTTGGTGTTCGAGCTCGCGAGCTTTCCGGTCACGTTGTTGCTTGAGCTCGAACTCCCTTTCTTCGAGACGGCGTTGTTCCTCCTCACGTTGACGCTTGAGCTCGAACTCTTTTTCTTCGAGAAGGCGTTGTTCCTGTTCACGTTGCTGCTCGAGAAGGCGTTGTTCCTGTAATTGACGAATATGTAATCGCGCAACCTCCTGCTTTGCAACTGCTTTAGCTAAACGCAAACTACTGCGTGAACTACGCGAACTTCGTGAGCTACCGCTCGCAGTTTTGAGTTGCGAGCCATGAGAGGCTGATACAACACTTGCCGCGGTTGCCGACGTTTCAGGATCGAGGGGTAACTTTTTCTGGAGCCATTCCGAAACTTTCTTATCAAAGCATGCCTTTTCGGAGTGCAGGTTGTATAACTGGGTAATCAAAAACTCCCCTTTTGCAGCCTAATTGCCTTTTCTAACTGTGAAGAGGCCTCGTTAACATTATCTAACTGCTCTGACTGATTCAGGGTCGGAATCTTCTTTAATAAGCACTTTGACCTTTTTGTAAAGTTCTTTCAAATTAGCTTGTAAAGTAACAAACTCTTACCTTCAAGCTCCATTGAGACAGAAAAACTTAATTAAATGCAGCCGAAGTTGAAAACTTTGTTACAGTAAGTTCTTCGCGGTCTTAAACTCCGTGTGGCTGTCTCCGGAAATGTACGCGTCCTTGATTCGATTTAATTTAAATTTGTATTAAGATATAAAAACGATGCGAAATAAGACGAACTAAATTGGACGGGGGAAATAAGATAGACGAAAATAAAATGGATTAACGAAATAAGCAGGATGGACGAAAATAAGACAATCGGACGAAATAATATGGTCGGACGGACGTAAAATGGATGATCGGACGAAATTAAGATGGACGGACGAAAATAAGACAAATCGGACGTAATAATCTGGTCGGACGGTTTTCAACTGTAGACTGACACGGAGCAGACCGACAAAACTAACAATATCGAACAGTATCTCTAACAGTATTATATCAAAGGCCTCAACAGCACTCCCAACGGCGTCTAACAGTATTTCGAACAGTGATTCGACGACCGCTACATAAGGGGTGAAGCAGCTAACTAAAAGTCTCCTAACAATTTACACCCAACTTATGGAAAAGGAAGTCAGCTCGAGGTAACAATCAATTAGCAAGCGAGCGCGGTGAGATAATGGAAAATGTCGGCTTAAAGCAACAATCAATTAGCAAGCGAGCGCGGTGAGATAATGGAAAATGTCGGCTCAAAGCAACAATCAATTAGCAAGCGAGCGCCGTGAAATAATGAAGTGAATCAAATTAAATGTCAAAACAAAAATTAAGTAAATCAAAGGCAGAAATAAACCCGGGTTCGAAACTCAAACAGTACTTGCCGTAACACCATTAATGTTAGCATCTGTTTCGGGGAGTACAGCAGCCAAGGGTAGTCAACGAATAACCTCTTGGTTCCAGTCCTGTTTGTGACTAACCAGGAGTGGATGTCCTTTTCAAACGACAACAAATATGATAAAGAAATAAGTAAAATCTTACAGTGCTGTCAATCTTTTCAAGCCTTGGTTAATTAAATCTCTTCCAAATAAAATAGTACTGACATTGATTAAACATTTATGGATCAAAACTAAAACAGGAAATTCTTTTTGAAAATCTTATGATTTTATTCAAAAAATAATAAATGATCAACTAACTGCTGAGACAATTTATTCAAAAAATTATGTGAAGTGATTTTTAAATTGGTTGTATTAAAGTGAAAAAGAGAAAAAATAAATTTAAGATTAATTTAAAACTATTTTTTTCCTTAGAAACTTTTTATTTTATTTTTTAATTTTTACTTTATAACTACGTATATCACAGCAAATCTTTTCAGGTATGTTTTTCAACTTGCTATTGCTGATTCTCTATTTCTTTTGACCATACCTTTTAAAGTATCGGAAGATTTAAATCACGCTTGGATTTATCCAGAATGGATGTGCAAAGCCAAAGAAACTATTTTATTTTTCAATTATTATGCATCGATCTTGTTTTTAACAGTAAGTGAAAAAGTTGCAAAAAGTTTATTCGTCCATAATCAACTTTAAGTTTTGTATGAAGTTAGCAATTGTTAAAAATTTTTTTGCACATCTCTTTGAAATCAGGTGGTACACATTTCATACCTTTAAACCAACAAAATGTATTTCTCAATGGTGCCAAAAGCATAAAACTTTTTAAAATTGAGTTGTAGTACTACTCAATAGCACAAAACTGGCACCTTTATAAAAATATAAAGGATTTCCCAATAAATTTTATTTATAGCATGCAGTGTCCATTACATTGTTAAATAAGTTCTATAAAGCAATAGTAACCTACTACTTTCATAAAAAACATCTTATAAAAATATTAATAAATAGCAATTGAAGTTTGTAGCAGATTCAATTTCCTCTAAACTATAAGTCTGAAAGCGAAGCATTGCTTTTATTTTCAATATTGAGTGGGCATCGTGGTTGAGTGGTTAGAGCGCCGTACTAATGATCAACATGGTCTCTGTTCTAAACCCACTCGCGCTATTCTGTTGTGTCCTTGAGAAAAACATTTTACAGCATTTTCCTATGGTTGGTGGTCTTGGCAAGCATTTCTAAATTTCAGTCATATTTTGATTAAATTATAAGCGGACAGCAATATCTTGGCATCTTCGGAAGCAGGTCGAGGTAATTGCTTACCCTATGTATTAGCACTTCCGTGGCTTTCCTGCAAGTCAAGAGAATATTTGTAGAGATAAATTATAAAAGATAAATTTGTTATTTGTTTAATTTAAGATTTGCAGTTTACCGCTGCTTGTGATATAAAAATTGTTGAAAAAAATATGTGTTCTCTAAAATCTACTTTAACCTTGATATTTTATATATAGTTTATCAATTCTTTTAATTTTTTATTATGAATTAAAAAAATTGATACATTAACGTGTAATACAATCTTTTTTTCTATTTTCAATTCATTTTATATTTATAGCAATTTTTAATATTTTTTCATTGTATTGGTATGTCCTGCCAAGAAAAACTTTAACGCTTAAGATTCTATTCGGACTTGGCAGAAAAATCTCGTTTTTAAATCTCGCATGCTTTCCTAATTCACAAACGTCTGCTGAGGAGAGTGTATTGACGGACACGAAGCAGACTAAAGACGCTTAAAGCAAACTTATAATTTTGTGCAAATATCAAAAAGTGCTGTACACTTTCCTGTAAAATAGAATATTGATTAGTTTAGAACAAATAAATAATAGCAAAATACAAATCAAAAATGGTACAAACTGACGCGATGTACAAACCTAAACTACTGTATATCACGAGAATTCAAAACGCGACCAACTGTTAAACTGCTTTTTTCGCAACTGCACGTGTGATATAGCAAAACAAAGTAAAAGTTTAATCTCAAAGCAGTCGTGAAAGAAAAAAGACAGAAAAATTTACACAGGGCGAGAGTACTTTTCATTTGAACAATAAATTTTAACGAAGCTCTTTTATTAGGTAATGAGTATTGATCGCTACATTGCTGTTTGTCAAACCTTCTCGACAACTTGGCAAAAGTTAAGAAGTCGAAACAGCGCTTTTATTATAGCAATGATTGTGTGGGCAGTAGCTCTTCTGCTGTCGGTCCCAGTGATGCTGTACAGTTACAAAACCGGACAAGAACCTACGTGTCATTGTGCGTAAGTGTTGGTTTTATTCGTTGTTGAAAAACAAATTTTATAAATCAAATAAACTGATTAAATTAAGGTCAATTGGTAAATTGCAAAAAAACATTAAAACACAAAAAAATACTTCATAATTGTTATTGCACACTGAAAAATGGATCACCAGATTAAAATTAGGCCTACATGCTTTGTTCAATTTTCTATTCAACAGTTTATTCGGTTTTCTTTGATCCCAATTTGAAACATTTTTTTAAACGGACATAAATTTCACTTGCATCTTGAAAGTTAATCAAGAATTTCCGTAACATGTATTTAATCACACCTTAAATTTTTATATCTATCAAATTACAGGCCTACTTATTATTTGTGGTCGGCTGCGTGCTCAAGTGGCTAAAGCGCCGTGCTTTTAATCAACATGGTCTTGGTTTAAAACCTACTGGAGCCATTCTGTTTTGTCATTGGAAAAAACACTTTATGGCACTTTTCTTTACTTGGCTATCTTGGCTAGCAGTTCTAAATTTCAACCGGATGGTAATGTCTTGGAATCTCCGGAAGCAGGTTGGGGGAGAGTTATAAACGGGACGACTAGTTCAGGCCCGTTTATAACTCTGGGTCGGGGTAATTGCTTGTCTATACGTATATATCACCTCCGTGGCATTCTTGCAAGTCAGGAAGATAAAAATAAAGATAAAATAAATATTCCAAGTTGCAATAAAGCGACTGCTTTTAAAGTTTTTGAAGATGAAGACGCCATTGACCCAACCTGCTTTTAAAAATGTTCAGATAATACAATTCTCGTTAAAATATATAAAGATTTTGAAACATAAACATAAAAAACTCTTAATTGAAATTATTAATCTATATAAATTTTTATTTTAAAATAGGCCGATTGTAAGTATTAAATTACAAAAATTACTAAAAAAATTTTTTTAGAAAGGTAAAGTAAAACTGAGGTTTATTATATAATATAAGATACTTATTTTTAAGTTTGGTTACAAATTTGGTTTATCACGTGTTTTGAAATTTTCAATTCAAACTGTTTTGACCTTTTTTTAAATAGGATATCTTCAAATTTTATTTTTAAGCATTTCTTTCCTATTTTAATTAAAAATTGCTTTCCTCATTCCGATCTAAGTATAAGTTATTTTTGCTTTTTCTGCAAAAGTCTTCTGATCAAACAATGCATAAAAATGTTGCTAATGCTCGTTGGAATTAAAGAAAAAAAATTTCAAAATATTCTTTTCATTGGACGAACGGTAACACAAGTTTGCTGTCCCAATTCCAAAACACTGTTTCTGGAAAAAACAACCACGCAGCTCATAGTCGGACCGTTGCCGAGTCGTTTTTGACACTATGTCAGATTTGTCTTTACGTGGATTTAATTTAAACCTGCGGTGCCATCGGTAAAAAAATAATCACGAGCCTAAATTTTAAACCAAAAATCTTTGTTATTTAAGAAATGTAAAATTGTTTAAACACAAGCAAAGTTAACTTTTAAACCGTTAATGCAGCTACGAATTTCCTTCAACGATAGAAGATAAAGAACCATGCTTAAATGAAAAAGCTACAAATAATGATACAGCGTATGAATTATGTCTTTATTTATCTAGTTACAGTAAACAACGTTGCGTAAGCAGGTGAGTTTTATGCATGACTCAGTTAGCTATTGAACAACAATACAGTAAACTAGTCATTTAGCTAATTTTTATTGTAACTTGATAATAAAAGAAAAAATTACTCATCTGCTGAAGCTCGCTTTTTATAAACTAAAGTTGGGCTTCTCAACCGGTGGGCCACACAGAGATGAGGTTAAAAAAGGTTAAACTCATATGTTTGGGGGCTGTTTTTTGTTGTCAAAGAACCTCTGTGTGTTTGTGAAGTGGGCCTTTGAAAAATTGGGTGCAAAATGAAAATGAAAACTATTTTTTTGGTCTTCACATATAATTTAGAAACAATTTTGTGATATTGGTTGCAGAAGAAAGTGAAAACAATTTTTTAGATTTTACCTATAATTCAGAGACAATTTCGTGAGATTGGGTGCGGAATGAAAGTGAAGTCATTTCAAATAGAGCGCAACAATTGCTTTTCAAGTGTTTTGGTTATGGTGTTAAAAAAGTTGAAAAACTATGAACCAGTGATGGTTTTAGTACAGAGAAAACAGAGCGGCCGCACCGTCCCAAATAAAACGTTGAAAAGTGCCCCCCCTGCCTTAAGTTTAGTACAAAAGTAGGGAAGATATGGTCAATTGATAGCGATGACCATCTTTTTTAATTATCACTACTTTTTTGGGACGAAAAAAAGTTTCACTTTGTTATGAACTAAAAAGTGGTCTCCACCCTTTTTTTCTTTCCCGGGCCCCCTTTTCTAAGGCCACAGCTGCAATTAACTAAAGAGTATGTGCCTCAACACACTTTTTTCTGTTTAACCTGTTTTTGAAATTTTTTATGTTGCTTAGTCGATACAGTTTTCATTGCAGAAAAGTTTAAAGATAGAATTGTTGCAGTAGGTTTAAAAGCAGCTTATTGAAATTAACCCAGTTAACTTTTTTTATCTATCCTAAATCGAATCTACCCCAGAAAAATTTTGTCACCCATGATTTAAAATTAGATCAAAAAATCTCTTTTTGGACGGTGTGAGTTTATCCAAAATTTAGCTAGTCTGAAGCCAGATAAAAATTTCTTTCTAAAAAATTAGCTGCCCATTTGGATTTTTTTTGCACCCGATACATTAATTTTTGAAATTAAAAAAATCTCCTGTCGAGCATGAAACGCGATTTGATAATAATTGGAAAAAAATGTTTGACTTTATATCGAGTTTACATCTAATGAAAGTTTCTAAGTAACTGCAATTTCACGCATTAGGGCTCGTTTCAACTACGAGCGTGGAATGGACCATTCTTTGTTTGTTTTATTAATTTTTTTGCTTCGCTTAGCGCTCGCTTAGATTTTCTAGAGCGGAAAGATCAATAAAAGAAACAAAGAATGCTCCATTCCACGCTTGTAGGGGATATAAGCCTGTACGCCAATTGCCGTAAGCACAAGCACCCTTGAAATCTGGTATATTGTGCAAGGCTACTTTGGTCACTTTGATTGAAATAAAAAAATGCCTTTCATCAAAGTTACCATAGATTACACTTGATACATTTAGATATTAAAATTAAGCGCATGAAATTCTTCATTTGTTTCTTCCGTTACAGATTTGCTGGGAAAATAGGCAATGCTTTATAAAAGTTCACACCTAATTGACCCAAAGCCAGGCTTTCAACAACTTAAGAGTTCAAGAGTAATAGTTTAAGGGACAACAATTCTTGCTGTTCTTCAAGATATAGCTCAGCAGATTTATTAAAACTTCACAAATTTTCATCATTTAATGTAAAATTAAACTTTTGATTTTTATTTAGATCTCTTTTCAAAAATGACCTTTGGCTTTACGAGAATGATTCTTTCAATTTTGAAGAAGAAATTAGTGAAAATAATGTTACATATGAATCTAGTGCTGACGAATTGTCATCAGGATACAATGCTAGCATTTATGGTAAAGACAACTTTGAACAACCAAATTCTAAATCCGAGTTTTTGAATGCTGAATGTCATTATTTTGGCCAATCAAAATACAAAATTGCATTTATTCTTTTTAATTTTTCAGTTATGTTTTTAATTCCGTTGATGGTAAGTGCATAGAAGCTATGATAATAATTTTTTAAGCTTATTTTATCTATTTGTATTTCTTAGTAAAAATATTTAAAAACATTTGATTGTAGTTTTTTTGCCATATACTTTAACTGTTTTGCTTTAAGGTTTTTAATCAGTTTATTTTTTATTTTTCTGCTTATTTATTTAAACTATTCGTTTTAAGTATTTTTTTATATTGAACATGCTCTTATTCATATTGAAGAAAAATATTCAGGGTTAAACAAATAAAAAATTATTAAAAAAATTTGTAACAATTTTTAAATGTAAATAAATATCCTCCCAAACAAAAGTAGAATATAATTATTTAAAAGCGATGCAAATCGAATAAAAGTTGGAAATTAAACAAGAATCGTCTTAAAGATTTCAAAATGAGGGCAAGAAAACTTTCAAGCTGTTATTGAACTAATAGATTAATGACATTTTTTTTATAGAAGTGTTGCGTCACCTAACTATCAATAACAACAAAAATATTGACCACTATACAGTTGTAGTTTGTTTCAACAAGCTTAAAAATCTGCAAACGCTGATAAAAGCCTTACCTTTCAATCAATTAACAAAGTTGCTAAATTATGTAGTTTTCTCCCAAACTTTTGTATAAGGTATTTCAAGCTCTAAAACATTCCTATCTCTAAAACCTTTATCGTAGATTTTGTAAACAACGCATTGTACGAGATCACTGAGGTTAAGATTGGAGATTATCATTACACTCACAATGTAGTAAAACTTTAACTAATAACTGAAAAATTTCTGCGCAGATCATGGTGGCTTGTTATGGATTGATCATTAGACGTCTTTTTGCGACGCGCATTTTGAGCAGTGTTCCGTCAGCAAGTTTTACTTCAACCAGTCATGGAAAAAAGAAACACAAAAGAAAATCTTCGGCTCGTTCAGATAGAGATCGAAAGCGCGTCACATTTATGTGTGCAGCTTTGGTGTCATCTTTTGTAATTTGTTGGCTTCCTTATCATTCATTACAACTTGCGATGATTCATGGAATAGATGACACTGAGGTTGGCAGAAATTATAAAACATTTGTAAGACAAAATTCCTGAAAGCGAGTTGTGTTTGTGGTAGTTTTTGACATTTAAATTTTGAAATTGTTTAGCATTATGGCCAAGAGGCAAATAGCACCGTTGTCATGATCAACATAGTTTCGGTTCAACTTCTAGCTTTATCATGTTGTTTTTTTCATTAAAAATTGCACAATATCCTATGTATGGCCATTTATAAGCAGTCTTAAATTGTAGAAGCATCACTTTATATAAACTAAAATTTTAAATGTGAAGTACCTTGTCATTCCCAAAATTGGATTGAAGCAATTCTTTATCGTTCACTTAATCATAATGCTTCTGCTGTTTCCGGCAAGTCAAACGGATAAATAGTTATTCTTTTGATATGAATTATGCCTTTAACAAATCTGATGTTTTTCTTTTTCCAGTTTACAGCAAGAATATTACTTAAACTTTTTCGTATTCATTTAAGCAAAATTGTGTTTTTATGAAATAATTTGTAAAAATTAACAGTGCTTTCACAAAAATACTTTAATTTAGTTAGATACAATACTTTTTTGTATAGACAGAAGTATGCCAACTTTTGTTGGAAAGTGGAGTTCTTTTTGTCCTTTTGAACTCAGCTTTAAATCCATATCTGTACAGTTTTCTGGGAACAAGTTTTTCACACCGTTGGAAGTAAATGTTTTGCTTAAAAAATCAATTTTCTAATTTTAAAACTGCTTTAATCATTGCATGGTTTTCATTGTAAAAAAATAGCTAAAAAAATAGAAACATTTTTCATTAGCTTAAAAAATTATATACTAATAGCGTATAACTATAAAATGTCAATCTTGTGTTCTTAGAGTTGCAACCTCTTCAGTTAGAAGATCAGTTAGTCGGAAAAGAAACTCTTCTTCTGGATCAGTCAGGAGGAAGTACTAAAACAAAGTCGAAAGCAGCAAAAACAAAATTATCTAATAATAAAACAACAAGTACAAAATTACCCAAGTACGTTTGAAATAATTTGATGAAATATACAGGGTAGTCCAAAAGTAGGTGAACAGTAAATGATAACATTTATTTTGAGATTACATTTTTTTTACTTTTGTTTAAGTAAGATAAATAAATTAAAATACCACCTTCAGACATGTGAAAAATGTTCAAAAATCTGGGATTTTTTTATTGAGATTTTAACTGTTTGGTAGAGTGAAACGATCGGCGGTGTAACTGCCAATCAAAATTCTTTTTGCTATAATGATTAAATCTTTATTACAAATTTCATTTTAAAACACATTTTTTAGCAACCGAATTGACTACAAACATTCGGGCGCTCTGCTTCGGACTCATTTCAATGCTTGGATGCAACAGTCAATCCAAAAAAAAATCTGGGAGAAGACAACACTTTATTGGCTTTTCATCCCGAGAACTCTTCAAAAGTTACTGACAAAACTATCTGATCTTCATGATCAATCTGAATATTTTGTTTAATTGAGATGATTAAAACAATTGATATGATTAAAAGATTCATCGTTATTTCTTTTTTTTTTAAAGAAAATGGGATTACATGTGCATATGTTTGGAATGGACCACAATTTGCTAGTTTTACGGAAATTTTTTTGACATTTCTGCAAACTAATCTTAATAATTTGGGTAGAAAAGACATCGAAATGTGCTCGATCTCCTAAAATTGTCAATGTCTGTTTAATTTGATGAGTAGAATTTAAAAAATAAAACTTTATGAACGTGTAGAAAGTCCATACATTTTTTAAAAATTTAATGATATCGAATTTTCGATAAAACTTTATTTTTTGAAATATTCTTAAAATTCAAAAATGATGAAGAAAATTTTTTGTTATAACCAAGTGTTTATAAGTGGAAACTTTATAAGTTTTTGATTTTGTGAAAATATAAATGCGATTTCGACAATACAAACCGGGTTAAATTCATCCGCACTGTTAAAAAATATTGCAAACGCATTAAATGCTTGATAATTTTATGATTTAAAATTAAAATTAAAATCATAAATTTTAAGATTAAAATTATTGTTTTATTGTTGCCGTGTGTCATATTTTCTTTATGCAGAAAAATAAATTTGATTTTAACCATTTAATGTTGGCGGGAATCGGGAGTACTATCTCTAATAGAGGTTTAAAATGAGTTTCTTCAATGTAATTGGTAAACGGCACATGTTTTAAAAACTTGTTGATTGCTCATATTATTTTTCTTCAAAAACAAAAAATCAGATAACCTTTAGCGTTTTACTCTCGACAATACAAAAACCCACTTAGTTTAATAAATAAGTCTAATCGTATCACCATGAAAGCAGTGGCGAGCCAGGAGATACACGTATATTTGATTTTACTAAAATGAAGCAAATCAGTCTTCTTTTTTTTCTTGTCTTCAGTCTATTTTATCTAGTTTGAATGTAGCAAATGCAGTCATCAAATAGTTTTGGACAACATTGTTAGACGTAAAGACCATTTTTGTGCTCTTCATTTATCCTACAAAATTTCTTTCTATCTTAAGATGGAAAAACCGTTTGAGATATTTGTGTGATTTAGTGGAAAAAATCTGAAGTAAATTTTCTAATAAAATTTTACAGTCAACAATTCGTACCAAAAGTAAACCAAAGCAACATGGTTATAATTGCTTCAAAAAAAAGGAGTGATTTAAGTTAAATTTGTGACGGAATGACGAGAGTGTATTTTGAACCCCGATTGTGTCAAATACATTAATCATCACCTCGCTCTTTAGCTATTTGGCCACAGTTTGAATTTTTTATAACAAACGTACATTAGAGACACATATTCTTTTTTCCTACATAATAATAATACCGTATTTTTATCGTAATGTTTAGTTGGAAACCATTTTTACTATATAAATCATAAATTTTTTAACTAAAATTTGCACACGTCAGGGTGGGTTCTAAAAGTTTTTGGGAGAGGTTTGAAGTTGGTGGAATATCGTAAAACAGGTAAAACTTATATTGCTAATTTAAAATTTATAAAGAAGATCGCAAAAAGATTGACGCTAAGTGGTTGTAGTTTCAAACGTTTTAGAATATATAAGCCTACTATAAAATAAGTTGCTCAAAAAATTACAAAAATAAGCAAAAAATAAGTTTGTGTATGTAAAACTTGATAAAATAAAACTTTGATAAATTTTGACTTTATTCAAAATTTTTACTTTATTTTGAACTAGAAAACTCAGTAAAAATACTTTTGAACAACCAAAACTATAAACTTGTGTAAATACCGCTAGATAGTAAAGGCCTGAAAAAATAGACTTTATTTCCTTAGCAGGCCCAAGTTAAAGCGTATGCATGCAGACAAAGTAGAAAGGAAATGGCTAATAAAAAGACTCGCACGGTTGCTATTGCTACACTTTATTTGTCATGTACGCAGGTAACTTACCAGTCTAAAAGGAATGTAATAAATGCTTACACACAGCAATATAAAAAACTGACTTTAATGCGCCTAAACAACGTCGATCAGGGCAAAGCCGTAGATTCCCCGTTCTCTTGCCTTATTCTATTATTATCAAAGTGTAGATATAGCTATAAACACCCAGTTTTAAGACTGTAATTGGACTTTTCAGCAACTCACTATTGCCTCGTGAGCATCCTCTCTTTTAGACAAGAGTTTGTGGGATTAGTGCTTACTGATATAGCAATGCCTGATGTTATTGCGTATTCGGAATAGCACTTTAGGAAACTTTTTTCTGACAAAATATAGTAAATTTAAATTTTTCTTCTTTTTCAAATAGAGTAGATGTTTCTTTCAGGAAGACTCTTTAGATGTTGGAGCAGATATTATTCAGCCAGGCCACTGTCTTCTTATCAACAGATTCCAGACCAAGCCAAGCTTGGATGATGGAAAATGGAGCAGAATGTTATGACATGGTCAACGGTTTGCTCCTCCGTGCCACACTCACAAGCTGCTGTGGAATTGATTGTAGCAAAGTAATTTCAAATGAGGGCTGAAAGGGGCATACATTTTTTTTGAGGGAAAAAATTTTGCCAAAGTATTTTTCAACCCCAGGCACTCTAATTGCAATCCCCTTGCTTGTCACTAACTTAAAATAGCCCAATACAAAATTACAAAAATTTTCTCTTGTACTTTTAAGGGTTTGTAAAAATATTATGATACATTCCTTCAACTTTGTTGAATTATACAAAGTTGGTTTTACAATTTGCATCTAAATAATTAACCGATGAATGGAATTAGTGTTTAACTTTTTAAAACCTATATACCTATTAGAAATATCTCTACTTAAAAAATTTTAGATATGCAATTGCTAGTCATAATCCTTTAAGAAACATGTCAGTTGACACCAATAAGATATATTTTGGCTACAAACATAGCCTTACAAATTAAGGAAAATAAGGGCGTTGTTCCATCTCAACCTGCCCACAAAAAAAATCCTAGAATTTAATATTTTGACCGATAAATATGTTTTTCTAGGAATAAAAACACCTGTAAAAAAAGGTTTTTGGAATAATGAAAGTTGTTTTACGTCCAAATAAATATTTTCAAATGTCATACATCAGATTCAATCATGCAATTCTCTTTTTCGGGGTAAAAGTCATTATTTCAAAGCAGAACAATTCTAAATCAAATTTGAAACACCAAAATAATTTCGAGTACATAACAAAGCTAATTTATTCCGCTCAGTTATGTATGTATTATGTATTTGCTACGTTTGGGCTACCAGTAAACCGTGCCAAACCATGATGCAAAATTCTTTTTCCTTTTTTTCCAAATTCATTGGTTTGTTATGTCTATGGCCATAATCTACAAGCCATGTTCTTACTCTATACGCTAGCGAAAGTAGGCATAAAAAATATTTTATAAAATTACAAGGATTGAACCAAACATGAATCGAAAAACGTATTAAGCGCTAATTACATTGTTTAAACCCGAATCGGATTTAAATTGGAACCAAATCTTTGAAAATAAAATTAGCCGAATCTAAACCGGAACTGAACTCATAAAACTTTAGATTTGCCAAACTTGAAACGGAACGTTATTTTGAACAGTTCAACGCTCTGCTTTAAATGCTCTTTCTTACAACTTCAATATATGCGACTTTAGTTAGATTTAGAAGGAAAAAAGTGTTTGAAAAGTCTATGCTCTAGATATAATAGTAAAATTAGAGGTACAAAAAACTAGCAACTTGGTCAAGAGTGTGGTGTAAGCTTCTGTTGGTAAGATTATTTTTATTGCTGAGTTTTAACTGTTCTAAGAGAATAGCAATCAATAATTTAAGGAATAAAGTCAAATTTTGTCAAACTTAAAAACAATTTCTAGAATCGAGTTTGTTGAGCAATATTTAAGTTTCGGGTAAAATTCTCTGTTAGTTGTAGTTATTAAGTAAACAAGAAAGTTTTTAAATGGATTGCAACAATGAAACAAGATATATTAAAACTTTATATGCTATTGCAACCCATGATTCAACTTGTAATTTATTAAAAGAGGGGGACTTTAAAAGAAAATTTGAAGTTTCTCGCTGCTATGCATGACGTTGCATTTCATGCAAATAAAAGTAATCGTTTTTGGATTGACCTACTGTCGTGTTTTTTAATTAGAAAAGTTAAAAAATTTAGTAGAACTGGTTGAAAGAATTGAAACCAAAATTTGGCTGCATACGTGAAAAACAATCGCAGAAAAAAGTGGTAATTGCCAATTTTGAAATTTTGTGCTGATGTAGCTGTCAATAAAGCAATTTAGTAGTAACGCTACAGGAGTATGATTACATAAACAAAGCTGTTGGTTCCAAAATTTTTTGTCCCATTTTTTATTAGTAGAACAAGTGCAATAGCCTGACAGTGAGAATACAAATACCTCTTTCTACACTTATGAATGGCCATAGCGAAGCTTGTCACAAAGTTCGGTTTGACGGCGAAGCTGTGCTGAATTATAAAGCAAAAACAAGATTGCCATCGTGTTTCCTCGAAAATAAGACTTACCCTAAAAATAAGACCTAACGTAAATTTTTATGATGACTTTTAATATAAAATCTATCTTTAAAATAAACCTTAGTTGAAAGTGGGAAATTATGACGTCAACAGACACGTAAATCTAGTTAGTGCAATTACATTATTGCTTTGATTTATAGGTAGTTGTTTTCAAACATAAAACGTCTTATTTATAACTAAATGTAGATCGATTATTACCATTTTTGTATATTTAAAAATCATAATTCTCTACCTTGTAACTATGTTTTTATTGAAGGAGAAAACAAAAAATTGTGCACTAAAATTGACTATTTTTTATTAGAGCACAAGCTTTCGTAGGCTACTGCTCACTTCGTCAGGTGCAATGGAATAAAAATGCAATCAAAACAAGATTTGCACAACGGCATTAAACTTAATAAAGAGACATATGTGACGTAATGAAATATAAAAATATTGGATAGAAAAGACTAAGTTTGAGAGAATATGGCAGTACGGTAAATTACAGCAATTTAAACAAAAAACAAATGAGAGAAAATGGCATGCAAGTATACTTATGTTAGTCTTTATATGATATAAGTAGTGGATCAAAGAAGATTTGATTAAAATGTGGGTTTTTTTAGTAAAGGTTGCAAATTTTTGACAATTTTGTTGATAGGTCTAAGATAGGAATGGTAAGTGAGGACTAGGGGTGTGTGATCAGATTCTGATTTGGTTTAATATTTGAGAAGGGGTTCTCGGGGAATGGACGCGGCCTTAATTATTTAGTTTTTATTGATGAAGTAATAAGAAAATTTTATTAATGAAAATAAAAAACATCCTACAAAAATAGGCCCTAGTATCATATTTTGGAGTGAAAATTAATATAAACCTTATCTTATTTTCGGGAAAACACAATATGCCGAATTTGGTTGCTAAGCTTACAAATACATATGTGTTACACTGTACAGTGTACTTTTGCAAAAAATACAACGTTTGCATTCTCGCCAAATATAGTATTTTAAAGCACTTTACTAGCCATCAATATATCATTAAAATAATTATCACTCTTGTTGTAATAAATGTTGCATCGGTTTGTTATAATTTTAAAGACATTCGCTTGAGTTGGCTGTTGTATTATTAACCATTCAGATTTACCAAAATATATTATGTTATTAAACATTAATAAAATTGGTTGTAAGGTTTGACTTGGATATTACCAATCGCCAATTGGCGCAGTCTAAATCAGGAGTGGCCCACCAGTCAAGGACGAAGAGCCACATTTCTTACTGTATTGTGTTACCGCAAAACGCCCCATTCTTCACATGGACGTAAAAGCCATACAGAAGAACAACATTCACACGTACCTTCGCCCGTCCAGGTTTACAAAGCATGTACATGTAAATGTCAGACAGAACAGAGTAATTTATATTAAACAAGAAACATTGTGTGCAATGTTTTCACAGATAAACTCTACACTGTAAATCCAAACAAATCCACAAAAAAAATATACGTATAATAACACTGGTCAACAGGAAATTTGCTTCGGAAACAAATCAGGTCAATCTTGGCTAATTTGGGGTAGCTGAGCACAAATATCAGCTTAAAACTTGTTGATTAGTTTTAGTCTTTAAGATTTAAATTAGATTTTTAGCTATAGATAGCGACTAAAAAGTTTGTACTAATTAACCGCACAACGGCACAAGAGGAAAAGAAGAGTTTTTTTCCAAAAAATTAGGGTTAATATTTTTATCTATTACTAACTCATTTTTTATCAAATTTAAACCAAATTTTTATATCATTTTAATCAAGAAAAAAATTATGTTTTCAATGATATACAAGTTAACTACTTTCTCAAAACAAGCAAAGCGTGATGATTTATTGAATTAAGATTAAAATTTTAAGTCGGTCAAAATTTGTCGCAATGTGCAAAATTCAACAGCGAGCCGCCGCGAAAGAGTTAATAACACGTTTTTTTGTACTTTTAAATTGTTTTTAAAGCATCGAAATTCCTAATGCTTACGCAAGGTGAGTTTTCAGAGTTTTAGTAATAACACGGTTTTTCGGACTTTTAAAAACAACAACTATTTTTGCAACAACGAAATTCGGAGTTCTATGTTACAACATGATTTATAACATGTTCTATGTTATAATATTTTTGTTATTTTTACAAGCAACAATTGTTTTTACAACATTGAAATTCTGCGTGCTTCCGCAAGGAGAGTTTCCAGAGCATAACTTATGAACACAGTTTTTTCATTTTATTAGTTATTAACACGGTTTATTTTAATACCAAGAAATAATTTTTACAGCATCGAAATTCTTGATTTTGAACTAAAATAACTTTTTGAGAAAAGATGTAACAGGATTTGTTAAACTTTATAATATTTCAATGTAATTGTCTTACATAAATACAATAAATTTCACACAAAACCTGAATAAAACTCTGGAACCCAATTCTATCTGCTCAGACTTTATAGTCCATGCTGGAGTTGCTGTGAAGTCTTGATTACAATAACTTTCTCTTTTCCTGCTAGTGTCAACTACAAATTTCTAAGATCTACGGAAGATTGCTTTTACTCACGTTCAAAAAGACAAAGAAAGAGTTAATTAAGAAATATATCTGTTTTGGGTCCCTGCAAAAAATTCGAGACGTTTACCTATGTCCTCACTGAAGCAATTAATCTATTGCTTTCTAGAGAACACACTGGGTTTGACGCAAAAAATCAACGGTGAGTCAAGTTGTTCTGTTTATACAAAACATGGAAGGTTTTCTTAAAGCTAAGAAGGCCGGGCCATACTTATCGATCTGCAATTGAATACAAAATTGGCTTGAACTGCAAGCTGCTGAGAGTCCTGCTGGATAAGTACATGGTTCGAATAATTATGAAACTTGTTTGAAACAGACGTTTTGCTTTTACTGACGGCGATAGTAAGCAAAACAGTCTCGGGTGTCAAAGAAACGGTGTTCCTCCAAAATTAATTAAAATTAATTGCTATTTAACATCTGTAGATACAATTTACTTCCACCATTACCAGGCTATGAAAAATCTGAGCAAAAATTTACAACAATCAACTTTAACCATTGTGCAGTTACGATTTATCCGAGGGTAAAACTAGACAGATCACACGTATTCCATCACCGCCATTGGCATTGCGTAAAACTTTTTTCGTGTGTTCCGCTGTTGAGGTGACTTGTGGGCTGAGGGCGGGTGCTGGTGCAGAATATTAAATACAGCTGTCTTATTTGTGCTCTCTTTGACAGCTGAGTGCTGAAATCCAGTTTGTTGTTGCAGCTCACTTACTTGCTTTATAAATAATGTCTTGAATGATTTCTATTCCGTAGGCAGTAGATGCCTTCGTTTTTCTCCAACGGATCACAAGGTTTTTCAAATAGGTTTTTAAAATAACTTTTAACAGCAAATGCTTCATCTAAAGCTCTTTTGTTAAATAAGTAGCCTTAAAAAAGGCTGTTTTGAAAACTCGAACGTTTTCGTCTAGCTCTCTTTAGGAGGTTTCGCTAGAATGAATTGCAGAACTAAACGTAGTATTTCAAAAGTTCTAAGACTGATCCTGATTGGCTAAAAATTAAGGTTAGTAGCAGTTATCATAATAATTAAAAGTATTTAATAAATAAAACCACGTTTCGTCAGCGTAAGAAATTTTTGGCAAAAAAAAGGAACAAAATTATGCAAGTTTTGTGCTAAAATTTGGAACTAAAAAGACAATTTTTTACAATTATACTAACAATTTGTGTTTGTAAACAAATTCTTTCTGTCTACACAAATTAGGTTTTCGAAGAGTGATGAAAATTGATTCCAAGACTGATAAATGGAAATCGGATCGTGCTTTAGAGAGAATAAAAAATTGATTGTCCTTATAGTAAGATGCACATTTTTGGTTATGTAACAGATGGTTTACAATCGCTGAATCACAGTGCGGTATTGAGTTTGCTAGTTTTCCTGGGCGTTCTGGTTGTTTACGTTCTTGACTGGTTCTGTTCCGAATAGACTTCAGCACATGCTGGCGGATTCTGTCCTGCAAACGTTGAGACGTTCGACCCACGTACCGACTATCGCAGTGGCACACGTATTCATATGCGACGTTACTTTGTTGAAAAGTGGGAAGAACGTCTTTATGTATAGCAGGTAAAATTCGTCTGGAGGAAAAGATCACTCGTGGTTGAACCGCTCCAAAACAATTATTAATAGATAATTTTCTTTTTCTTTCAAATTTCAGGGAATTTTCGCCAATCCAAGGCAATTTTAAATAGACAGGGCATTTTTTGATATTTGTAGCTTATTTACTAACGTACCTTTAGCGAAAACCATTGAAATTTGTACTAAAACACTTTACGACGGTCACCTCCCTACTCCAGTTATTCCTAAACATGTTTTTATTGAACTGATGAAAACTGCAACTACTTCAGTTGAATTTAGCTTTAACAACATTATGTACAGGCAAATTGATGGAGTTGCTATGGGCAGTCCCCTTGGTCCCGCTCTGGAAAATATATTTGTTGGCTATTATGAATCAAAGCTTTTTAATAAAATTTCAAAACCTACCGTATACTGTCGTTACGTTGATGACACCTTTTCCCTTTTTCACAAAGAAACTGAATTCCAAAAATCTTTAAATTGTCTTAACTCGCTTCAGCCCTCCTTAAAATTTACCAATGAAATTGAAACCAATAATTCTCTGCCTTTTTTTAATGTACTTGTTACCAAATCTGATAATAAATTCATCACTTCAGTCTATCGAAAGCCCACTTTCACAGGTCAATATATTCATTGGAATTCTTTTGGACCAAAACAACGTAAAACAAAACTCATTGATACTTTAACACACCGAGCCTTAAAAATCTGCTCTAAATCTACATTAAAACATGAACTAAAGAATATTCGCTCTATTCTTGTAAAAAATGGTTATCCAGAATTCCTTATTGATTCGAGAATTTCCAAAAAACTTTTACGTTTCCAACAAAGCACTAAAGAAGGCCCAAAAAAATGCCCTGT